>CM044010.1:54871930-55471930 GCA_024085815.1 Flaveria linearis | reverse complement strand
ATGGGCACTTAGGCGTTCGGGCACTGTTTAGGCGCATGAACTTTGGGCGTCTGGGGACACTTAGGCAGTTTTGACCATTGGGCACATGGGCAACCAACTCATCCTAATCAACACAATCTCAGTCCCAAATTCAGATCTAACATGTTCTAAGCTCAGTCCTTACATTCTAAGCAACAAAACACATTCGTAACATAATCATAACATCATATTCACCCAAAATACACACCCACCCACATACACATTCGCACACACATACGGGTATATACACCCATTTTATGAAAACATATTTACATGCATTTCCAGCCCCAAAATCAGTTAAAAACATGTTAGAAAGGGGTTCTAGAGCTCACCTTATGCAAATTTCGAGTGTGTATTCCATCAAACCCTGTATTAGTTCTACCACCTAGACACCCACCAAAACACACACCCGAACACAAACAAACACATAAGCATAAGACCGAGGCTAGAACTAGCCAAGAACAACTTAAAAACTAAATCTTACCTTAAATTCGGTATCTTCTTGTTCTTTTTCAAGAAACCCGAAGCTTCTGCTTTCTCTCTCTAAAACCGAATGCGAAAAGTTGATGTGCAAGGTCTATGGGCGGCCATACTCCTTTTGTACTAAATATAACATATTATTTTGTACTTTTGACATATTTAACCCCTCAACTTACGTAAAATTGTATTTTCCACTTTTATTCTTCTTTTTACAACTTCTTAAAATATCCGGGTGTTACAAGTCCACCCCCCTTATATGGTTTCGTCCTCGAAAACTGTTATTCCTCAAATAGATGAGGGTAATGCTGCCTCATCTCTTCTTCAGTCTCCCACGTAGACTCGGATCCCTTCCTGTGCTTCCACTGTACACGCACAAGAGGACCACTTTATTCCTTAACCTTTTCTCTTTATGATCAATGATCGCCAGTGGTTGCTCCACATAATTGAGTTGTTCATCTACTCCGATATCTTTCTGTGGTACAACCATATCCTCTCTGCCAAATACTTCCGCAGATGAGATACATGGAATATCGGGTGAATTCCACTTAACTCATCGGGTAGTTCTAGCCTATAGGCTACCTCTCCTACTCGAGCAATGATTCAAAAATGCCCTATGAATCTTGGGCTCAACTTTCCCCTCTTTCTAAACTGCATGATACCTTTTGCTTATCAGTACCAAATCTTGGCTGTCTAATAGACACATAGGAATATGGTGGAGTAGTTTCATTGGTTCCCAACCCACTCTTGTTTTGATAACATTCTTTTGAGTGAGAAGTTGATGCAAGAATATTGTTGAAGTTATGCTCTTGGTAGCATACTTCTTTGCTTCAGCCTCAGCTATTACTAGCTGGGCTTGAGCCTCAGTCAACTTCAAAACGAAATCTTTTATTTGAGCCCTGTAGTTTGAGTGCTCATGTTTTAAAGTAGATGCAGTGTTTTCTAACTCTTTAATTTCTAGTTTATAGTCAGATTCTTCTCTTTTAAAATCAGCTTTTAATATGTTCAAAGACTTAATATCAGATCTATGTTTCAAGTTGTAGTCCTCGTACAACTTAACCTTAACTACACAGTCAGGAGTACAGATATGTTCATATACCTTGGTATCATCTGTGTCAGCCATGATAGCTTGAGCAGGGGTCATATCTTGCACCATAAAGCTCCAATCAACTTCTTAAGGAATGGCTACAGTTTGCGCTGTTGGCTTGGTTGCGGCTTGTGTGGTGGCATGATGTTGAAAAGCTTGGCTTGCTCCAGGATTAGATTTTAGAGCCTTGCATTCCCTTGCAAAATGACCATGTTGATTACAGTTGTAACACTTAGCCTTTGATTTGTCAAACCCGAATCTGCTACTTTTTGGGCTCTGAGGGAATTGCCTTCTAGTTCTATTATAGAACTTCTTTGCTCTGAATGTAAGAAGATCCATTTGTTGAATAATATCCATATATTCAACATCATCTGGGCTGAAACACTCCAGGTCATCAAAACAGAACTAGAAATCACTAGATTGTTCCTTTCCTGAGACAAAAGCACAATTTTCCCGAAAAGGACCTTGTTGAGCTTGTTGACACTTGGGTGTCTCTGGGAAAGTGATGTATGGTCCAGATGAATATGATGGTTGTTGGTTGTAGGTTAGGCACATCTGGGATTGGGGAGTTCTTGCACCTTTAACAACATATAGAGCATTGCTAACAGGAGTGGTTGAGCTGCCATTCATCTGCCACTTGTTCCGATTTTCCGTCTCCATACGGTATCCATCTAGGATTCCATATAGTTTAGTAAAGGGTGATAGTGATGATGGTGGAGATGATGATGATGATTATTCTTCTGAGAGAGCGTTAGCTCGAGCTCAGCATGCCATGACTACCTAAAATGATCTATTGATGGCATCCATAAAGCGGATCGAGGAAGTAGAGAAAAAGAACAAAAAGCTGATGCTAAGGTTGAAGGGGACTAAGGGTGAGCCCTTAAAGATCAAGAGCGATGGTGATGATGTTGGAGATGATAATGATGATTATTCTTCTGATGATGAATCAGATGAAGATGATGATGAGGCTGAAGCGGGAGGAAGTGGAAAAGGCAAAGGAGGTGATGATGACGATGAGGATGATCATGAAGGTGATGCATCTGCATCGACCTCAAATCCATCTACTGCATGAAGCGAAATCAAGATCAAAGACCCTCGTTCTCAGCTCCTCATGTAGAAGAGACACCCGATCAAAGCAAAAGTAATGATTAGATGTTTATGCATTTTGAAACTTTTGTACTTGAAATATTTATTACATTAATGTAATTTATGGAAAATTTATGTTTAATATCTTTGATAAATGATTAATGTATACATTGTTGATTGTGTAATCGAACAGATACAACTCAACAGACCGATGACTATGATATTGCTCCCCTTCAGCAAATCAAGACTCAACTTACAATGATTCTTGATTTGCAAGGGATAGTAGGACGGTCTGTGAGTTACACTCCAGAGGAGGGAGAAATCATCCATGACCTAACTGACGATCAGCTCGTAGACATGTTCAGACTAAATCCAGACGAGCTTGTCAAAAATGCTCCTGAGGTCGATGTCATTAGTGACGAAGAGCTACAAGGAGTGGATGAGATCGAGATCGAAGACATCACATCAGAGTATTATCCAGAGTACACTGACCCTAAGGGTAACGTTATCCCTGACTTGGGAGAAACATTTGGCAGTGATACTTTTAGAACACTTGATGAGAAAGAGAAAGAGAAAGAAAAAGAGAAAGGTAAAGCCCAAGCCACGGACGCTGATGTTGATATAAAGAAGGCTGAATGGCTAGTTTGTTTGAAAGAGATGAGAGCCCAACGTGAACCTCGAAAGCCAAACGCCTACACCAAACTTTACAAGGTAAAGAGACATCAGAAGGTGCCAGGCACAATCATCAGTTGGGCCTATTTTGAAGATTTAGAGGTATATGCCGTGAAGAGGGAGAAGGGGATAGACTACTTCAGATACCTACACGATTTGAAGACTCTTCCCGGTTTTGAGCTAAACAGGTTAGCCTGTTTAGACCTTTTGTACGACAACCCGAGGAAGTTGTCGGGTTGGTTCGAGATGGCGCTTAAGAGAGAATGCCACACCAGATGGGTGAACTTCAGACCTTAACAACCTAAAAGGTTCATTCATAGGACTAAAGTTGACCCTAACACTAGGAAGCCGAAGGTAGTGTTGAAGTGGAGTCACCCACGCACAATGTCTAAGATCCTATTACGGGAGATGCCTCAGGACTTCACTCCACACTTCAAATGGTGGTATCACGACTGGAGGACAGGTGAAGCGGTCATAGTCCTAAACAGAGAGGGTAAAATAGAGACTATCATGGTATTGACCTGATGTGGCTAACCAACTTATCTGCTGAAGATGTTTAAACACTGTACAAGTGGCCAATGTTCTATGACACACAAGATATTATACAAGCTCTACAATTCCAACTCGTTCTTAACGTTTGTTTCATCGTTAGATCAATCAGGTTGTTTGTTCTCACTGATTGGATCGCCAATCAAATAGACTTCCACGCTATTTGTTTTGGTCTCACGTAGAATACCTTAGTACTCCGTATGAAAACGGTCCTAACATTGATCAACCATTTTCTAGTTTTTCAACTGCTTCTTGTACTCTTTGAGCTCTTTCTCAAGTTTAGCAATTGAATGTTGTGGATGATGCACAGTATTCTCAAATTTCTTCACTATGCTTTTGGTTGTTGAAGTTTCAGCTGAGGGTTTCTTTGCTTTGGCTAAGCTTTCCGCAGATGTTGGCTTTTTCCGTAGATCGGCTACGGATACTGTTTTGATGAACTAGCAGTTGTATTCATCTGATGATGATCTACTGATGGTTCTTGAATTCCAACAACTTTCTTCTTCTGTAGAGGATCTACGAAAGTTGTTGACTTTGTCTTCCTGATCTTTTCTCTGGAAGTAGTTTTTACTTCTTCGGTAGATTTTAGACTTGCATCAGCTTCAGACCATGGAGTTGTTGGTTGAGCAACTTGCTGCTTGTTTAGATCTTGAATTCCAGCATAGAGCAATCCTTTTATAGATAGTCTTCAGCAAATTTCTTTATTGAGGTCGATAGGGCACTTTAATTTCTTCAAGCACTTTTGGTATTGACAGTTCAAATACCAAACTTGTTTCCTTACCCTTATCATCAACTTATTTTTAGCATGATCATCCAGCTCAAACAGATCATCACATCCATCAAAATCAAAGTCTAATTTATCTTGTTACGAAGCTTCTGAATCAGCTGACTTAGTTTCACTCACCTCAGAATCATCACCATTTTCCACATGACAAAATTCAGTTTTAACTGTATTATTGGTGCTTGGCACAAAATGGGTTGATAAGTTGTTAGTCATAAAATCAGGTAATGTAGTACAATTGTTATTCACTCGTGGTGGAACATTATCAAAACCTAAACCTGATTTGTTTTGTTATTTGATATGAGAGTTTAACAACTTCACATATTGTTGAGATGAAAGTTGAAACTTCTAAAGTTTCACTTCAATAGATGCATGTTCTTCCATTGATTTTGTTAAGGATTCAGTCAAATGCTTAACTTGTGCCTTCAAATTATAATTTTCTGAAACAAGTTTATCTAAACCCTTTCGTAAGGATGTAATCTTTACCTGATAAAGTTTATGTTCCCTTACATGAGAATCATTTAAAACTAATGTTTCATTCACTTTATTGGCAAGTTGTTAAGAATGAGTTTTGTATCTCTCAACTTCCTCAATGCAGCTGGATGAACATAACCTTTCCCTTACCTCTATTGACATTGCTGGGACTTTGTTCTCCATGTTTGCCATGAGTGCTTGATTCTCTTCCACGACTTCCTTCTCATGTAGGCTCGGATCACAAGGACCATCCTGCAGGACGATTAACCCAGTCTCTTGGTTCTTGCTTGAACTTGCTGTAGATGTACTTGTGGTTGGGGGGTGAGTTGGTAAGTTAAGCCTGCTTGAAAACCTCTGATTTAATTGTTGATGTTGTTGCCGATGTTAAGGATGTTGATATTGTTGCTGAGATGAGGATTGCTGGTTGCACTCCATTGAAAAGTGTCCATATAGGTTACACTTAAAGCATCTTAATTTGATTTATCAACTCCTATCTTTGTTGTTCTCCAAGGACCAGATAGGCCTTTGTTTCTCCATAGATACATCTTTGCCCTATAAGCAATCATTGCCATTTGCCACTACAAATCCATCTCTTCTACTTCATCAGGATGATGTTCTTATAGATCTTGCCGGCTAAAATGAGCTGGAGATAAATGTTGCCCAGGTATGCTTGGAAGATTGAGCTGAAAGCTGCAAATGCCGCTTTCTGCTCTTCAGAATTAAGAACCATAGTAATTGGTTTTGAACTATTGGTGCTTTTGCTATTTGAGGATGATCCTTTAGCAGTTGAATTCTTTTCGTCATCCTTTTTTCCTTTTGATTTTTTAGTAGAATGATGTTTAGTTGATCTTGATGCATAAAAACCAACTTCTTCATCTTCATCACTTACAGCACAAGAGCTCTCATTGTCTTCATTTGAAATGAAAGGACTCTTCACACTCTTTGCTTCTTTAAAGTGGCATGGAGCAATGGGTGCTTTCATACTCTTATTTCATTTTTTTCTCATCAAATTAAAGAGCTTCAACTTTAGCCATAAAAGTATCAAGTCCAATGGCTTTTAAAAGATACAGTTTGAGTCCAATTTTCAGGTAGAGTATGGAGCATCTTCTTTTTGAGTTCCTCATTATCATATTTGAGCTCTAAAATGCTCATCTCAGCCTTAAGCTGCATAAACCTATGTAACTGTTGAGGAATAGATTGACCCTTAATATGATGGAATGTCTCATACTGGGACCTGAGTGTATCCTTTCTAATACTTCTGATTTGATCACTGCCATCACACAGGGTATGCAAAGTTTTCCACAGTGAGTTTGTTGTTTTATAGGCTTCACACCTAATGAGAAGATCTTCATGCAAAGCTATAGTATGCATAATTAGGCTCTGATATCAATCTTGACCTTCTTTGTATCATCAGGCAATAAATCCTTTAGACTAATTGGCTGATTGTTTACTTTCTAATCAGGTCCTAACATTGGTGGAATGTATGGACCCTCTATGATTGAAGTCCACAGATCAGAATCAGTATAATTCACATAGTTCCTAAAACAGATTTTCCATGTTTGAAGTTAGCCTTGTTCTCCAACTTAGGGGGTTGGTAGGGTGATCCAACTGCTGAATTACTCATGTTTAGATAATTAATGACAACCTCTTACAAATTAATTAATTAAGACGGCGATGTCACAATTACTCAATCCTCTCAATAAATTCTCTTTTGAAAATTTAATTGTGGATGTTTAATGTCGAATATGTTCAATGATGAACGAAAAATTGTCATCAATAGAACAATAACTCAGATATATGAATTTAAACTTATTTAATGCAGATTTGAGTTAATCGGGCAATGGAACAGTACCCGCTAGGTCAATAGAACAACTTTAATGATCACACCAATTTGTTGATTCCAAAATCTTAATTAGCTATTAATTAGCTAATTACGATATGTGAATTAATTGTTTGGGACAAAAACACGATCGAAGATGATTTGAGTACCCTTCAACGTATGAACAAACCCAAAAACAAATTTAATAAAAATAAAATCAATAGATCTAGTAAAAAACTTGATATATCTAGTGATATGAACAATTAATCAAGCAAAAACTAATGTTGATAGATCAACTGATCTAAATCAATGAGCACTTGACACTAATACCACATGTGAATCTAAGGATCGTTCAAGAAATTATCAGCTTAGTTATTAATAAAACTATGATTGCAGAACAGACTCAAATATATATAGTGAAGAATAGACTCAAACTACCAAAGAACAATTGAATAACAATAGAAGAACACACAGAAATATATCAAAAGTTTTTCATTAATTATTGAATAACGTTTACAATAATATATCAAAGAATGATCTTGCTAATGCTAGGGTTCTAATGCTATATTGATGCGTATGTATTGTTATGATCACGATTGCGGCTACTAGGGTTTGATAGATGTTTTGATCGTGGGCAATCGGTTACTAAATTATGCACCTAAGCCTCGTATTTATAGTCTTAGGGTTTTACTTATTTGGAAACAATGACTTCCTTATCGGGGTAAGGAAGTTATTCAGAGAATGTTATGATCTGACATTCTCTGACTAAAGTAGAAGTCATCCGTAGATGTTATGTTTTACTTTAGTGTTAACTTCTGTTGACTTGATTTGCTTGATGAAATACATCAAGTTGATCTTCCGCTAGGACTTTGTCTTCCGCAGGACTTAATGTTCTTCCGCAATAACTTTCTTCTTCTGCAGGAGATTTCGTCTTCCGCCAAAACACTTGCCTTCCGCAACCGTTTTGTTTGTTCATACATAACTAGTCAGTCTTCCTCGGTAGATGCACTAACTTCAATGGATGTTGTAAAGCTTCCGCAAGAGTTCCACGGAGTACTTGATTTGTTCCAGAGGATCTACGGAGGAACAAAATGTTCATCCGTAGATATTTCCAACACTTGGTCAATTTCAAGAAATTAACGAAGACATGATTTTCCTACAAATATACATATAAAGCAACACAGAATATATGGGTTAACCTATACACATATATTGCATACATAATGATGAAAAAGATACAAGAGTTATTACAATTATTGATTCAAGAAAGTAAACCTATATAAAATTCTAGACCTAACACCAACTGATCCAAGTCTTGACCAAATCGATTTCAATTTGTTAATGTGCATTACAAGTGAACTTCCTTCTTTCATCTTTGTATTAACCAGCTCTCGAATGAAGAAAATTTTTGTTTATTGTCAAAGGCCTATTGTATATATTAGATAGCACATCCATAATACCTTTTCCTATAATCTCCTTCAGAATGCAAAATGCAACATCCTTCATTAGTGATAACCTAATAACCGCCTTTGCATTTTTATCCAAAGTTTCTCACTCAGTTGGTTTCATCTTTTCTAGTTTCTTACCCAAAAAAACATGCAAGTCTTTCTAAACAAGCAAATCTTTCATTTTCATTTTCCACCAACCAAAATCTTTTCCACTAAACGTCTAAATCTGAAGTTTTCCACTCTCAACTATTATCTTAAACTACAATGTGTTTACTAATCGAGTTAAGATCTAAAGTTGTCTGAAACACAATTGTGGCCGGCTACCTGGAATTGAGTGTGGTTCTATTGAACACTATCCTTTTTTCCTCAGACTAAAAAGACAATAAACAATCAAGTTTAACAATGCACTTGTGAGTTCTTGACTTTAAAGCTCGGTAATTATATCAAGAATACTTGAATAAAATAACTAACCCCCTATGATCTTGGCTATACTACCATAGATCTCGACAATCACACCAAAACGAATCAATGACCAATATCAAAGCACGATAATTAAACACGAAGCCAAACCTGAAAACCAAACAAACTGAAGACACAAACCTATTCCTCAATTTCTTTCTTATCAAGAACACCTGCGAAACAGCAGCAACAACTGGTGATTCAAAGTTGTTAATGTCGGCAACATTATGCGGGTTTCGTATGCTTGTATTATTGTTGTGATACAAGCGTGCGGTAGAGGTGACGGTGGCGGTACTACCAACCTTGACATCTGAACGTTCTCTGGCTATGTGTCTCACGTGTATAACTAACCAAAGCTTTGGTACCACTTGTTAGGGATTCAATTGTAAATCAACACATAAACACAATCAAAACTACGAGAAAAAATCAAACAAAGATTAACACGCGAGATTTATGTGGTTTGGTCGATGTAGTGTACGTTCACGGGCAACCAGGGTAATACTTTTATTCTTTTTCGCCTGAGTCGTGAGGAATTACAAGTACAATACACAATATAAATAGCAAAAATTAGGGTTTACAATTTAATTCTCCAAGAAAACCTTAATGGACTACAATTAAATAAAAAACGGCTCAGGTTTTTAATTTAATTAATCTGTCACTAATTTGTATTTTAACCAAATCCCAAATCAAGACTCCACAAACTCAACATAAACACTACCTACAATCCGATAAACGAAAGCCGGAAGCTACTAGCAACGGACATTATACACTAGAAAGAAATTAGATGTATTTAGCTTATACTATTTAAGTAGATAGAATTTAGACGTATTTACCTTATACTATTTAACTTGTATGATAATTATATCTCAAACTCCATCTTTAAAATTAAATCTTCATTTGATCTTTTATTCTTTGATCTTCAATACTGATTTAAGTGTTTGATGGATTAAGTTGCTCATGCGATCGATCCTAATCTCTTTTATATACAACACTATGTTCTGACATTCCTACAATAACTCTTCAGACATTATTAGATGTTGTTTTATTGAGACTCTTAGATTGGAACTCTTTCTAATCGTTAATACGAAATTGTGGAGTGGTGGATGTATAAAATTATGTCGACACAATCGAGGCATAACAAAAATAAATCAAATCATGGTGATTTCTTCTAACTGAAATTGAGAAAGAAACATAGCATTTGATACTAATTAAAACAGATTTAATAACCTATAAACCCTTCCTAGAAACCGTATCTGGTAACAAGAACGATCACTAAACATTTAAAATTGTGATTATTAATGGTATGGGGATGGAGATCGAGAGACTTGATGAAGTTGCCCATTGTCACTCGTTGGCGGACATAGGTAATAACAATGGCAAAAGTTTGGATTTTTACACTCTCCCCCAGCAAACGATCCATACATCGATTGGCATCGAGCTGCACATGGACCATTTGTACATCCACGGAAAACGTAATTTTTTTCACAAACTTCTTGGCTCATAACCAGCTCTATACCTGCATGCATATATAGTTACTTTCATATTCTATATATGTTACAAAATTTTCAAATTGTAAATGATAAAGGTATATACATATATCCCTTTACAAATAAAATGCTACAAAATAGTGTTTTTGCAAATAAAATACTCAAATAGTCGTTATTGTAGTAGCGTCTTGCTAGGAAATTATGAAGAAGAAAACGTTTAATCATTAAGATTAAGGAGATTGGCAATTACCAGCAGTCAAGAGAGCAATAAGACATATGGTAACAATCGATGACTTCATCATATTGATATTAATGTTGATGTTTGTTCTTTTTACAGCTGATAAGTTACGCGGTAAGCATACTCTTATAAGGGAGGCTATCGAAGTTAATTATGGACGAGTGATATATACATATTAAAGAGCATTAATATTTTTAATTGAATACACCATTCTACGCAAAATTAATGTAGTATATTCGTATCAAAATATTCAACCTAATTTGAATTTAAATTTATTTAAAGCTCATGTTGATTTTAAATTTACACTGATTGTTAAGGTCATTGTTATTATTAGTCGGCCCTTTATTAGAGTTTTTTACTAACACACGTGTTGATGGAATACTTATTTATTAAAATGGATGAGTTAAAATATTTTATCAAAACGGATGTTTTGTTGAAAACTTACGTTTTTCACTCATATTCTTATCAGATAAAAATAATGTTTATATAAATAATGTATAAGAATTAAAGAAAAACATTTTAAAAAACAAGAATTGGTTTGTTTGACTGCAACATTTATAAAAGGCTTTTTGACTGTTTTCATATTTCTTTTGTTAACGTTTTCTTTACCTTTTTTTAAAGGGAAATGTTTTTAATCTTTCATAAATATATCTAAGAGGAAATTGCCATTTTTCTCACAGTGTTTTTGGTGAAAATCGTCACATTCATTCAATAGTTTGTTTTCTCGTATTTGGGTAATTGTCATTAATATGCCTTGTCATTTTCATCGAATCCTTTAACTTCATCTAAAATTATCTGTTCAATGATAGGTATATTGATCATTTTACATATATGTATTATTTTATTTTTTTAAACTTGATTCATCTCTTTTAAGTATATTTATGGTCCCTATAAAAAACATATTATCACTTCAGCCCAAAAGAACCACCACACCACCACCTTATCACAACACACCACATCACCACCAACCCGTCACATGAACACCTAGCCACCACACGTCACAAAACCACAACACTACCACCCTTTCACAAGAACCACCAAACCACTACCACCACCCTTATTATAAAACCACCAACACCACACGAGACTGCCACCACCACCACCACACACACTAGATTGTCACCTCCATGTAAACCTTAAAGTTCAATCTTCAATCTCGAACTTGCAACAAACTCCTTCAAAAATGCATATTGAACCGTTGAAAATGACTATTGTTGAGGTATTGTGGTATTAGTAGGGTTTTATAAACGTTTTCGAAGTGGTATTGTACAAGATCAATATTGATTGTCGATTTTTAGAGTTTATATGGTGGTAACAATCTAGTGTGTATGGTGGTGGTGATGTTGTGATGTGGTGTTAGTGGTTCTATGAGGGGGTGGTGGTAGTGGTTTGGTGCTTCTTGTGATGGAATGGTAGAAGAAGGATGTATCCACTCAGTCCTAAAAGCACGATTGACGCATGACAAATAGAGGGATGAAGGTTTGGGTTGGTGAAGGAGTGATAGTAACATTGGAAATTTCCAAGTATTGGAGAAAGGGAGCCGTGGCAAACCATTACGAAAACTGGAAGCGAAGCAAAGAGAAAGTCGTTCGGAAGTGATGCAAACTTCGATTAAGCATATTCAAGATAGAAATACAGTTACATAATCCATAATATATAAAAATAGGGTGTGTTGAGGAGAGGACTAAGAAAAAGTGGTTCATGACGGACCGTTAAGCTTTGGGTATCGGTCCACGATGAATGTTCCTTCACAGATACGACATTATTTTTTTCTAAAAATGCAAATATTCCATTGGGCATGCCATATTGGAATGCTATATTGGTGATGATCTACCAAGGACGGACATGACAAGAAAGCACATAAATGCCACCAAAACTTTGGTATTTTACATTTCAATCGACCCCCTCGGTTTTCTTTTTCTCTCTACAAATGACTTGTAACTCTATCTCTTTAGATTTAGGCATCTTGGGGCATTCAAGAAGGCATATGAAGGTTGGATTTAAGCTCTACATCATTTTCACACTAAATATGGTGCTTGAGAGCTCTTGATTTCATGAGGTAATGCTTCTTTTTGTTTTGATATGATTTATAACCGTGTATGACTAGAAATGTGATATTGTGAACTCCATTTAAATTTGAAACCCTCGGTTGGAGGCCTGATTGTGTTGGGAAGTCTCCTTACATGTTAAGGAAGCTGCGGTAAGGTCCTAAACCTTCATATTATGCATTGTTGTTGATTTATGTAAACCAAGTTGTTTTTGGGAAGAACCGAACTAGTGTCTAGTATGCTAGGGTGTTTTTTTTAATATGTCAAAGATACATATTTTGATGTGGTAATGTGTTTCAGGGTTACACTAAGTTCAATAAGCTTTTAGGCCAATCTTTCCAATTACGGGGAGCTCATAAGGGAAAGTCTAATCATCCCTTTTTACTTAATCTTTTAGGATTGTATCCAAGCTATGTAAATGATTTGTGTAAAATGTTTTGATGTTTGGCTGTATGTAACATCCCAGTTTTAAAATAGAGCCCGATTGTTGTTTATTACAAGTTGGTTTAAAGTTTTGAATGTGAGTAGGGCTAAAGGTGGGCAAATGTAAGTTTGGCACCCTAAAACTTATCATAAATAGGGAATTAGTTGTCCCCATGCAAGTTCTTGCATAACTTACGATCTAGGGAGAGAAAGATCTACATTCTAGATAGAGAAAGTCAAATATTTAAGCAAAGATCTCCATTGTTTCTCTTGGGTTAGGGTTTCATTGTGTCTATGTGACGAAAAGCGAGTTCAAGATTTCCATTTCTACTTATTTTATGTATTTTGGGGCTAGTAGGAATACCATGTATGATTTATCAAAGTTAATGTATTTTAAATAATAAAGGTGCAGGATCGGTGTTGGTCTCTTAACATAATATTTTCTCACAGACTCACTAAGTATCACTCGTGTGATGATGCAAAATCTCAAACTAAGTTGATGATTATATACTAAGTTAATAAACACAAGAAATGTTTTTTCAAGATACTTGTATATATTACTTCTCAACTTAGTGTTTACAAGACTCTTATAAAGCATGCATAATGAGTTACATTGAGAAACTATATATACTACTATCTACAGCCTGTTATACTTAGAAAATCAGCCGGAACTTACAACTAAACAAATACTATATTGCTAGAAGTAAGGTATCTATGATAAAATACTATCCTAGATTAGGTAGTCATGACATATCCATGACTTAAATTTTGTTACGTATGAAAGTTGGTAAATATACTAACTAATAAAAGGTGAACAGTAGAATAAAAATGGTCAACTATATGGGCGTGGGAAAACGCCATGCAGTAATCAGACTTGACAGCATGTGTCAGTCAAACCATACTTATATCCACTGATCCATAGTTGTTTCTTCTAAAGATAAACTTGTAAAACTCAATAAATTCCCAAGAACAATAACCAAGATCTCAATCTCAAGAATGCGGAATGTAATTGGGATTGGAAGAAGAGAAACAATAGTTTAACAATGATTTCAATTGATAATCGAGTGATTACAACCTTGTACGAATTGCACAGAATGATTACAAGCAAATTAGAACTATCAGAACTATTCAAACTTGTCTACAAAAGCGAAAAATACATATTTATACTAAAAATAAGATTTCTCACGTGAGTAAGTTTTTCGCGCGGTTATTAACCAAGATCTCAATCTCAAGAAAGCGGAATGTAATTGAGATTGGAAGAAGAGAAACAATAGTTCAACAATGATTTCAATTGATAATCGAGTGATTACAATCTTGTATGAATTGCACAGAATGATTACAAGCAAATTAGAACTATCAGAACTATTTGAACTTGTCTACAAAAGCGAAAAATACATATTTATACTAAAAACAAGAGTTCTCGCGTGAGTAAGTTTTTCACGCGGTTATTCCTTTCGTACGACTATTCATTCTCGCGTGACTTCCATTATCGCTTGACATCTTCATTTCGTATGACATATCTTTGATCAACATAATCTTTATTCAGTGTTTGTTGTTTTGCCGAGCCTTATACAGTCATCTACAGTCTCCCCCTAGGCTCGGTGAAACTCTCTCAGTCAAAATCAACATTAGCTTTCTTGTAAGATCCAAAATATGCATACCACTTATTCCTTAGGATTTGATCAATCATCCAAACATACTGGCAAGATAAGATGTAAACAGACTCGTCAGCTGAGATAGGGCAGTGTACCAGCTTATTCAAGTCGTCTTTGCCAAATTTCATTAAGTCAGCTGGATCAATGATTCTGTAAGATTTATCAACACATTTGATCACAGCCTGACCTTAATCCTTTTCACAACTCCAAGAAATAAATTGCTTCAAAGAATTTGGAGGAACGGGAGCATGAATTGGAACTTTCTTTATGTATTTAGGATGTTGATAGACTCTGATCTTCATTGGAGCTTTGGTATTTTCATCTATTCTAGAAGAGTCATCAATCACCTTTGATTTTGCAGTTCTGAAGTCTTTGAAATTATTTTTCATCTCTCTTCTAATTTTTGACCTCATCAATTCAGCTTCTCCATGATTGCTCTCATTGAAAAATGGAACTTTACCCATTGCATACAAATCAGCAGCTCGTAATGAGTGAAAATCTTGAGTGCTCTTAAGGTAATCAATCTCTCCATTCCTTTTTTTATCACATACATCTTTTTCTCTTCATCAAATGCCCAGCTAATCACATGTGATATCTCACCATATTTGTCTTTTGGCTTAGATACAAACAAAAAATGAGTTTCTTTAGGAGGTGGTGGAGCTCGAAACTGTATTCCTCCTTTAGTGTACAAAGCAATTTGACCAGCAGAATCCTTTAGTATTATAGCAGATGGAGTTGGTTCACTTACAGACTCAGTTGGAATTTCTCCTTCTTCCAGATTAATGTCTTTAAATAAGTCTTGTAAGTTGTTCCCAAAGATATCTGTATACTCATTTGGTTCATCTACATCATCAAATAAATCAAATTCTTCTTTTGTAGCTCCAGAAGATGCAGATTGCTAAAGAGAATATAGCTCTTTCTCGTATAGATCTTCAGTGGCAGGGTCCAATGGTTCATATCCTTCTGGATCACTAGCACTTGGTCCTGAGACATTGTCAGTGCTAGTATCACCAGTAGGATTGGATGATAAACCACCAACAACACCTCCATCATCATCATCATCATCACTAGCATTATCATCATCATGAATATCACCATCATCTCCACCATCATCATCATCATCATCATTATCATTATCCTCATCATCATCATCATCTAATTAATCATCTGAATCACCGTAATCAATCAAATCTTCATCTTCTTCTTCTTTAGCAACAGGGATAGGCATCATGTGTTCGGGCTCAACAAAAGCTGTAGATGTAACAACTTCAGTGACTGGTACTTCAGATGTAGTTGGAAAACCTTGAGTAACACTAACACTTGGTTGTGTCTCTGTAGTTTGAGCTTCGGTGACTTTCTCAACTTCTTGTAAATCAGCTGCAGGAGATGGACTCGGTGAACGCCTGCTCGTCTCACCAACCACAGTTGTAGAACGTACAACCTGCGGTTGATGGAAATAAGTTTGAAAGATAAACTCTCTCAACTCCTGTAACTGTCTCTCTAAAGTAGTAGAATAATCCAAGACATTCTTCATCTGTATCTCCAGAGATGTGATCCTTGTATCCTTGATGCTTGAATCCAAATGAATCATTGTAATCATTTTGGTTTTCTCCTCATTCTCATTCCTCAACTCAGAAATAATCTTCATATTTTCATAACTTTCTTTTACAAGATTCTTTACCCTTTCTTCCAATGTAATAGATCTAAATTGATGAGCACTGGAAGATTCTTCTCTACTTCTGAACTCTGGGGGAGTGTTCAAGATGGTGTCAACATCAAACTCCAAATTCTATTGTCTAGGTGGAGTTGAAAACCCAGAAGCAGAAATATTAGCTGGTTCAGAAACAGGAACAGTCTCTATCTCAGAAACAGTAGCAGTGACATCAACTTGAGTTTCTTCTTCAGTCACCACTATTTCAGGTGATCTCTGAATATCAGAAGTGGTAGCCGGTTCAGCTTCAGTGATAATCACTTGAGTTCGTGGTCGTTTAGGAATACCACTTCTCCCTCTTTTCCTTGCTGGAAAATCTTTCCTCTTAGCCATTCGCTTCAACCTCAAGGAAGTACTTGGAGATTCCTCAGGAATATAATCGGTATCTCTTTCTTCAACAGATCTTTACCTAGAGGAAGTTGGAGTAGATGGTGTCTGATCAGTCTGAAGCACATAGGGCACATTCCCTATCTGATCACTCAGAGTATCTGAACTGGAGGCTGAATGAACTTCACCTTCTGTTCTCTCAGCTTGAGTTGGTTCATCCTCAAATAATCTCTCAATCTCCTCATCAATATCATCTCTTGCACCAGAGGTACAAGTACCAGTCTGTGCATCAATAGTATGATTATCTCTTTCCATGTTTCTATCACTATCATCAATCTCAGAAAACCAACCAATCTTTGTAAAACTTTCACCAGAGCATTTATTCCCTCGAGCTCCAGTCAAATGTGTAACGATCTCCTTCTTGATAGTTTGAACAACATACTTAGAAGATCTAAGTGTTGCAAACTTAGGATAAGCGTTATTGATCACCAACTGAATAAAACAAGGATACACAATGAACTTCTTTCCAGTATTAGCAGTGGCATTCTTCTGCATCTCCTGAAAGATAGCTCCAGAAATACTAAATGGAAGATCATCCACAAGAGAAACTAGTAGTGATCCAAACACTGCGCTCAAACTATCCATTCCCGCCTTCAGATTACTCAGACAATGGATAACCAAGTGAAATAAATACTTCCAGTATAGTGGTAACCATTTCATCTCCAAACTGGGATATGTGTACTCATAGCCCATACGCGTCAGACAGTCTAAGACCACTTCATCATCTAATCTGGTTGGAGCATCATCTTGATCATCAAATAATAAAACTCGGTTCAGAATGGCCTGGGAAACAATCACCCTCTTGTCTTTGACTGTAGCAGTAATAATTGGTTTGCCTGCTTGATCCTTTTCCAATGCAGCAGTGCTTCAGAATGAGTCGATTAACTCAGGGTAGATGGTTGGATCAGCAGAAATAGCATATACAATACAAGAATTCTTCAGCCCTTTAATCATAGAAGTAAACAGTTCCTTTCCCTCTGGAACGTCATCCAAATAGGCCACACAATTATGATTTTTATTGAAAATCATTTGTGCCATCTGCAATTACAAGAACAGACAAGATAAGTAAAAATTTACGTAGTTCAAGCACACACACAAGAAAATTTAACGCTTAGAAAATTTTCAGCAATTATGTTCTCAGTCATGCGAAAACCATTATCACGCGACAAAGACATTCGTGCGAAAATAAACATTCATGCGAAAATGTCTAACTTCAAGCGAAGATAGTTTTCATGCGAAACTTATATTCACTCAAAAATCAAAATCCATGCAAAAATAGGACTCATGCGAAATCAATATTCACGCGAAAACTATATTCACGCGAAAACCCATTTTCGCGTCTGTTCATTTTAAGCGATTCGCGCATACTAGTTTTCAAAATTAACCTTCAAAATCTTGATTTTGAACAATGAAATGCATTCACTGACTATCGCCTATGTCAATTATGTCCATTCAATCTTTCAATTTCAACATTCATGTCCATTTTATTAGATTTTAGGTTAAAGTTGTTAAGTTCATTTACGATTTTAATCTCTTTTGTAACCAATGAAACTAAATCTACCTTGAAATCTCAAAAAAGATGCAATGTAGTCAAAAGAGTGTCTCTATATCATGAAATACTCTCAGAAAGTAAACAGATGAATATGTGCGAAAGTTGTTTTCGGATGAACAGAGAATGTGAAAAGTGACTTTTCATTCAGCACTGTGATATTTATATGTCGAATGAGTCACGCGATAATTCCATTAGCGCAAAAACCTTTTCGCGCGACAACCTCTATTCGCGCGTGTTTTTCACACTTCGAAAATTTTCACTTTTTCAACTATTCAATTTTTCTCATTTTTCAAAAATCTTTTATTATCAATTATGTATTTCAACAAAATGTATTATTTACCAAGTGACCAATTAGTTTGATGAATCTTCAATTTTCAAAAGTTTATCTATGATTTATTTGTCTTAATACCTAAACAAAACAAAAACAAAACAACATGAAAACAAAACAAAACAACATGAAAACAAAACAAAACAAAATAACAAAATAATGAACACATATATAAAAATCAAGATCTAAATTGTTTATTGATTAAAATTGTCTTGTAAGAATTTTCATAATGAGATCATATAGTTCTTTGTCAAGTCAAGACTCTGTCCAGCTTTATTTAAAGAAACTAGTTAAGTTGATTGTCAATATATTTTATCATATTTAAACTTATACTTTAGTTTTTACTCAGAAACATAAGGAGTGATATTTATCATGTTTTGTATGATTTTATATAAATTCAGTGGATCCCACAATCAGAACTTCTGTAAAATACTTATTAGTCTTCATGTAACACCCGTATTTTTTTAAAGAAATAAAAGAATAAAAGAGAAAAAAAAAGAAGGAAATGAAAGTCAACTTAAAGTGGAAGGGTTAAAAGTGTAAAAAGGGCAAAAAGTGATAAAAATTGGTGAAAAAGGTGGTATGGCCGCCCATTTGTTCTGCACAACATCGTCATTCGGTTTTAGAGAGAGAAAGAGCAGGGAATTCGAGTTTTAGAGGGAGAAAGAAGAAGAATTCGATGTTTTAAGGTAAGATTATGTGTTTTAAGTTGTTTTTGGTCGATCTAGTCTCGGTTATATGCTCATATGTGTTATTGCATGTTCGGGTTGTGTGTTTTAGTGTGTTTTAGGTGTTAAGAACATCTGAGAAGTTCAAGGGAAGGGTTTAGACTCGAACACAACCAAGGTGAGTTTCTAGAACCCCTTTCTAAACATGTTTTATACGATTTCGGGGCTGGAAAATACATGTATGTATGTTTTTTATGAGATTGGGTATGTTACCCGTACGTTCATGTGCATGTGTATGGGGTGGGGTATGTTTTGGGCGAATATAATGTTATGGTTATGTTAAGTTCATGCTTAGTATAGGATGTGTATGCTTAGAACAAGGTAATAGGATGTTTGGGACTGAAATTGACTTAGAAACAAAGTTAACAGGATGATAATGCACCTATATAAGGCTCATAAGCCTGAATAGTTTTCATGCTCCCAGGATCTTGACTAGGAGCCTAAGTGTTGGGGGTGATGTGCCCCAACAGTGCTCATGCGCCTAGACAGGGCTCATGCGCCTGGACAGTGATGTCCCCAACAGTGCTTATGCGCCAGAAATTATGACTTAGAAAACTAAGTATAGGATAATATGCCTAAACAGTACTCCTACGCTTAGAAAATTCCTTAGAAAAACCAAGTGTATGATGATGTGCCTGAACAGTAGCTCATGTGCCTAGGTTTTTGCTACAAACTCCTAAGTATTGGGGTGATGTGCCCCAACAGTTCTCATGCGCCCAGACAGGGCTCATGCGCCTGGACAGTACTGATGCGTCCAACGCTTAGAATTTATTGCAGAATTTTCGTGGGAGTCTGTGCATTTAGGGTTTTGGACAGATGTTGACAAAGGTTTATTTAATGCATATGATTATGTTCGATTATCATTATAACCCTTATTACCAATATTATTATTATTATTATGATATTATTATTGTTATCATATTTAATAATATTAACATTGTATGACTCTACGTGGTATGATCATGATCGAGACAGAAATTATTATCTTTAATAAAGTGAAAGATTAATTATAAAGAAAAGTGGAACGTTAACGAATGAACGAAAGTCTTGCAAGCAAATGTAAAGAGGTGCACGGCCATGTTGTCGTTAGCTCAACTGTGATGCAGGTTAGCTACCTCGAAGGATGCACTCAGGGTCAATCTTTGAGATTGATAATGGGGTGAGCAACTCTGTGTTGCAAAAGACCGAAAGACTTGCAATCCTTGAGATTGCTAATGGGTGAGGGACTCTGTGTTGCGAAAGACCGAAAGTCTTGCAATCCTTGAGATTGCTAATGGGTGAGCGACTGTGTGTTGCAAAAGACCGAAAGTCGTGCAATCCTTGAGATTGCTAATGGGTGAGCAACTCTATGTTGCAAAAGATCGGAAGAATAATGGTAAAAGTATGAATTGAACGATGACAAAGATAATAATAATATTACCTATGTGTACGTACGATGTGTGATCACCTACAGAAATAATGAACGGTTTGGAATGAAAAGTAAAGTATTTTATTTATAAAAACTAGAACTCACTCAGCAACACTGACTTTTATGTATTTTCCAGTTGGCAGGTAAAACGTTGCTGAGGATGGCACGGGGGGACGGCTACTCGGCGGGGCAAGACTGACATCTATTCATGTCTTTACAATACTGTTGTTTTGTAATTCATTCAACTAATCATTTTGTGACTCATGAACTACAATGTATTGCTTAACAACAGTGTTTATAATGAATAAATGGTTTTTGTTAAATTAATTCCACTGCTTAAATTTATAATATGTAATGTTTTATGCTGTGAATGACCAACTGTGAGGTCTCTGGGTACGGGGCCTTACAATTTGGTATCAGAGCCAAAGTTTAAGTGAAACGGGTAAATTTTCAAAATAAACATTAACTTAAACTAAAAATGGGACAGAAGGAGGGATGTCAGCCCGAGTAGCTACGTGTCATCAGGTATTTCTTTTCTTAAAGTTAACCATAATTATGTGCGTGTGCTATTTGACTTATGTGATCTTAGTAGATTTAGATACTGATGTAGTCAGGATAGAAAATGCTTGGGGTGTGAAGAGTAAAGTAAGTGGTTAATCACAACTAGCCACTGTCATTAGGGACTTACTATACTTGACATTGATGTGTTTGTTAGAACATAAAATCATAGTTTAACCTCTTAAACTTTCTGAAAATGCAGCGGAAGTTTAGTATTATAACCTTGTTTATAAGCTGAAAAATATGTTCATTAGATGACCATATTAATGTATAAAACAAACCCAAAGAACAAAGGATCATTTATGTGAATAAGCAAGCTATGAACATATGTAAAACTACATAAAATCACAGCTACATAGAGCTGTGAAAACTACCTTGTTCCAGCAGCAAAATTCGACAGAAAGAGAGGATGAATGATGCTGAAAAATGACCAAGACTTCAAGATTAGAAGTCCTCAAGCTTGTATATCCCAAGCCCTTTGCAAACACCTCTTCTTGCTAGGTAGAAATCACCAAAAACAAGCTCCAAAACCCTTTCTTCACTGCTGAAAACCCGTGGCTTTTTAGAGAGAAGGAGAGCAGAATTTTGTTCTTGTGTTACATGCATAGAATGAATGAGAATGAGAGTTTTAATGCTAGTTAGTGGAGACAATTGCAAGTGTGTGTGTTCTTCTCAAGGAAAGTAAGTGGAAAGATATGACAAGCATGCATATATGTCTTCCACTCAAGGGAATCAAGGCACATGCACACATGCATGTGATATGGTAGACGGCCAAAGAAAAAAAAATTGTTTTTCTTACAAATAATAAGTTTTAACACACACATATGTATTGTCTAGTCTTGTAACTAGTTTATACAATTAACCAATTAATTGTATAAGTAGTATACTCTCATTATTATTTGGTGTTATACAACTAATATAAATAACACTTCAAATAATATTATTGAACAAAATATCCTAATAAATTATTCCATCTCATATGCAACTTATTTAGAAAACCCATTTTCTAAATTGGTGTAAATATTTAATTGCATGATCATATCATCAATTAAATATTATTTGGTGTTTGCTAAGCTTGTTATTGGGTATAACCCGACTTGGATCATAATGTACTAACCACATCAATATTCTAAGTGTCTTGGGCACATAGAATCTTACAATCTCCCACTTGCCCAAGATTCATAGAAGATTGATGCAAGCAGTAAATACCACCTAACAACGGTTTACTACCCTTAATACGCATGACTTATAGCCATTCAATAACATCATCCCATTCAAGTACCCTACTTGAAATGATTTAGGTGAATCAATCATCTATCCTTTTGTTACAGATATCATGTTAAATCCAAGAACATAGAATGATCATTTCTTGTTGATTAAACTTAATCAAGCCTTAGAAATCTAACTCTCAACGAATAAGAGGAACAAATTCCATCTTGACTACATATGTTTCTCACAAACACCTCGTGTTATACCTGAACATACCCTTATGTACTGTCTACTATTTCAGGACAGTGAAGAATTAGCTCAAGGTATAATACTTAGTGAATATCAAAACCCAATATGTATCTCAGGTCGGAGGATACCAAATGATATTCGCCTTTACTCAAATTTACTTATGATCAATCGATACGATTCCATGTAGTAAAATTTGAGATGCGGGTTAGTCCAATATTTGTAGCCCACAAATATCTATGAACCTTGGTAGCAACCCATTGCTCTATATTCATCCTTATGAATATCAACCAATCCAAGTTCATAATAGTCTTACCCTCACACTTGTTCCCACAAGTATGATCGACTATGGACATTTAGTGTAAATAATTTACTCATGGATTAAACATGCTAAATTGGAACATTAATTGAAACATTATAACCAAATAATTTTATTCAAATAATAAAAAGTTCCACATATTGAAATACAAAATTTGATCAAGTCCAATCACTAGAATATCGAAGTCCTAAGGCACAAGTGTGAGTTTCATGCTTTGACCTATCTAGGAGCTTCGTGAATGGATCCGCAATGTTTTGATCGGTATGAACTTTGCGAATACATATCTTCCCCTTTTCAACTTCATCCCTAATGTAGTTGAATCTCCGTTCAATATGCCGAGTCTTTTGATGAGCACGAGGTTCCTTGATTTGAGCAATAGCACCTTCGTTGTCATAAAAGATCTCTAGGGGATCTTGAATGGTAGCAACAACCCCTAGATCAGCAATGAACTTCTTAAGCCACGCAGCTTCTTGAGCTGCGAATGAAGCGGCGATGTGTTCTGATTCTGTTGTAGATAGTGCCACTACATGTTGCTTTGTGCTCTTCCAAGAGACTGCTCCTCCATTCATAATGAAGACATATCCCGACTGTGATCGAGAATCATCTCGATTAGTTTGGAAACTCGCATCCGTGTAACCCTTTACAACGAGCTCTTCCTCACCAGATCCATATATTAAGAACATATCCTTAGTGTTTCTAAGGTATTTTAAAATACTCTTAACAGCCATCCAATGACTATTACCAGGATTCTGTTGATATCTACTTGTCATGCTTATAGCACATGACACGTCCGGCCTAGTACATATCATTGCATACATGATGGATCCTATAGCAGATACATATGGGACTCCATTCATTCTTTCTTGTTCAACCTTTGAACTAGGGCATTGAGATGAGCTCAATATAGTCCCCTTTTGAATAGGTACCAAACCTTTCTTAGAATTCTCCATCTTGAACCTTTTCAAGATCTTTTCAATGTATGTACTTTGGTTTAAACCTATAACCGCCTTGATCTATCTCTATAGATCTTTATTCCCAAAATATAGATGGCCTCACCAAGATCCTTAATGGAAAAACAACTTCCAAGCCAGGTTTTTACACCTTCCAAGGTTGGAATGTCGTTTCCAATTAGTAGAATGTCATCGACATATAATAACAGGAAAGTAATAATGCTCCCACTAGCTTTCTTGTATACACAAGCTTCATCAGCGTTTTTAATGAAGCCAAATTTCTTTACTTCATCATCAAAACGGTGATTCCAACTTCTTGATGGTTGTTTCATTCCATAGATTGATTTCTTTAACTTGCATACCTTGTTTGGATGTTTTGGATCTACAAAACCTTCAGGCTGTTTCATATGGACATCTTCCTCAAGATATCCATTAAGAAAATCGGTCTTGACATCCATTTGCCAAATCTCATAGTCATAATATGCTGCTATGGCAAACAATATCCTGATAGACTTTAGCATTGCCACAGGCGAAAAGGTTTCATCATAATCAACCCCTTGAGTTTGAGTGAAACCTTTTGCTACAAGTCTAGCTTTATAGGTATCCAAGTTTCCATGCATATCGGTTTTCTTCTTGAAAACCCACTTACTTCCAACTATCATGGACTTAAGAGGTGGTGTAACCAATTCCCAAACTTGGTTATCATACATGGATTGCATCTCAACGTTCATGGCTTCTTGCCATTTGTCAAAATCAGGTTTTGACATTGCCTCTTGGTATGTGGTTGGTTCATCCGAATCTACCACATAGCATCCATCCATGAAAAATCCATATCTCTCAGGAGGAACACTAATTCTACCAGATTTGCGAACGTTTTGTGTATCTTGATCATCCACATGATTATTCTCAACATCCTCATGTTGATTGCTAGTATCAACCAATTGTGTATCGTCTTGTGAATCTTGAACCTCTTCAAGTTCCACTGCTCTTCCACTAGTTTCTTCTGAAAGAAACTTAGTTTCCAAGAACTCTGCCTTTCGAGCAATAAACACTTTCTGTTCTGTCGGATCATAGAAATAATATCCAATACAATCTCTAGGATATCCAATGAAGATACACTTTATGGATCGGGCTTCCAGTTTGTTTTGAGTGTATTGCTTAGGATAAGCATCACACCCCCAAAATTTTAAATATGATAATGATGGAACTCTTCCATGCCATACTTCGAAAGGTGTCCTTTCCACTTTCTTGGTTGGGGCCATATTTAAAATACGGGTCACGGAGAGCAACGTGAAACCCCAAAATGATAGAGGTAGTGTACTTCTAGACATCATAGATAGAACCATATCCAATAGAGTCCGATTCCTCATCTCAGACACACGATTATGTTGTGGTGTCCCAGGTGGAGTAAGTTGTGAGACAATCCCACAACTTCTAAGACACTCTTGAAATTCACTACTTAGGTATTCACCTCCTCTATCTGTACGAAAATCTTGACCGTTTTGTTGAGTTGATTTTCTACTTCATTCTTGAAGATTTTGAACATTTCAAAAGATTCATGTTTGTGTCTTAACAAGTACACATACCCATAACGACTATAGTCATCGGTAAAGGTAATGAAGTATTTTTCACCATTCCTAGTTGTTGGTTTAAAAGGTCCACATACATCCGAATGTATGATTCCTAATAAATCCTTTGCCCTTTCATTAGTCCCACTAAAAGGGGCCTTTGTCATTTTACCTTGTAAACAAGACTCGCATACATCAAATGAATCATTTTCATTAGTTTTCAAAAGACCATTCTTTTGGAGTTTTTGCATATGATTCTTGTTTATGTGACCAAGGCGACAATGCCAAAGATAGGAATCACTCAAATCTAATTTGAGCTTTTTGGTGGTTGCTTGGTACATTGAGCTATCATGTGTTGTGTTTTCATGAACCAATTCATAAATACCATTACAAGGTATAGCCTTAAAATAAAACATATGATTGAAAGAAACATGAATATCATTGTCAACAAACTTGAAATCATAATCACATTGTCTTAAACGGGAAACAGAAATAATGTTCCTAGTTAAACTAGGGGCATACAAAACATTCTTTAAAATAACTTCCAAACCACTTGGAAGCTTCAAAACGTAGTCTCCTTGGGCTTTAATGTGAACTTTTGCACCATTCCCCATGAAGAGACTAATTTCCCCTTTTGCATAATGCTCACTTCTTTTGAACCCCTACAATAAATTGCAAATATGAGTTCCACATCCGGTATCTAGTACCCATGTGTTAGAAGAAATAACATTTAGCTCAACATGTATCATAAAGATTGTACCTGAGGTTTGCCCCGCATCCCTCTTTGATCTCAATGCTTTGAGATAGACCGGGCAATTGCGTTTCCAATGGCCTACCTCACCACACTCAAAACACGGGTCATTTTGAGCAACCTTTTGCTTCTTTTCTTTTGGTTTGGGCGGTTCCACTTTTGCTTTTCCTTTTCCCTTCCCCTTGACATGCCCCTTCCCTCTTGCAACACTTGCCCTAGGGTTGGGGAGGTGCCTCTTCCTACTACCTCCTTCATTGATCGTAAGGACCGGTAGAACCTTTCTACCCATGCCCGCCTCGGCCATTTTGAGCATTGAGTGAAGCTCACCAATGCTCTTGTCCCATCCATTCATGTTATTGTTCATCACAAAGCTATCAAACTTCTTGGATAGAGAGTTGAGGATCAAATCCGTTGCCAACTCATTGGACACATGACAGTTAAGCCTTTTGAGGCGATCAATGTGGCTCTTCATCTTAAGAACGTAAGATGACACCGATTGGGTCTCGTCCATTCGACATGCATGGAGTGCTCGAACCGTTTCGAAGCGCTCCACCCTTGATTGTTGTTGGAACATTTCCTTCAACTAGGTGATCATGTCATAGGCATTATGGTTCTCAAAGTCCTTTTGTAAATTGGGAATCATGCTTGCTAGCATGAGACATGCGACTTGCACAGTGTCCTCGGTGTACTTGACTCACTCGACAAAGGCCTCATCGTCATTTTCATCGGGTTGATCGGGAATGGGATCGTCTAACACATAGGACTTCTTTTCTTGCTTGAGAACGATTCTCAAGTTTCGGTACCAATCCATGAAGTTCCCATGGTTTAGACGTTCCTTTTTAAGGATTGTTCTTAGTGACAGGTTATGGACGGTCGGGTTTGTGTTGTTGTTGTTTGCGGCCATTCTACAAAATTAACAAAGTTCTTATTAGTATTTCTGAAAAATTACATTTTAATCATTAATACCCTTTACGTCTCATAGACAATTAATAAATAAAATCTAGAATCCAACGTTACATTTAAATATCGGTTAGGTGACCTTTATCCCTTTATTTAAATTAACAAGGTAGTCAACATTTGACAATTGTAACCTATTACAATTTCTAGTGTATGGGATCGGTTAAACATCTTATGTTTGTTTGGCATGTTTATTCCATCAACACCATTGTACGCCATGCTTCGGTGACCCTACGCACATGGTTTCCAATTCAAGTCGTCCTACTTACACACACGTGTGAGTTTACACATACGAGTGGTTAGGTGACCTTTATCCCACAAATATGTTAAGCCCACCTCAAAACACAAGTTCCCTAAAAGTGGTTAGGTGACCTTTATCCCAGAAATAGTTCTCAAGTTATTCGAGTGTCGTGTAAAAGGATGGTGTTAAACTTATTTAAAAGGGATTTTTGGTTTTCATTAATTCTAGTTTTGAAAACTCTATGTACCTTGTATTTGCATGCTTTCAAATGCAAGGTATCCTATGGTTTATTTTTAATAAAACCTCTTTTATTAAATCATTAATCCTTTTAATAACATTTTATTAACCACTTAATGATTAGAAACCATAAATTTTCAGCTTGTTAAGTTTGTTAATGAGTTTGTAATATATGTCTAAATATCAACCAAACGATCAAACAACAAACATTCAAACAAGCATAAACATATAAACATGAGTGCATAACCATAGCTACTAAGTTGACAACACTTGTTTCCCATCACAAGTGTTGTCATAAGGTATTTCTTAAGGGTTTGTAATGACACATTATATGTGTCCATGGACTCCCACTTGAATCCATATCCAAATACTTCAAGGTCCATGTCTTTGATGTCCATCTTTGGGTCTTGATCTTGTGCATCTTCCTTTTACAAAATTATATCCTAATACATTTTTCTAATAAAAAGAAATGCACCTAATCTATTTATACATAACCAAATGAATAAATAATTACAACCCAAATAATAAACATAAATATTACAACCCAATTGAATGAATTAAAACAACCATTCCAATCATCCAAATAACATAGGGCCAAAGGCTAGGTTATGCACTATCATATGAACAATCATAAACATTATTCAATAAACAAAATAAACCCCACCAAACCCTAAATTTTCAGCCAACATAAACTGAAAATTTGGGTTTGTTTGTCCAAACAAACAACAACCAAACATATCAACCAATTGACATTCCTATCTTTCAAAGTTTAATCATAAGCATGAAGATATAACTTTGAAAGACATGGGGTTTATTAAATCAACCAAAATCAGCCCCTAATTAGTTGATTAACATCCTTTAAAATGATTTTTAAAGGATAATAACAAGCAAGCTATTCACATAACCGGCTCTTGATGCCATTGATATGTTTGTTAGAACATAAAATCATAGTTTAACCTCTTAAACTTTCTGAAAATGCAGCGGAAGTTTAGCAATATAACCTTGTTTATAAGCTGAAAAATATGTTCATTAGATGACCATATTAATGTATAAAACAAACCCAAAGAACAAAGGATCATTTATGTGAATAAGCAAGCTATGAACATATGTAAAACTACATAAAATTACAGCTACATAGAGCTGTGAAAACTGCCTTGTTCCAGCAGCAAAATTCGACAGAAAGAGAGGATGAATGATGCTGAAAAACGACAAAGACTTAAAGATTAGAAGTCCTCAAGTTTGTATACCCCAAGCCCTTTGCAAACACCTCTTCTTGCTAGGTAGAAATCACCAAAAACAAGCTCCAAAACCCTTTCTTCACTGCTGAAAACCCGTGGCTTTTTAGAGAGAAGGAGAGCAGAATTTTGGTCTTGTGTTACATGCATAGAATGAATGAGAATGAGAGTTTTAAGGCTAGTTAGTGGAGGCAATTGCAAGTGTGTGTGTTCTTCTCAAGGAAAGTAAGTGGAAAGATATGACAAGCATGCATATATGTCTTCCACTCAAGGGAATCAAGGCACATGCACACATGCATGTGATATGGTGGACGGCCAAAGAAAGAAAAATAATTGTTTTTCTTACAAATAATAAGTTTTAACACACACATATGTATTGTCTAGTCTTGTAACTAGTTTATACAATTAACCAATTAATTATATAAGTAGTATACTCTCATTATTATTTGGTGTTATACAACTAATTTAAATAACACTTCAAATAATATTATTGAACAAAATATCCTAATAAATTGTTCCATCTCATATGCAACTTATTTAGAAAACCCATTTTCTAAATTGGTGTAAATATTTAATTGCATGATCATATCATCAATTAAATATTAATTGGTGTTTGCTAAGCTTGTTATTGGGTGTAACCCGACTTGAATCATAACGTACTAACCACATCAATATTCTAAGTGTCTTGGCACATAGAATCCTACAGACATAAACTGAGCTATTAACTTGAATGACTTTGTTAGTGTTTGAATCTTATAGCACTTAGGAAATGACTGGGAAGAAAACTTCCAAGGCTTCTAGAGTCAGAGGTCGACCGCGTGTGACTAGGAGTAGTGCTAAAGCTCCTGAGACGACCCATGAGAACCCTGAGGTTCATGACCGGACTGAAGGAAACGAGAATGCCAGCCTGAACGCCTCAGCTCGGGAGGTGATTGCTGATGAGGTGCACCAAGTCATGCAGGCAGTCTTACCGTCTGTAGTGACTTAAGTTATTCGAGCTGTGAGGAATGAGGAGAGAAAGGAGAAGGAGAACAGGAAAGGGTCGACTAGGAAAGAAAGCATGGGAGAGGAGGAATGGCCGGAGCCTAAGATAGTAGTTTCCGACGAGGAAGAGGAGGATGCAGTAGGGGTAACGACCAAGGGATGCAGCTATGGGGCATTTCAGAGGTGCAAGCCCCCGACTTTTGATGGCAATGGCAATGCTGCTGCTGCTCACCGCTGGGCGAGGGAGATGGAGGCAGTGTTGGAGATTAATTAGTTTCACGAAGATCAAAGGGTGAAGTTCGTGACTCACTCTTTTGTCGACTCGGCATTGTGTTGGTGGGACAATATTGTCCAAGCTGAAGGTTCTAGGGCTATCGGGAAAATGCGATGGAATGAGTTGAAGAAGCTGGTGATTGAGGAATTTTGTCCTCACAGGGAACTCGATAAGATCGAGAGGGAGTTCCTACAACTCGAGGCGGGAACCATGACCCACCAGCAGTACACCACCAAATTCAATGAGATGGCAAAGCTGGTGCCGGATCAAGTGGCACCGCTGTCTCAAAAGATTAACTGGTACGTTCAGGGATTGCCAGCTGACATTCGTAGGCACTTGATTGCTGCCCGACCAAGCACTTTTAGGTCGGTAGTGGATTTAACCTGGGAGACTCTATGATGAGAGGGAGGTAACAGAGGTGGAGGTAAGGAAAGCTGGTGGTGGTGACCGAAACTGGAACGGGAAACGGTTCGGGCGTGGTGGTTTTACCCCAAACAACAAGAAGATGAGAATGGATGACCATAGGGTGGGGTCATCAAGCTCGGGGCCCAAGAGGTGTGGCAAGTGCGGGAAGGAGCATACGGGTGAGTGTAGGCTGGGGCTCAACGTGTGTTTCAAGTACGGGAAACTAGGCCACATCTACAAAGACTGTAAGGCGCTGAGGTGTTATACCTGCGGTGAAGAGGGCCATATGAGCAAGGATTGTAGGAGGTCGAGGGTGGAGAGTTCCGGGGCAAAGAAGACAATCGGAACTGAAGGGCAGAAGGCGAGCGCCAGAGCTTTCACCATGACCAGGGAGGAGGCTAGGACGGACCCCGATGTTATCTCAGGTACGTTTCTAGTAGATCAAACTCTTGCTTCTGTGTTATTTGATTCTGGTGCTAGTAGGAGTTTTATTTCTGCTACTTTCTGTGCTAAACTGCCTATTAGTGGTAAATGCATTGATGAGCCCTTTGACGTAGAAACTGCTATTGGTAAGTCCACTAGAGTTACTGATGTGATTGAGGACTGGGCCATAGAATTAGAAGGTCATAGGTTTGCTGCTAGGTTACATGTGATGCCCCTAGGTGGATTTGATGTGGTATTAGGGATGGATTGGTTAGCAACCTGTGAAGCGAATATCGTATGTCATAAGAAGATGATTAGACTGACGGCGCCTGACGGAAGTCCGGTGACGGTATACGGCGATCGGGTTACGACGATTCCGAATGTGATATCGATGGCGGTGGCAGGAAAGTGGCTAAGGCGTGGATGTAGCGCTTATTTAGCCTACGTGAAAGATGTGGACACGTCAACACCCCAATTGTCCGATGTACCGGTGGTGTGTGACTTTCCCGATGTATTTCTAGAGAACCTATCAGGTGTGCCACCAGATCGCGAAATCGAATTTCAAATTGACTTGATACCTGGTGCCCAACCTGTTGCTAAGGCACCGTATCGATTAGCTCCGACTGAGATGAAGGGGTTAATGGAGCAACTGCAAGAATTGCTTGATAAGGGTTTCATCAGACCGAGTATCTCTCCTTGGGGTGCTCCGGTCTTATTCGTGAAAAAGAAGGATGATAGAATGAGAATGTTTATCGACTACCTTGAGTTGAACAAATTGACGATAAAGAATCGGTATCCGTTACCGAGGATTGACGACTTGTTCGACCAGCTCCAGGGTGCCAGTTGGCTCTCGAGAATAGATCTTAGATCTGGCTACCATCAATTGAAAGTGAAGGAGCAGGACATTCCTAAAACAGCTTTTCGTACGCGCTATGGTCACTACGAGTTTCTCGTCATGTCTTTTGGGTTGACCAATGCGCCAGCTGCTTTTATGGATTTGATGAATCGAGTGTGTCGGCCAATGTTGGATAAATCAGTGATTGTGTTTATCGATGATATCTTGATCTATTCAAGGAGCGAAGAAGAGCATGCCGGTCATTTCGGGAAGTGTTGGAGACTTTGAGAAAAGAGAAACTGTATGCTAAGTTCTCCAAGTGTGCTTTCTGGCTAAGCGAGGTGCAATTTCTGGGTCACGTGGTAAATGTGGAGGGAATCATGGTGGACCCAGCAAAGGTTGAGGCTGTGATGCAATGGAAGTCTCCAAAGACGCCATCCGAGATTCGTAGCTTCTTGGGATTGGCAGGCTACTACAAAAGATTTATTGAAGACTTCTCCAAGATAGCCTCACCTATGACTAAGTTGACCCGCAAGGACGTGAAGTTCGTGTGGGGTCGAGAGCAGGAGAGTGCCTTTGAGGAGTTGAAGACGAGACTAACACAAGCTCATGTCTTGACATTGCCGAAGGGGAGTGAAGACTTAGTGGTATATTCGGATGCATCCTACTTTGGGCTAGGTTGCGTATTGATGCAACATGGAAGGGTAATAGCCTACGCATCCCGACAACTGAAAACCCACGAAGTCAACTATCCCATGCACGATCTAGAACTAGCCGCGGTGGTCTTTGCGTTGAAGATTTGGCGGCACTATCTGTACAGGATGAAGTGCACCATCTTCACAGACCATAAAAGCTTGAAGTACCTCTTCGAGCAGAAAGATCTAAACATGAGGCAGCGGCGATGGTTGGAGCTCATAAAGGGTTATGATTTCGAAATCCATTACCACCCGAGCAAGGCCAACGTTGTGGCAGATGCCTTTAGCCGAAAGGAAAGGCCGAGCCGATCCGGGTGAAGGCTTATCTGCTAATTATGACCTCCGATGTGATGACATAGGTTAAGGAGTTTCAAGATGAGGCTTTGAAAGAAGATCGTCATAACTCCGAAAGGATGAGAGGTCTAGTTACGGAATTGGGTGAGAACACTCTTGGTGTTAAGACTCGATTCGGGTGAATATGGATTCCTCGATACGGGGATCTACATGGAAAGATTGTGGACGAGGCCCATAAGACTCGATACTCCATTCATCCCGGTGCCACAAAGATGTATCACGATAGGAAGAAAGATTATTGGTGGCCGGGTATGAAGCGCGACGTAGCGGAGTATGTGAGTAAATGCCTTACCTGTCTACAAGTGAAGGCGGAACACCAGAAGCCGTACGGGAAAATCCAGCCGTTAGATATACCCGAGTGGAAGTGGGAGCACATCACTATGGACTTCATTACGAAGCTGCCACCCCGAAAGGGTACGACGCTATATGGGTGGTGGTTGATCGTTTGACGAAGAGTGCTCACTTCCTACCGATCCGAGAGACGTATTCTTCTGAGAGACTCGCGGATCTATTCATACACGAGATTGTGGCTTGTCATGGTGTGCCGGTGTCCATTGTGTCGGATTGTGACACCCGGTTTACATCGAAGTTTTGGAGGAGATTCCATGATGCAATGAGGACGAGGCTACACATTAGTACAGCATATCATCCTCAGATTGTCATTCAGTCTGAGAGGACGATTCAGACACTCGAGGATATGCTTCGAGCGTGCGTGATAGATTTCGGAGGAAGTTGGGATGACCACCTGCCGTTAGCAGAATTCTCGTACAACAATAGCTATCATGCCAGTGTTGGTATGCCACCATACGAGATGCTATACGGTAGGAGATGTAGAACACCCGTTTGCTGGGGTGATATTGGTCAAAAGGAGTTGGGGAGCATTGAAGTGATCGAGGCTACGACAGAGAAGCTTGAAAAGATTAAAGCCTTCATGACGGCAGCCAAGGATAGGCAAAAGTCGTATGCCGATAAGCGGCATAGACCGGTTGAGTTCCAGGTGGGTGACCGGGTTATGTTGAAGGTCTCACCTTGGAAAGGAATTATCCGATTTAGGAAACGAGGTAAGTTAAGCCCGAGATATATAGGACCTTTCCAAATCGTTGGACGAGTAAGGGAAGTAGCCTATCGACTCGAATTTCCAGATGAGTTAAGTGGAATTCATCTGACATTCCATGTATCTCATCTGAGAAAGTGCTTAGCTGATAAAGATATAATTGTCCCACTGGAGGACATTGAAGTTAATGAAAGGCTCAATTATGTGGGGCAACCAGTGGCAATCATCGATCGTAAAGAGAAGAGGCTGAGAAATAAAGTGGTTCCTCTCGTGCGTGTACAGTTGAAGCATAGGAAGGGATCCGAAGTCACATGGGAGACTGAGGAGGAGATGAGACAACATTACCCACATCTATTTGAGGAGTAACAGGTTTCGGGGATGAAACCTATATAAGGGGGGTGGACTTGTAACACCCGTATTTTTTCTGAAGAAATAAAAGAATAAAAGAGAAAAAAAAGAAGAAGGAAATGAAAGTTAACTTAAAGTGGAAGGGTTAAAAGTGTAAAAAGGGCAAAAAGTGATAAAAGTTGGTGAAAAAGGTGGTATGGCCGCCCATTTGTTCTGCACAACATCTTCATTTGCTTTTAGGGAGAGAAAGAGCAGGGAATTCGAGTTTTAGAGGGAGAAAGAAGAAGAATTCGAAATTTTAAGGTAAGATTATGTGTTTTAAGTTCTTTTTGGTCGATCTAGTCTCGGTTATATGCTCATATGTGTTATTGCATGTTCGGGTTGTGTGTTTTAGTGTGTTTTAGGTGTTAAGAACATCTGAGAAGTTCAAGGGAAGGGTTTAGACTCGAACACAACCAAGGTGAGTTTCTAGAACCCCTTTCTAAACATGTTTTATACGATTTCGGGGCTGGAAAATACATGTTTGTATGTTTTTTTTATGAGATTGGGTATGTTACCCGTATGTTCATGTGCATGTGTATGGGGTGGGGTGTGTTTTGGGCGAATATAATGCTATGGTTATGTTAAGTTCATGCTTAGTATAGGATGTGTATGCTTAGAACAAGGTAATAGGATGTTTGGGACTGAAATCGAGCTAGAAACAAAGTTAACAGGATGATAATGCGCCTATATAAGGCTCATAAGCCTGAATAGTCTTCATGCTCCCAGGATCTTGACCAGGAGCCTAAGTGTTAGGGGTGATGTGCCCCAACAGTGCTCATGCCCCCAGACAGGGCTCATGCGCCCAGACAGGGCTCATGCGCATGGACAGTGATGTGCCCCAACAGTGCTTATGCGCCTGAAATTATGACTTTGAAAACTAAGTATAGGATAATGTGCCTAAACAGTACTCCTACGCTTAGAAAATTCCATAGAAAAACCAAGTGTATGTTGATGTGCCTAAATAGTAGCTCATATGCCTAGGTTTTTGCTACAAACTCCTAAGTATTGGGGTGATGTGCCCTAACAGTTCTCATGCGCCCAGACAGGGCTCATGCGCCTGGACAGTACTTATGCGCCCAACGCTTAGAATTTATTGCAGAATTTTCGTGGGAGTCTGTACATTTAGGGTTTTGGAAAGATGTTGACTAAGGTTTATTTAATCCATATGATTATGTTTGATTGTCATTATAACCCTTATTACCAATATTATTATTATTATTATGATATTATTATTGTTATCATATTTGATAATATTAACATTGTATGACTCTACGTGGTATGATCATGATCGAGACAGAAATTATTATCATTAATAAAGTGAAAGATTAATGATAAAGAAAAGTGGAACGTAAACGAATGAACGAAAGTCTTGCAAGCAAATGTAAAGAGGTGCACGACCATGTTGTCGTTAGCTCAACTGTGATGCGGGTTAGCTACCCCGAAGGATGCACACAGGGTCAATCTTTGAGATTGATAATGGGGTGAGCAACTCTGTGTTGCAAAAGACCGAAAGACTTGCAATCCTTTAGATTACTAATGGGTGAGCGACTCTGTGTTGCAAAAGACCAAAAGTCTTGCAATCCTTGAGATTGCTAATGGGTGAGCGACTCTGTGTTGCAAAAGACTGAAAGTCTTGCAATCCTTGAGATTGCTAATGGGTGAGCAACTCTGTGTTGCAAAAGACCGGAAGAATAATGGTAAAAGTATGAATTGAACGATGACGAAGATAATAATAATATTACCTATGGGTATGTACGATGTGTGATCACCTACGGAAATAATGAACTGTTTGGAATGAAAAGTAAAGTATTTTATTTATAAAAACTACAACTCACTCAGCAACGCTGACTTTTATGTATTTTCCAGTTGGCAAGTAAAACGTTGCTGAGGATGGCACGCGGGGATGGCTACTCGGCGGGGCAAGACTGACATCCATTCATGTCTTTACAATACTGTTGTTTTGTAATTCATTCAACTAATCATTTTGTGACTCATGAACTACAATGTATTGCTTAACAAGAGTGTATATAATGAATGAATGGTTTTTGTTAAATTAATTCCGCTGCTTAAATTTATAATATGTAATGTTTTATGCTGTGAATGTCCAATTGTGAGGTCTCCGGGTACGGGGCCTTACACTTCAAGACACTGTCAAGATTTCAAGTCATCTCAAATTGACTTAAACCTTGCATTGTTCATCAGTGATACCATATGTTTATTCCTAACATATATCTATTTGAGCATAACTAGCCTGATAAATATTTCTTAACACGGAATATTAACAATTTTAAGGACTTACAAACAGCCATCCGGACTTACGTCTGCCCTCTCAAGATGTTTAGGACTTACATGCCATCCGGACTTACATGCCCATATTTTGATTTTGCCTTCCATGATCAGAAAATTTTCTCAAAGTAGAAAATATATATACCATATAGTATGTATGTCTTTAGACATATCTTTTGATTTGTGCACTTTGGCATCTTATATCCTATATGGCCATTTTGGCATCTTTTTGCTCATTTAATTCTTTTTGTCTTTTTATTTCTTTTTGCATGTCTTTTTGTACTTTCTTTTATATATATATATATATATAATTATATATGATAATCACCGAATCAACCAATAACAGGCTTGGCTTGAGTATGACAAAAATATAACTCTCAGTCTGTTTTAGAATATTTTTGGTATTGTCACAGGATTCTGATATGTTACCCACTAAATCATATCACTTTACTTCACGTTTAATCACTCATTTATGATCTTTTTATTTCTGAAAGTAAAGCCTATTGACACATCAAACATAATCCAAGTCTTTTTATATGTAAGTCTTTGAAAGTACTTAGACTTGTTTTGAACTTTGTAATATCATTTCTCATTTAATCATGAAAATTACTTTTTGACAATTTATCCAATTTGACTCCTCTTAAAACCAAAAATATTTTTTGAACTTGTTTTCTAATTTCTCCCCCTAAAATTGTGATTGTTCTTTTAAAGAAAAAGAAAACAATTACAATTTTTATTCCATATTAAAAAAAATGAAAAATCTTTTTATGAAGATTCAAGAAATCAATTTATCCAAAGTTAATCATTCCTAATAATTGCACAAGGAAATCAAAACCAGAATGATCAAATGCCTTAGTAAACAAATCAGCAATGTTTTCAGTTGATGGCACTTGTTTTAAATGAATAAGTTTACGATCAAAACAATCACGGATGAAATGGATTCGGATGTCAATGTGTTTAGTTTTGGAAAGTTGAATGGGATTTTTTACAATGTTCAGTACTGCCGTGTTGTCACATCAAATTGGTGTGTCATATATGTTGAGACCATAATCGAGAAGTTGTTGTTGAATCCAGACAAGCTGTGAACAACAACTCGATGCAGCCACATATTCAGCTTCTGCAGTGGATGTTGAAACAGTGTTCTGCTTTTTACACTGCCAGGAAATGAGTCTGTTGCCCAAAAATTGACATCCTCCTATAGTCGATTTCCTGTCTAAATTGCAAACCACCATAATCACTGTCAGTATAAGCAAATAAATTGAAATCTGAAGTTCGAGGATACCAAAGACCAAGTTTTGCTTGACCCTTGAGATACTTGAAAATCCTCTTGATAGCTTTCATGTGTGATTGTTTTATATCACTTTGATAGCGGGCACACTAACAAACAGAGAACATGATATCCGGCCTGCTTGCAGTAAGATACATGAGGGAATCAATCATTGATCTGTACAGATGTTGATCAACTGATTCACCTAATGGATCTGGAGTGAGAGTAGGACGAAAAGACATAGGAGTTGGAGCGACTTTGGAATCCTGAAACTTGTATTTCTCTAATATAGTCTGAACATATTTTTCTTGATGAATGAGAATACCAGTTTCAGTCTGATTCACTTGAATACCCAAGAAAAATGAAATTTCACCAAGAGAGCTCATCTCAAATTTCTTCTTCATCACTTCTTCAAACTCCTTGTACATACTTTCATTAGTAGAACCAAAAATGATATCATCGACATAGATTTGAACCAAAATGATGTCATAACCTGATTTACGAATAAATAAGGTTTGATCGATTGCTCCTCGTGAATAACCATTTGCAAGCAAATGTTCAGTCAGAGTTGCATACAAGCACGAGGTGCTTGATGTAAACCATACAAAGCCTTATCCAATTTGTATACATAATCAGGATGATCTGGATCTTCAAATCCAGGAGGTTGACAAACATAGGGTTCTTCCGTCATTTCCCCATATAAGAAAGCAATTTTGACATCCATCTGATACACCTTAATATTCATGTATGAAGCAAAGGCTAAGAAAGTGCGTATTGCTTCAAGTCTTGTAACTGGAGCATACACTTCTTCATAATCCAATCCTTTAATTTGATAAAATCCCTGCACCACAAGACGTGTTTTGTTCCGAACTATAACACCTTTTTCATCCGTTTTGTTCCGAAATACCCATTTTGTTCCAATCGGAAGCTTATCTTTTGGAAGTTCTACAAGATGCCAAACATTCAGCTTCTTAAATTGTGTCAACTCATCTTGCAATGCTTCTATCCAATTGTTTTCCTTGAGTGCCATTTCAACATTCTTTGGCACTATCTGTGATAGAAAGCAAGCATACAAGCATGTGTTGATTGCCCCTGAACGACTTCTGGTAATCATACCTTCATGCAACGGACCAATTATGGCTTCAGTTGGATGAGTTTTATGGATTATTAGCTGAGGAATATCATCGGCAACAATTTCTTCTTCCAAATTTGTGATATGTTCAACATTATCGTTCACTTCTTCAGATGTTCAAGATTGATAAACAATATTTTCTTCAAAAGTGTCGTCTGAAATGTGATTTTCAGAAGCAGTAAACACATTTGGAGATTCTTCAAATGGAACTTGAATGAATTCTATTGGAGTATCAATAGTCTCTGAAGAAGATGAAGCAGACAATGGTGAATTCAGTGATTCTTCTGGCTCCTGATTGTGAATCTGTTCTGAAAGATCGTCTGGTAAACCAAAACTTTCAGACACATGCACAGAAGAAGTAGAAATACTCTTGGATGATGATAGAATTTCAGAATCATCAGATATAAGAGATGGAATTTCCTCAAGGATTTTGTGCTCCAAAGTTATTGATCGAGAATTAGCATCTGCAGATGAAGTTTCTGAAATTTTAAAATTATGAACAATGATTCATAATCATAAACCCATGATGGAGCTGATCCTGCATCAATTATGTTAAGCTCATGCCAATCAATATTAAATGACTCAATTATTTATCTTGTTCTTTTATTATAAACCCGATATGCAACCTTATTAGCTGCTATCCGACAAAGTAACATTCATCAGCCTTTTCAGAAAATTTTGAGGTTGATTCGGTTGTGCGTAACAAAGTTCAACAATAACCAAAGGCTTTAAAATATTTGACTTTGGGTTTGTGATTATAAAATATTTCATAAGGAGTCATATGTAATCTTTTATTTATTAGAACATGATTCTGAACATAACATGCAGTGTTTACTGCCTCAACCCAAAAGAACAATGGTAATTTGGCAACAGATATCATAGTTCGAGCAGCTTCAATGAGTGTTCTTGTTGATACATGTGTCCCTAGATTCTGAGCTGAATGTAATATCTTTTTAATGTCTTGATTATATGTAATTGAACGTTTATTAATGAAATACATTTGGTTGTTTATGTTATAATGTTTATATATTTCATTAATGGGTTGTGTAATGATTAATTATATAGGTTTGTGGTTGTTTGAATTGATATGCATAATGTTGTAATGATTAACACATTCAAACATAACATGATGAGGTTATCATGCGAATGGGCCATGCCAATGGACCATACGCATGAATAACTTCATGCAAATGGCTCAGTCACACGACTGAACCATGAGACTGGATCAGTCGGAAGACTGAAGCATGAGATTGAACCAGTCGTACGATTGAAGTCTCAGTCGTGCGTATGGATCAACCGCATAGCTCAATCGCACGACTGAACCATGCGAATGGTTCAGTCGCCCGAATGAGAAACCCTTACCTATAAATACCACCTAGTTCGTGGAAAAACGTAACCCTTCGAATATTCATAACCCTAGTCGACCCAGAGTGCCCTGTTCGTCAATTCCAACTTCATAGAACGTCTGAGATCATTCCTATTCCATTCTTAACGTTTTCTAATCGTTAAGATTGATCTTGATTTCGTTCTCCCTGATTGGATCGCCAATCAAATAGGATTCCGCACTATTTGATCTGGTATAACGAAGAATCAGTTAGTACTCCGTACGTACATGGTCCTAACAAGTGGTATCAGAGCGTAGGCTCTTGATTCTTCGTTGATTCAATCGTCTTTTGTGTAAAAGTCTATGTTTTTACGCGAAAAGATCCAATCCTTCTGCTAAAAATCGAGTCTTTACGTGTGCACGTTCTGAAAAATCAATATTTTTCGAGTTTCAGCCGTCTAGGGTGCAAAAACTTGCGTACTAGGTCAAAGTGTGCGAAAAATCCCGTTTTCAGCAGACCCAGTCGCACGATTCTCTCAATCGTATGACTGAACCCAGTCACCCAGGTCATTCGCCCGATTGAGTCAGTCGCTGTGTTAAATCGCCCGATTGAGTCAGTTGCCCATTTCAGTCGCCAAGTTGTGTCAGTTGCCTTTTCCAGTCGCCCATTTGAGTTCAATTGCACGATTTTATCTCAGTCGCCTTTTCAATCGCACGTTTAAGTCCAATCGCATACTGTTAGTGTCAATCACATCCCAATCGTACCTCCCAATCGCATAACAGTCTGTTTAAGTCAACCTTCATTATGGACTCCGAAAACTTCGCATTCTCAGCAGGGAAAGACTCAAGGATCCAGAACCTACTGCTTCTGGAGAATGAGATTGGTAATCACAATAAGCCGCCTAAGCTTCTATCCATTGATGAGTTCCCGCAGTGGAAGCAAAGGTTTGAGATTCATCTCAATGGCGTGGATACTAATCTATGGAATGCTATCGAGACTGGTTACACCATGCCAGTTGGTGCTGATGGTTTGCCATTAACGTTGAGTGGAATGACTGATGCTCAAAAGACTGCCTATAATGCTGAAAAAAAGGCTTATGCTATGCTCACCCAGTCTATTCCTAAAGAGATCTTCCATCAGTATTCGGATCAGAAACAGAGTAAAAATTCTGGAAAGCTCTCGAGAAAAGGTATGAAGGGAGCTCAACTCTGAAATCCTTGAAGGCCAAAGCTCTCAAAAAGGAGTTTGACAATTTCTCTGCTATTGGGAGCGAGAGCTTGGACGACATCATTGACCGTTTCTATCATCTAATGAGTGAACTTCACACTCATGGGGTTACAACGTCTAAAGAAGAAAAGGTCGCCAGTTTAGCTGAAGGTCTTCTAGAAAAATGGGATTCATTTATTTCCGCCTTGAGACACAATTCAGTCCTCAAAACTTTGGATATATATGACTTTATTATGAAACTGCGAGAGGAAGAGGTCAGACATAAGTATAAGGCGAAGAAGGGTGCATATGCTCAGGATCCTACTCTTTACAATGTGACTCCAACTCCAATTGAAAAGTCTTCCAATGCTCCTTTGCAGACTGCATTTGTTTCTAATACATCTGGTCAAAGCTCATCGTCTGGGGGTGAGTCATCTGTTTCATCAGGGGTTCAACACAGTATTACTGAAGCTCACTTGACAAAGTTAATAACTAAGAACCTGGGTAAAGTCACTGTGGAAGTTGCCAAGGAACATATGGACCTACTTGCTGCAGTGGTTCATTCCTATGATGGTTTGGTTGCAGGGAAGATAGGAAACTGCCACTTGGCTGATGAAGACTATGAACAGGTGGATGAAAATGAGTTGGAGAGGATGGACATTATGTGGGCTCTCGCAAGTGCTGTGCGACGAGCAAAGAAGTTTGTGAAAAAGACAGGGCAGAATCTCGTGGCTACAAAAGATACTACTTTTGGGTTTGACAAGTCCAAAGTCATGTGTTTCAACTACGGTGAGAAAGGACATTTCAAGAGGGAATGTGTGAAGCCTAAAAAGACTGGGAACGGAAATCCATTCTCCTCATTCAACAGGCAAGATAAAGATAAGAAGCCAGTTCTAGCAGGAAGTGATTCCAAGGCTTTGGTGGCACAAGGTGATGAAGGACAGGACTGGTCCTTCCGGTTCTTATCTGATGTGAAGCCAACATAGCTTCTATCGAGGACCTAAATGAAGACTCAGCAAGTGAGGGGGAGAACTCAACTGAGCTTGACAATGCTGAATTGGATGATGACATAGCTGATGTTGATCAGCTTGTGGAGAATGAACTGAAGCTGCTTCTGAAGCACAATCTGAACCCCAAAATGCTTTCATGGCTGGAACATCTATATCAGCACAGGTAGAATCAAAGGATGTATTATTTACTAAACATGCTTGTGTTGAATGTGAAAAATTTAGGGAAAGCATTGACCTGAAATTTGCTAGGTTATTAGATCATAATGATAACTTAGTAAAGGATTTAAAATTGTGCACTGAAGCAAACAGAATCTTAAAACAGAATGAAAACAGTTATAAAGAAAAGATTGATGCTTTAAAGAAACAGTTAAAAGAAACTGAAGTTGTTGCCTTTAACCAAGAAAATGATATCAAGTTTTATTTAAAGACAATAGAAGAAACTAGGAAGGAACGAGCGGTTTTACAAGTTGAAAACAAGTCTTTGCAACAAAGACTCCACAGTCTAGCTAGTTCCTCACATATTTTGAAAAACTTGGTTAAAGAACGCAACAACGGGGAGGGTTTGGGTTATAAAGTTGTGCCACCACCACATGAGTCCTTTTTAAACATCAAACAACGTCCAATTAATGATAACCCCATAAAGGATCATGTGGTGACAACTCCTCTAGTCTGTGATCCGGATACAGCAGTCAACTCTGCTCCTTCGGTTCCTGACCAGACGGCTTCTGCATCAAGCACAAAAATCACTGGAAAGGGAGTGGAAGAGAATGTTCAAACATCTCATGGGTCGGGTAAAAAATCAACTTCCAAACAACCTAAGATTTCCAAAGACACTCAAGCTAAACCAGTGAAGCAAGATAATCACCAATTTCCAAGACCAAACACAAATCATGTTAAACAAGTTAAATTTGTCAAAGGAGGTGAAAATCTTAAAAGTGATAATAAAATCAAAGGATCTGAGGTTTATTCACCGCCCCACAAGAGATCTCCTAGCCCTGATGAATGGAGATCCTGCTATACTTGTGGTCAGCGCGGTCATATTTCGACTAATTGTCCTCGCTATCAGACACCAAGAATTAAGGTTGAGCTACACGACAAAGTCAAAGTAGATTCAAAACAGCGTTTTAAGACTCCAGTTAGATCGAAAACACCTATTACGTCTAAAACACCTTCTAGGTCTTTTCCGTCTCCACCTCGCCAAAGGCAAAACAGACAAGTCCTCGACAAGTCCGTGATGCCAGATGTCACACCCTCAATTTCCACGAACGGGGTTTTACCATTAGGCGTGTGACATACCAGGATCTCAGACACAGTCATATCGAACGACACTATATGAATTTAAAATAAACATTTGTCTTCATTCAAAAGAACATAAACAAAGTTTACAATAGTGCGGAAGCGAGTACATAATTAATAAATCCATTACAATACAGTTACAATAGCCATGTTTAGACAAAATGTTCAATGCTGAAAGTATAATAGATGAATGCATGTCCTGAGTGTGTTTCCTTAGCGTGCATCTTGAGCTTATGCATTCCTGTGACCTGAGAAAACATGCTAAAGTGTGTCAACATAAAGTTGGTGAGTTCACAGTTTTATTCAACAATAAATGTGTTCGTAAGCGTTTAGTAGTTTGCGTTTCAATAGTTTAGTATATAGAGCATATCGTTAGGTAGCTAGCCTATGTTCTTGTTACTTAGCGTTTCGAACCGAAGCTGACTGTTTACGTCCAATCTGTGTTTGTTGTATCCCCGTCACATCTCGCAAGACCGTGAAAAATGTTAGGTCAATCAAGCACCCGTTTGACCTCCAATCAAGCTAGCGCGACTAGCCCGGGCGGGGTTTGTCAGACCCAGTAGTACTACTCAAAATTATCTCGCTAATCCCATTACTAACGGTTCGAGTGTGTCAGGACATGTTGTGTGTTTGCACTAACGTAACAAGCGATATCAATAATACTACAACCATTTAAGTAAATCTGTTTTGCATGTTTTCTCCCCCAAAAGGAAAGAGAGTAAAATAGGGGCCGTGAAACTTACAGATGATGTAATAAGTATGTAGGATGAAGGTCTCCCAAGTGTTGTTTACAATGTGCTGTCAAACACCTATTGACAGTTATGTTAAGCGTTAACGTTGTGTTCAGCGTTAATAGACATGTTTAGTCGGGTCGGGTCGCATGGGTTCGGTCGTGGGTGACACACACAAACAAGCAGGCATACACGTATCAGACATTGTGTAGATTCCTAAATGGGTTGTCGATATTTTGTAAATGGTATGGTTCTGTTATGTTGAAAAAGTATGTGCTTGTTGATTGCGTTGACTTTAATCTTTGTGGTCAAGAAATGACATTTTATTGATGTTAACTTATCATCACACGATAGACACTTCGCACACCAGAGGAATTCGCTAACGATGACTCAAATCGCATAACAAGGCTAGACGCACGACTGGACACTTCATTCGCACGAATGGGCCTTCAATCGTACGAATCAATCTCATTCGTACGATTGAACCCTCATTCGTACAACTTAGCATTCAATCGTACCACACATCACCCATTCACCCGACTCAACAACCAATCGTACGACTGGACCTTCATTCGTGCGATTGGACCTTCAGTCGGGTGTTACTCAGTCGCACACATTCATTCGGTTGACTGAGTCGCACAGACTCTCAATCGCATGCATTCATTCGCACGTTACGCACATACATATGGACTCAATCGCACGATCCAACCCAGTCGCACCGCTTAGTCGTACTATGGACCCAGTCGCATGGCTCAGTCGCATGGCTGGCCCAGTCGTGTACTGCAGCAGGTCGCGACTGCTGGACGGGCTGGACAGCCTTCGGCTGTCCCGTGCTCAATTTTCACACAATCAAGACTTCCAGGAACACTTTCCTAACATGCCTAAGTGGAAAGCACACGCTGATTGACCTCACACGCACCCCCACGACCACATGCATTCGGGTTGAACCCTAACACCCGAACCCCATACTTGCAGCAGTGAAACGAGCAATAAAATGGATGAACGAGGTCGCCTACCTGCTGGGAACGTGATTTCTCAGCTGTTGTGTGGTCTAATCCGACGAAAACGAGCTCAATCGGGTGGAATTTGGTGCTAGAATGAAGAAATGGAGGTGCAGAGAGCGTAGGAGAGAAAGAGAGTAGAATGGGGTGTGTTTGGCTGGTGGATGGGTATTTATACCCAGCCCCAGCTTGGCAATTTTCAGGTTTGGTCCCTGTACTTAGGTCCCGTGTTCCCGAATTCGTTCCGGTTGATAACGACGTGATTGGACGTGCTATATAAATTAAGAGGATTCCTTAGGTAATCTCGTTTATGTGAATCCTCTACAAACACCCGCGTTAGTATTTTATCATAATTTGTTTAACGATGTCGGTGGCGGTGTTTGTATATGTTTCGAGTATTAGCGAGTACGGGTCAATGTTAACGACAATGGTTATGAAAAATGTTAACCTGAAATTACGGGGTGTCACATCATCCCCTTGTTGCAGGAATTTTCGTCCCGAAAATTAGTACATCATGTTACGTGGTGTTTACGGGGAAGTACAAGGCTCAACGGTTTGTGACGTATGTTGAATAGAGTACCTGCGTATCTAAGAGGTAGATGCCTGATTTTGGAACAGTTGAGGGTACTTCTTCTTCATCTGATCATCGCGTTCCCAGGTAAATTCGGGTCCACGCTTTGAGTTCCAACGGATTTTGACGATAGGGATACGACTATGTTTGAGCGTTTTGACCTCTCGATCCATGACTTCCACTGGTTTCTCGACGAAATGTAGTTGTTCGTCCACATGTATCTCGTCTAACGGAACAATAAGAGTCTCGTCTGCAAGGCATTTCCTCAAGTTGGAGACGTGGAACACATCGTGTACTCCACGGAGTTCTTCGGGTAGGTTCAAGTGGTAGGCCACGGGGCCAACCCGTTTGACAACCTCAAACGGTCCCACGTACCTAGGGCTTAGTTTCCCACGTTTTCCGAAACAAATCACACCCTTCCAAGGTGACACTTTCAAAAGCACCTTGTCACCTATTTGGAATTCCAACGGTCGGCGACGCTTATCAGCGTAACTTTTCTGTCGGTCATGGGCTGCTGCCATACGGTTACGGATCTGCACGATCTTCTCTGTCATCTCGTGCACTAGTTCAGGGCCGGTGAGTTGACTTTCTCCAACTTCCACCCAACAGATAGGTGATCGGCACTTACGCCCATATAGTGCCTCAAATGGGGCAGCTTTGATCGATGTGTGATAGCTATTGTTGTAAGAAAACTCAACTAGCGGTAAGTGAGTTTCCCAACTGTTGCCGAAATCTATGATGCAGGCACGTAACATGTCTTCTAGGGTCTGGATCGTACGCTCACTTTGGCCATCGGTTTGAGGGTGATACGCGGTGCTCATATCCAACCGCGTTCCCAGTGCTCGTTGCAAAGACTGCCAGAAGTGTGAAGTGAATCGAGCGTCACGATCAGAGATAATGGAAATCGGTACACCATGCCGAGAGACTACTTCCCTTAGGTAGATACGAGTTAACTTTTCCATACGATCCGTCTCCCGGATCGCCAGGAAGTGTGCGGATTTCGTCAAGCGATCCACGATCACCCAAATGGTGACGCATCTGCTGGGAGTTCGAGGAAGTTTCGTGATGAAGTCCATAGATATCTGCTCCCACTTCCATACTGGTATTTCTGGCTGTTGGAGTAAACCAGACGGTCGTTGATACTCCACTTTAACCTTAGAATAGGTCAAACATCTGCTCACGTAGGTGGCAATATCTGCTTTCATGTTTGGCCACCAGTAAAGAACCTTCAGGTCGTGGTACATCTTGTCTGAACCTGGGTGGATTGAGTACCGCGATTTGTGAGCTTCGTCCATTACCAATTCTCATAGGTTTCCATACGAGGGAATCCAGGTTCGATCCATGAAATAGCGGATTCCGTCAGGCTTGGTTTCCAATTGCTTCTCCATACCTCGTAGCTATTCAGCTTTCAGATTCTCGTCTTTTAACGCCTCAAGTTGAGCATTGCGGATCTGGTCGGGTAAACCAGTGTGAATGGTGAGTTGCAATGCTCGAACTCGCCTTGGCTTGAGAGTTTCCTTCCGACTTAGGGCGTCTGCTACTACATTGGCCTTGCCCGGATGATACTTGATCGTACAGTCATAGTCGTTTAACAACTCGACCCAACGACTTTGTCTCATATTTAGCTCCTTCTGTTCAAAGATGTGCTGGAGACTCTTGTGATCGGTGTAAATGGTGCACTTGGTACCGTACAAGTAGTGTCTCCATATCTTGAGTGCAAACACGACTGCTCCAAGCTCTAGGTCGTGTGTCGTGTAGTTTTTCTCATGTATCTTCAGTTGTCGTGATGCATAGGCAATCACCTTATTGCGTTGCATTAGTACGCAACCGAGTCCTTGTATAGAAGCATCACAGTAAACTACAAAATCATCGGTTCCCTCAGGCAGGGATAGAATCGGTGCTGTACAGAGTTTTGCTTCAGAATCTGGAATGCAGATTCTTGTTTATCACCCCAATCGTACGTAGTGCCTTTATGAGTCAATGCGGTGAGAGGTTGAGCAATCTTCGAGAACCCTTCGATGAACCGTCGATAATAGCCAGCCAACCCGAGAAACTGTCGTACCTCGGTCGGAGTCTTAGGCGTAGCCCAGTTCTTGATAGCTGCTATCTTTGCCGGGTCAACGTGTATCCCATTCTCATTGACCACATGGCCCAAGAAATGGATCTCTCGTATCCAGGAGTCGCACTTTGAAAATTTTGCGTACAACTGTTCTCGTCTCAACAGCTCCAGAATCAGTCTAAAGTGTGCTTCGTGTTCTTCCTTATTCCTTGAGTAAATAAGGATGTCATCGATGAAGACGATGACGAACTTGTCTAGGTAGGGTTTGCACACTCGGTTCATTAGGTCCATGAAAACCGCTGGTGCATTGGTCAACCCGAATGGCATAACTAAGAACTCATAGTGGCCATACCTCGTTCTGAAAGCAGTCTTTGAAATGTCTTCTTCTCGTATCCTTAGTTGATGATAACCCGATCTTAGGTCTATCTTGGAATAATAACTCGACCCTTGTAGTTGATCGAACAGATCGTCGATGCGCGGGAGAGGATAATGCCTTGTTCAATTCCCTGTAATCGATTAACATGCGGAAAGTTTCGTCCTTCTTCTTGACAAATAGAACTGGGGCTCCCCACGATGATGAGCTAGGTCTGATAAAACCCTTATCCAATAGTTCCTGCAATTGCGTAGACAGCTCTTGCAGTTCCCTTGGAGCTAATCTGTACGGTGCTCTCGTGATAGGGGCGGCTCCCGGTACCAAATCGATTTGGAACTCGACTTGGCGATGCGGTGGGAGACCGGGTAGGTCTTTAGGGAAAACCTCAGGATAATCACGTACAACAGGGATGTCTTCAATTTTCTTTTCCTCGGTTTCTTTATCTGTGACCATGGCTAGGAAAGCGGTGTGACCCTTACGCAAACACTTCTGAGCTTCATGTAGGAGATGACTCCAGAGACCATGCCACTCCTTTCGCCCTTAACCGATAAAGTTTCACCACTAGGAAGTGGTATACGAACGATTTTCTCTCCACAGATGATTTCGGCTTGATTTTTTGATAGCCAGTCCATACCCACCACTACGTCGAAACTACCAAGTGTGACAGGCATCAGATCGATATCTATCTCATGACCACATAATCCTAGTCTGCACCCCTTAACGATATGAGTTGCCTCAATTAGTTTTCTATCAGCTAATTCTACAACATAACTAGGTTACATGACAGCTAGGGTTACATCTAAGAACTTAATGAACTGGTTGGAAACAAAGCTCCTATCAGCTCCAGTATCAAATAGTATAGAAGCGAAACAACCATTCAGGGGAAACGTACCAGTAACCACATTCTGGTCATCCCTTGCTTCGCCGGAACCGATCACGAATGCACGACCCTTGGCATTGCCCCCATTATTACCCTTGTTTCCACCCTTCAGCTGTGGGCAATCCTTCCTGTAGTGACCCTCCTAACCACACTCATAGCAGGCTCTGGTCACTCCACCCTGGCGTTGTTGTTGAGGTTGTTGTTGCTGAGTCATTATTTCACCCCTGCAGTCTTTGGCTGCGTGACCCATCTTTCCACATCTCTGACAACGGAGTCGATCACACGGGCCATGATGGTGGAAGTTGCACCGGTTACACTTAGGATTCTTGCCCGCGTAGCTACTCGATCCCTGGCCATAGTTGTTGTTGCTCTGATTGTTGAAGCTTCTTGAAGGGTCAAACTTTTTGGTCTGTTGTTGCTAGGTGTTGTTGGAGCTTGAAGACTTGTTGTTTTTATTGCCGTCCCATTTCCTTTTGTGATCAGAAGAACCAGAAGCAGTGCCACGTTTGGGCAAGGTGCCCTGTGCCACTGCCTGGTCAGTGAGTTTATGAGCCAGTCGGATGGCCTGCTGAATAGTGACAGGATCAGCAGCCATCACACTAGCATGAATCTGAGGAGCTAGACCATCAATGTATTTTTCAATCCGTTTGTAGACCGGAGTCACCATCTAAGGACATAATGCAGCCAACTCGTGCGAACGAGTCGTGTACTCTTAAATGTCAGAACCAACCATCTTTAAATTCCAAAATTCTGCCTCCAGTTTCTGGACTTCGCTCCTGGGGCAGTACTCTTCTTTCATCAGAACCATGAAGTCATCCCATGCATACCATTAGCAGCACCAAGCCCTAAGGTTTGGACTTGGGAGTTCCACCACGTCAGGGCTGGTCCCTCCAATGTGCCAGAGGCGTACTTGACGCGATTTCCATCGGGACAGTTGCACATGGCAAACACTGACTCAAGTTTCTCCAGCCAGCGAAGCAATGTGACAGCACCCTCAGAACCGCTGAAAGAATGAGGCTTGCAATCCATAAACATCTTGAAGGTAAAGACTGTGGGACCTCCTTGATTCAGATTCTGGTTGTTCTGGTCCTGATTGCGGGCTGCTCATAGGCTGCCAGCGCATCAGCCACGCGCTCATTGATGATAGCATTCAGCTCGGCTTGAGTCAGGGTGATATTTCCTCGTCCACCCGCGCGTCCCGCTCTTCTTCCAGACATGATTTCTTCAATTCACAACACATATTAATCAATAACCGGATAATAATTATTGACAATAATAAATTGTATCATGCTAGTAAGAATGAAGGGTTTGTCTGCATATCGATAGTGAAGCTATACGAGGATCCGAGGCCTTATGCCTCCAAATATGAAATTAAGGATTTGTACTGACAATAACCGTTATCACCAGATAGAGTTTCCCAGAATTCTCATGCACGACAAATTACAATTACGTGTGCACCCGTGATTCTAATTTGCTTTGCATGGTCACACATGTTTCCCCCTATTCGAGATAGCATACCTTGTCCAGTACCGAGTGTTATCAATGATAGAAGTATCAAAGATATATTTGTTACACCAAGAGTCGAACAACTAAAGTTGTACTAAGGTTGTACAAGTGATTTGGTTAGGATAACAACGGGAATCAAGACAAGTGTGAGAGAGTTGGGAGAGTGAGGTATTGTTCTTTTTGTTTGTCATCGTTAAGCTTATCGTGTGTGCTAGGAAAGAGTTTCGTGTTCCAATCGTGGAAGTGTTTGGTTCAATTCGTTGTTGCTTCCACTCCGAGAGTGAAGGATCAAATGTAAATGTTAGTAGTGAGCGAGTGGGATTCTCCACCCCTCTGTTAGCCGGTAATGACACGCATGTCATACCCATAATGTTATGTTTGCTCAGTAGCGTACTGCCAGTACACCAGAAGGTTGTTTGCACAACAGTGGTAACCATGTAAAAGTGTCTGTGCAATACTAGTGTTGTGTCTAAGGCTATAGTCTAGATGCAATGCAATCCTAGTTCTCTATAACCTGTGGCTCTGATACCAATCTGTCACACCCTCAATTTCCACGAACGGGGTTTTACCGTTAGGCGTGTGACATACCAGGATCTTAGACACAGTCATATCAAACGACACTATATGAATTTAAAATAAACATTCGTCTTCATTCAAAAGAACATAAACAAAGTTTACAATAGTGCGGAATCGAGTACATAATTAATAAATCCATTACAATACAGTTACAATAGCCATGTTTAGACAAAATGTTCAATGCTGAAAGTATAATAGATGAATGCATGTCCTGAGTGCGTTTTCTTAGCGTGCATCTTGAGCTTATGCATTCCTGTGACCTGAGAAAACATGCTAAAGTGTGTCAACATAAAGTTGGTGAGTTCACAGGTTTATTCAACAATAAATGTGTTCGTAAGCGTTTAGTAGTTTGCGTTTCAATGGTTTAGTATATAGAGCATATCGTTACGTAGCTAGCCTGTGTTATTGTTACTTAGCGTTTCGAACCGAAGCTGACTGTTTACGTCCTATCTGTGTTTGTTGTATCCCCATCACGTCTCGCAAGACCGTGACAAATGTTAGGTCAATCAAGCACCCGTTTGACCTCCAATCAAGCTAGCGCGACTAGCCCGGGCGGGGTTTGTCAGACCCAGTAGTACTACTCAAAATTACCTCGCTAATCCCATTACTAACGGTTCGAGTGTGTCAGGACATGTTGTGTGTTTGCACTAACGTAACAAGTGATATCAATAATACTAAAACCATTTAAGTAAATCTGTTTTGCATGTTTTCTCCCCCAAAACTAAAGAGAGTAAAATAGGGGCAGTGAAACTCACAGATGATGTAATAAGTATGTAGGATGAAGGTCTCCCAAGTGTTGTTTACAATGCGCTGTCAAACACCTATTGACAGTTATGTTAAGCGTTAACGTTGTGTTCAGCGTTAATAGACATGTTTAGTCGGGTCGGGTCGCATGGGTTCGGTCGTGGGTGACACACACACACAAGCAGGCATACACGTATCAGACTTTGTATAGATTCCCAAATGGGTTGTCGATATTTTGTAAATGGTTTGGTTCTGTTATGTTGAAAAAGTATGTGCTTGTTGATTGCGTTGACTTTAATCTTTGTGGTCAAGAAATGACATTTTATTGATGTTAACTTATCATCACACGATAGACACTTCGCACACCAGAGGAATTCGCTAACGATGACTCAAATCGCATAACAAGGCTAGACGCACGACTGGACACTTCATTCGCATGAATGGGCCTTCAATCGTACGAATCAATCTCATTCGTACGATTGAACCCTCATTCGTATGACTTAGCATTCAATCGTACCACACATCACCCATTCACCCGACTCAACAACCAATCGTACAACTGGACCTTCATTCGTGCGATTGGACCTTCAGTCGGGTGTTACTCAGTCGCACACATTCATTCGGTTGACTCAGTCGCACAGACTCTCAATCGCATGCATTCATTCGCACGTTACGCACATACGTATGGACTTAATCACACGATCCAACCCAGTCGCACCACTTAGTCCTACGATGGACCCAGTCGCAAGGCTCAGTCGCATGGCTGGCCCAGTCGCGTACTGCAGCAGGTCGCGACTGCTGGACGGGCTGGACAGCCTTCGGATGTCCCGTGCTCAATTTTCACACAATCAAGACTTCCAGGAACACTTTCCTAACATGCCTAAGTGGAAAGCACACGCTGATTGACCTCACACGCACCCCCACGACCACATGCATTCGGGTTGAACCCTAATACCCGAACCCCATACTTGCAGCTGTGAAACGAGCAATAAAACGGATGAACGAGGTCGCCTACCTGCTGGGAACGTGATTTCTCAGCTGTTGTGTGGTCTAATCCGACGAAAACGAGCTCAATCGGGTGGAATTTGGTGCTAGAATGAAGAAATGGAGGTGCAGAGAGCGTAGGAGAGAAAGAGAGCAGAATGGGGTGTGTTTGGCTGGTGGATGGGTATTTATACCCAGCCTCAGTTTGGCAATTGTCAGGTTTGGTCCCTGTACTTAGGTCTCGTGTTCCCGAATTCGTTCCGGTTAATAACGACGTGATTGGACGTGCTATATAAATTATGAGGATTCCTTAGGTAATCTCGTTTATGTGAATCCTCGACAAACACCCGCGTTAGTATTTTATCATAATTTGTTTAACGATGTCGGTGGCGGTGTTTGTATACGTTTCGAGTATTAGCGAGTACGGGTCAATGTTAACGACAATGGTTTTGAAAAATGTTAACCTGAAATTACGGGGTGTCACACCAGAGGTAAAACCTGTTTCTAAATTTAAACCATATGCTCAAACCGTAAATCAGTCTAAGGTTTACCACAAACAATCCTTTCACAGGGATGGTTTATGGAAAGCCAAGACAACTGGTGTGTCTGAAAACAAGGACAATCTGAAAGTTGAGATTCCACCCACTGATAAAGGACAGTGGGTTGAATTCATGATGGTTGATTTCTCTGGGAAACCCAAGCCAGTCAAGGCTTGGGTCCCCATCCTTAACTGATGATTTTCTCATATGTGCAGGTTGTCCGCTATAGTGCGTCTACAAATACATGGATAGTAGATAGCGGAGCTTCCAGGCACATGACAGGAAACAAGTCTCTTCTTTTCAATGTCAAACAAATTAAAGGGGGACACGTTTCATTTGCTGGTAACAAAGGAGGATACATTACCGTCCAGGGTGAAGTAGGTAATGACAAGGTAAGATTCGACAAAGTCAACTTTGTTCAGCAGTTAGAAAACATTCTGCTTTCTGTGTCTCAGATTTGCGACAAGGGATTCAAAGTCATGTTTGATAATCGCAAATATTACATTCTGAAGAAATAAATGGATATTCCAGAGGAACAGGTATTAATGTCAGCATCTAGATATAATGACTTGTATGTTCTAGATATGTCTAATGCCTCTACTAGTGCTTCTACTGTTCAATGTTTCTTATCTAAAGCTACAGAGATTGACTCCATTTCATGGCATAGAAGAATGGGACATATTAATCATAGGAAGATGAATCACCTGATTCATAACAACCTAGTTGATGGAGTTCCTGTCAAGAACTTCAAGCTTCCTGATTTTTGTGTCTCATGCAAGAAAGGAAAGCAAACCAGGAAATCTCACAAGACCAAGAATGTCCATTCTATTGAGATACCCCTGGAGCTCCTGCACATGGATCATTTCGGTCCAGTTAGCACGAAGAGTATCGCTGGAGACTGGTACTGCTTCGTAGTCACCGATGACTACTCACGATTCTCGTGGGTGATGTTTCTGAAAGCTAAGTCAGAAACATTTGAGTCATTCAAAGTGTTGGTCACCACTCTGGAGTCGCGTTACAAGCTTAAAGTGAGAAAAATTTGCTCAAATAATGGAACCGAGTTCAAGAATCAGTGGATGGATGCGTTCTGCAAAGAAAAGGGAATTGCTCATCAATTCACCTCTGCATACACTCCACAGATGAATGGAGTTGCTGAGCGAAAGAACAGGAGTCTGATCGAGACAGCCAGGACTATGTTGGCAGACTCAAAACTGCCAGTACAGTTCTGGAACGAGGCTGTAGCCAACGCCTGCTACACACTTAATCGTGTGTTAGTAGTGAAGAGGCACGGGAAGACTTGCTATGAGTTGCTATAGAAGCGTAAGCCAATCCTGGAGTATCTGGAACCTTTCGGTGCTCCTTGTACTCTTCTGAAGAAAACTCAAGAAGGCAAGTTCAATGAAAAGGCAGATCAGGGGATCTTTCTGGGATACAGTATACCCGACAAACGAGTTTACAACAACTCTACTGGTCAGGTAGAAGTATGGTGCAACGTTGATGTTCAACGTTTCACTATCCCCCCTGCTGGAAAAGGTCCATCGTCATTCTTCGACTACGATGGCTTTTTCAAATCATTCAATCTTCCTCAGATAGTTTCAGATGATGATATTGCTACTCAGGTGATGCACGATGTTCTCAACTCACCGAATCTGGATACTAGCAATACCACTCCTACAAGTGGGTCATCGGGATCTGCCTCAGCTGATCAGAATGATAGTGAAGACTCATCAGAGGATGAAGAAGCAGTTGAACCAGCACAAACACCTAATGTGGATCAAGAAGGGAGATCTTCAGGTGCTTCACCTGCATCTGGAACCACAGACACTGAACCTCCAGTCACGACTATGAACTCTGAAGTTGTCGTTCCTACAACTCCTTTGACTAGGATCAGTACAAGTCATCCGCCAGATGCTATCATTGGTGATCTCCACTCCGGCGTGCAAACTAGAAGTCGATTGTACAATGCTGATTACGCTGAAGTAATGGAAAAGGGCTACGTGAATGATGGAGCTTACAGATGTTTTGTCTCTCAAATTCAATCCAAACACGTAAGTGATGCCTTTAAGGATGAAGCATGGGTCAATGCTATGCAAGAGGAGTTGCTACAGTTCAAGAAACTTGGAGTGTGGACTCTTGTTGACCGACCCAAAGGAGTCAAGGTAATTGGTACCAAATGGGTACTAAAGTGCAAGAAGGATGACCAGGGTGTTGTTATCAGAAACAAGGCACGGTTGGTTGTTCAAGGCTTCAGACAAGTCGAAGGAATCGACTACAATGAAGTCTTTGCTCCCGTAGCTAGAATGGAAGCAATTCGTATCTTTCTAGCCTACGCCTCTTACATGAAGATCAAAGTTTATCAACTAGATGTTAAGAGTGCATTCTTGCATGGGGAAATCCGTGAAGAAGTATATGTAAGTCAACCTGAAGGATTCGAAGATCCTTATCATCGGGACAGAGTCTACAAGTTAGACAAGGCTCTGTATGGGCTACATCAGGCTCCTCGAGCTTGGTATGAAAAGCTCTCCACCCATCTGTTGAAACATGGCTTTCGCAGGGGTGTGATTGACTGTACATTGTTCATCAAAGAGAAGGATGGTGATTTGCTTTTGGTGCAGATTTATGTGGATGACATAATTTTCGGCTCACGAAACGAAGGGTTATGTAAAGAGTTTGAATCTGTGATTACAGGTGGACCAAACACCTACCGGCATCTTTTTGCATCAAACTAAGTATGTCGGTGACATTCTTAGTCGCTTCGATATGGACAATGTAACTGCAGCCGGTACCCCTCTCGCCACAAATCACGATGTGGCTCCTGATGAGAATGGGGTTTTGGTGGATGCCACCATGTATCGTGGGATGATCGGATCTCTCATGTACCTCACTGCCTCTCGTCCAGATATCATGTATGCCACATGTTTATGTTCCCGATATCAGGCAAAACCTAAAGTCAATCATCTGATTGGAGTCAAGAGGATTTTTCGTTATCTGAAGGGTACTCCAACACTGGGGTTGTGGTATCCTCATGATGATGACTTTGAGCTAATGGCGTATAGTGACTCGGATTACGGAGGCTGCAAAATGAATTACAAGTCTACGTCAGCAGGATGTCAATTTTTCAGGAGAAGATTGGTAACTTGGCAGTGCAAGAAGCAGACATCAGTTGCTCTGTCTACCTGTGAAGCTGAATACGTTGCCGCCGCCAGCTGATGCTCTCAAATCATTTGGATTCAACAGCAAATGCGGGATTACGGTTTGCATTTCAATTCTACTCCTATCTATGTTGATAATTCTGCTGCAATTGCAGTAACTAAAAATCCGGTTCAACATCCTAAGACCAAACACATAGGCATAAAGTATCATTTCATACGCGATTGCTATGAAAAACACTTAATTGATGTGGTCAAAATTAACACGGATTTTCAACGCGCTGACCTCTACACCAAACCATTTGATAAACCAAGATTTTTCTATCTGCTAGAGGTCAACGGGGTTAAAAAGAAAAGTGATGTTATATTAGAAGAAACAGATACATAGTCCGACACCGTTTTTCTTTATTTTTCGTCTTTTATTTTATTTTATTTTTTTTAATTTCCTTGTTGTTATAAAAATCCAAAAAACACAAAAAGAATTTCTATTTTAGAATTTTAGGGGCAGATTAGGTTTAATTCAGTATTTATTTACTTAAAAAAAAGGGAGGGGAAGGTGAGTAAAGCTGAAAAGGCAAAGACAACAAAACAGGAAATGTGACTCGACAAAAATTGGAAGATGATAGTACACAGGCATCGAGTTATTTGGAACAACAAAATGATTTTGAGATCAAAAATGTTAATTAACTTACTGAAAATGTAAAAATCAGAGAAGTCTAAGTCTAACAAAATGGGAAAATGATAGTACGTTTGATTGTTACTGTAATTACACGGAGAAAGTTGATCTAGGGAGGTGCTAGTTCATTATATGATGTGTCAGTAGATTCAACACAATAGACAAGTAGACGTCATTGGTAAACTTAATCTAAACTAAATGGTTCAATCAACTGTGGGTTCCCATCTTATCACTGGTTAAGACAATCAGCTCTTCCGATAAGGGATAACGAGTAAATAAATGCCACCAAAGGTGTGCAAATGACCACAAAAAGAGCAAAGCACGAAAAAATTGAATACTAGCGTAATCAAGCTGATAACTTATGTTGTTGGTGCGCTATGTGCAAAAGAAAATAAGAAATGCTCTAACAAGGAGATAGGTTGTGTGCCTCTCTGCTGTGCGATGGCACTGACCTGAGGATAAGCATAACCTACATATTCTAGACTTCATTGTTGTTTGCCGCCTCTCTGCTGTGCGATGGCACTGACCTGAGGATTGGCTTCTCTTTGAAAGATCTAAGAATAGTATCTTCTTGCAAAAATACCTAAAGACCGCTCGAAAGTCCATTAAGGAATGCTGATTACCATATAAGCGTGGGATACACAAATGTTGTTTGAAATAATATAACATAATTCATTACCAATGTGTGTCAAAAGTCTGTGTATGAATTTAAGTGGACAAGTATACTGATAATCGTCTTGTATGCACCGACTGAAGTTGAAAATCAAAGTGTGTTACGTATCATATCAAACATGATTCCCAGTTAGTACTTAGAAGTCTTAGATTAGAACAAACTGTGATATGTTATCATGAAAGGTGAAATCAACTCATAATGTTCCAGTAATGGTGTATATGCCTGTCTGATTCCAAATGAGTCTGTTCCTGACATAACGTCAATGCTGATAGGCTACACAAACCTGTCCTAACAAAAATCACAAAAAGATGTTCATTTTGTTCGTAGTTTAATATTTTAAATTTGTTAGTACTAGTGTGTCAATGTCGGACTGTGTGTATGGTTATCTGCTAATGTCACTAAACGAGCTTAATGTTTATTTAAAATTGTTTCTGAAAGGATAAAATTATCACATCTGAGGTGATAAGTTGGTTAAAAGGATCACGTCTGAGGTGATTGGGTGGTTAAATGGATCACGTCTGAGGTGATCGGGTGGATAAATGGATCACGTCTGAGGTGATCGGGTGGATAAATGGATCACATCTGAGGTGATCAGTGAATGTGGTGTTTTTAAAAAGTGATCATGTCTGAGATGATCAAAAGATTATAATGTTTTATCAATTGGTTAAGAAAACTAAGGGTCGGTCCGTAACTTGACCCAGTCGTACGAATGGGGTATACGATTGAACACAATCGTAAGATTGAGACATGCGAATGAGCTCAATCAGCCGATTGAGTGTGACCGAACAGGCCAATCATGTGAATAGAATCAATCGTACGACTGAGCTTGAGTCGGGCGAATGAGTGGAGCGAATAGGTCCAGTCGGCCGACTATACTAAGTTCTAGTATAAATAGAACCCTCAGTCGATCGCAGACCTCATTCGCCCTAAATTCAAAATCGCACTGTTACGCTGCCCAAATTTCATTTGAAATCAAATCTCTGTCTACTCGATTACTGACATTGTGACATTGTTATACAGGTAATATGCGACCAAAAGATGATCAAAATTGTCAAAGCTGGTTCGAAATACACGGATATTTGACCTAAATATCGAACCGAAACAAATCTGCACAATAAACTGCCTTAATCTCATACAATGTTAAAATCAATGGATTAGGTAGTTTAGATACATGATTGCGAGTCTAATAAACATGAACTTAATGTTTAATTTAGCCATTTGATAAATCTGAGTTGGAAATGGAACAGTTTTATCTATGATGCGACTGGTTCCCCAGAATGAACTTCAATCGCCCGATTGAAAGGGGCGACTCATTCAATCAGCCGAATGAATAATGCGAATGGGTTGAGTGTGTGATACGACTGGACTCCAGAATGAACTTCAATCGCACGATTGAAAGGGATGATTCATTCAATCGGTCGAATGAATTATGCGAATGAGTCATTCGGTCGACTGACTCAATCGCAGGTTCAGTCTCCAAATTAGACTCAATCGCATGACACATCATCCGAATGAAATTCTGTCGCATTACTGTTCAACCGATTGAAGACCAGTCTCACATATGACCATCCGACTGAACCCAGTCACACAGTGCAATCGCATGATTGAACTAAACTGTTTTCTGATTTAGTCAAACTCTGTTTTACATGTTTCTAACGTGTGTTTGCTATTGATTACAGGAGTATGGCTAATAGGTGGACAATAAATCCAAAGCACAACATTTGTGCTCACTTGGATTCCACCTCGAGGAACGGTGGTGAGTTTGAAGGGATTATCGACTTCTTGAGGAGATCTCGGATATACAGAGCCATATCTACACCCTGTACTCCCTATCAGTCTATTCATTAGTCATTCTGGGAGGGAGCTTCAGTAGACCGATCTGTGGAACCCTACCGTATCCGAAGTACTATCTTTGGTAGGGCGATAGAGATCACGGCCGCTGATATAAGGAGGGTATTGGGCTTCAGAGATGATGAGAATCACCCACTCAAGCTCCACCCTCTTACAGTTCGTGGATGCTTTCTGAGGATCGGGTACTGTGGGGCTATAAACTCAGGTGTGCTGAACAAGAGCAACCTGAGTCCCCAGTACAAGTACTTAGCGCATGTCATTCTGAAGTGCATCGCGTCCAGGAGGGGAGGTTTTGATGACTTGTCAGACCAGATTCAGAATGCCTACGTTGCATTGGTCCTCAACCACCCATTCAGCTTCTCCAACATGATTTTCATGTATCTTATAGAGAACCTTGAGGCCAAGGGGAAGGAAGGGTTTTGCATGTACCCCAGATTGTTACAGCTCATAAATGAGAAACTGCCCGACCTTCCCAAAGACAAGAGTGATGTTGTGCCTCTGGAGATTATGGATGACACCACTCTTGGGAGGATGAAGGTTTATAGAGGCTAGCAGGTGAAGCCGGTGCTGAAGAGGTTGATTGGGCATCTGGCCCGGGCTGATTATGTTGCCCCAGGGAGACGCAAATGGCGTCATGATGACAGTGGATCTGACACTGAGGTGATAGCTATTCCATCAGATGATTCTGATGATGATGACAGTGGTGATGGTGGAGATACAGGCCCCACTCCATCTAGGGCCACTACCACTGATATACCATCTCCACCACCCACCCACGATGGAACTGAGTCTGCTGGTTTCCATCAAGATTTTGTTATTGGTGAGGAGGAAGAGGAGTCAGAGGAGGAGCCCTTGACATGCACTATAGGAAGCAAGGTTGTTCCCACAGAACATGGGCTAAGGGCAGTCGGTGAAGGCCCACGAGACTCAGGAGAGATAGCTACTGATCTGAGTTATGCACCGAAGTCAGCTAGCAGGGTTGTAGGGGGAGCATCCACTTCAACGGGTATGAGAAAGAAAAGGATGGCTCAACCCCATGGTCAGAAGAAGAAAAAAAGACGTCTCACATTCGTTACAACCACCTCCACAGCCACACCATCCACCACCACAGCCACCACACAATCCACCACCACAGCAACCACATCAACCACCACCACTACTAAACGTCCACCTCATACTCACATATCTACTACCACCACCACTGTGCCTCCCACTACATCATTCCCACCTCCTCCCATATTCACCACAGCCACCACAACCCACACCACTTACCAAACACAACCCTCATCTGCACCCTCGAGCTCAGTCATACCACCGGTCTCTGTGGCTGAGCAACTTGCTGCACTGAACAGCATGGTACTCCAGTTGCTAGCCTCCGACAAGGCCAAGTCTGCTCAGATTCTATAGCTGCAATAGCAAAGTTCTACACAAACAGCTGAGATTGAGAGTTTGAAGGAGTTGACATCTTCGCAAGCCCAGGTGATCACTTCACAGACTGATCAGATCACAGGCTTGCTTCAACACGAGGCTGAGACTGATGCGAAGATGGAGAAGCTGGAGGCGGCTCACAAGACTCTATTGCTAAAGCTGAAAGGCAATCAGAGTGAGCCCCTCAAGATCGGGGAAGGTGATGATGAAGGTGATGATGATGATGATGATGATGAGGACGACGATGATGAGGATGACGACAATGATAGTGATGATAGTGATGATGGTGACGAGAAGAAGGATGATGAGGAAGGTGAAGGAGGAGAGAGAGCAGGAGATCGTAGCGATGATACAGCAGACGAGAGACGCACTAAACATCGTCAAGATCAAGGACCCTCGTCGTCTGCTCCAACTGAAGAAACTCCTGAGATCCAAGATATAAGTACTGTTTAGTTATTCATGTTTATGTATTTAACAAACTTTTGTATTTGAAATTATGTAACATTTATGTAATGAATGTTTAGATCTTTTGTTAATGATTGAGCTTGATTATATTCTAACAGATATTGTGTTTCATGTTTTAAATCAAGCAGATCCAAACTTCCAACGTGATGAATACGATGTCGAACCCCTACAGCAGGTCAAGAGTCAGTTAACAATGATTCTTGATCTGCAGGGTATCGTTAGAAGATCGGTTGAGTATACCCCTGAGGAGGGTGAGATTATTCATGGCTTCACAAAGGAGCAGTTGGCTGAGATATTCAAGCTTAACGCCGATGAGATTGTGAAAGATGCTCCTGAAGTCCGATTTGACAGTGATGAAGAGCTACACGATATTGATGAGATTGAGATTGAGGACATCACTGATCAACATTATCCAGAGTATACAGACACGGAAGGTCATGTCATTCCAAATTTGGATGACAACCTAGTTAGTGAGACATTTGACACTCTGGAAAAGATGGAATCCGAAAATGACAAACAAGAGGATACAGCCCGACCTACTGAAGCAGAAGTCAAAGAAAGAAAAGCTGAGTGGGCTGCTTGTTTTGCAGAGCTTCGTGCCCAGAGAGACGTTTCAAAGTCTGATGCCTACACCAAACTCTATAGAGTGAAGAAACATTAGAAGGTGTCTGGCAAGATCATATCTTGGGCTTGTTTTGAAGATCTTAACACATATGCAGTTAAGAGGGAGAAAGGTATCGAGTACTTTAGATTCCCAAACGATCTAAAGACTCTACCTGGTTTTGAGCTCAACCAACTGGCAAAGCTGAAGTTGTTGTATGCTGATCCGAGAAAAATGTTAGGTTGGTTTGAAGCTGCGTTAAAGAGTGAGTACCATACCCGGTGGGTGAACTTCAGGCCTCAGCAACCTACGAGGTACATTCGAAGGTCTGAAGTTGATCCACGAATCGGGAAGCCAAAGATTGTGTTGAAGTGGCGTCCTCCGCGCACCATGTCGAAGATCCCTCTAAGGGAAATGCCTCAGGACATCACTTCACATTTCAAATGGTGGTACTACGATTGGCGAACAGCTGAAGCAGTCATAGTGTTGAACAGAGATGGACAGATGGATGTCATCCGGGTATTTGACCCAATATGGCTCACGAACTTGTCAGCTAATGATGTTTATACACTCTACAAGTGGCCACTGTTCTATGACTCGCAGGATATCGTACAAGCTCTCCAGTATCAGCATGTCATACGCCTCTGCTTTGTATTTGAAATACATGCAGGTGTAACCAGAGAGGAGAAATTCAAGAAGTACGAAGAGGTTATGGGTAAAGCAAGACATTAGAGGAATCTAGGTCTAAGGGGGAGTTTGTTGATACATGTGTCCCTAGATTCTGAGCTGAATGTAATATCTTTTTAATGTCTTGATTATATATAATTGAACGTTTATTAATGAAATACATTTGGTTGTTTATGTTATAATGTTTATATATTTCATTAATGGGCTGTGTAATGATTAATTATATAGGTTTGTGGTTGTTTGAATTGATATGCATAATGTTGTAATGATTAACACATTCAAACTTAACATGATGAGGTTATCATGCGAATGGGCCATGCCAATGGACCATACGCATGAATAACTTCATGCGAATGGCTCAGTCACACGACTGAACCATGAGACTGGATCAGTCGAAAGACTGAAGCATGAGATTGAACCAGTCGTACGATTGAAGTGTCAGTCGTGCGTATGGATCAACCGCATAGCTCAATCGCACGACTGAACCATGCGAATGGTTCAGTCGCCCGAATGAGAAACCCTTACCTATAAATACCACCTAGTTCGTGGAAAAACATAACACTTCGAATATTCATAACCCTAGTCGACCCAGAGCGCCCTGTTCGTCAATTCCAACTTCATAGAACGTCTGAGATCATTCCTATTCCATTCTTAATGTTTTCTAATCGTTAGGATTGATCTTGATTTCGTTCTCCCGGATTGGATCGCCAATCAAATAGGATTCCGCACTATTTGATCTGGTATAACAAAGAATCAGTTAGTACTCCGTACGTACACGGTCCTAATAGTTCTATTCCTTCGTTCTGCAACTCCATTTTGTTGTGGAGTGCTTGCAACACTGAATTGTCTCGCAATGCCTTTAGATTCACAAAACTCATTCAACATCTGATTACAAAATTCTGTTCCATTGTCACTTCTGATGCATTTTACCTTCTTATCGGTCTGATTCTCCACCAAATTAATGAACTTGATCAAAAGATGTGGAGTCTCATCCTTAGATGCTATGAAAAACACCCAGGTAAATCTGGAAAAGTCATTAGTAACAACAAAACAATAAGATCATCGACCAAAACTTAAAACACTTACTGGGCCGAATAAATCCATGTGAAAGAGTTGTAAAATTGATTTCGATTGAGTTGTGTGCAATAGGTTTGTGAGGAAGTTTATGTTGTTTACCTTTTGAACATGACAGACAATGTTCATTTAATTGAAATTCTTTTTCAGGTAAACCAATGACATGATATCCACATACCAGTTTATTCATGTTTTTAAGACTTACATGTCCCCACCGACGATGCCATAACATAGAATCATTCTCTGAGGCTTTGGATAATAAGCAAGAAGCAGTTACCAAAGAATTAGAACAATGCATATCAAGAAGATATGTATCATTGTCTCTCGGAGTTCTCATCAAAACCCAATCATCAGGAATTACAAAACCAGGTTTTATTATTAAACATTCTTTATTAGTAAAGTGTGTAGAATATTGTTTGTCACAAATTTGAGACACACTTAGCAGGTTATGTTTTAATTCCTCTACAAAATTGACATTTTCGTAACATAGGACACCATTTGAAACTGTACCATGTTTAGTGATACGACCTCCTTTGTCACCGGAAAAAATTACTCTTCCTCCATTATATGATTGAAAATCTTGAAGTAGAGACAAATTCCCAATCATATGTCTTGAACAACCGCTGTCTACATGCCATAAGTTTTCAATAATCTTTTGCGGTTGTCCCTGCATAAGTAAAAGAATTACTTAGTCTTAGGTACCCAAGTCAAACAAGACTTGAGCACATTCTGTGTTGCAGTTAGACAAAATGATTTGAGATTGTTATATTTGTTTTGCACATCAATCTTATCTTGAACATTTTTCAATTTGATGTTGATTTTTAAATCATTTTTCAAATGTTGATTCTTGTTCTTTTTGACAATATTAACATTTTCAACTTTCGAATTCATTGGTTTTGAAAATTTTCCACGAGTGAAAAACATTTTCCTATTATTAGAAATAGCATTATGAAATCGTTGTTTGCTTAAAGATTTTTATCGAAAAGGACAGTTATTAGCAAGATGATTTATGTTTCCACACTGATAACATTTCCTTTGTTATGTGTGGAAAACAAACTGTGGATGACAATTATGAAAATTGTCATAAAAACCAAAGTCAGAATGACATTCTGGTTTAACTTTCTACAAAGTCTCTTGAATCTTTGCTTCATTGTTTAATTGGTTGTTCATCTTAGACAGATTCGAGGAAATGGGTGATTTGTGAACACTTGTAATGTGAGGTTTATCTGCTTTGACTTTTGGAACGGATGATGCTGGAATTGGACCAGTCTTAGAATGTGCTAGAGAAGGACCAGGCTTTGTTATTCGAATTGATGCTGGAGAAGGACCAGGCTTTTGAATTTTCAGAATTGATGAAGAAGAACCAGTCTTTTGCACATCTGGGCTACAAGTATCTTGTTTCACAGGATTAGTATTCTGATGAAGTTTATTTTTAATGAATCGAAAATTCGTTTCTTTAAAAATATAATCTTCATCTTCAACTGAGCCTTTAGAAACAAATCTATTTTTAAAATCTTTTTCAAGATTCACTTTATGATTTGCCATTTGTCTTTCATTCAATTTACAGTTGATATTTGGTTTTGTTTCATTTAAATCAACAATCTTTTCATTCCTTAATGAAGTTTGATTACAACCATATTTGAAATCTTTTACATTCTTATTTTTCAAACTCTCTCTTTCATTCTCACTCTCACAATCGCTTTCCCACTCTTCAACCAAACCATCCACCTTCACATTACCTGCATAAAAATTTTCAGTCGATTGTTTAGTTTTTGTTGTTGTGATAGGATCAACAGTCAAATTTATTTTGATTGAAGGTTTTAAGTCTGAGGAAGGTGAAAAACCTATCCCATAACTCATATCATAACTAGAAATGACATCAGACGAAGGCAAGCATGATAAATCATGATTGATTGGTGGAGTGATGTTTGAAAATCCAACACCACATCCACCTTTTATCTTCTGAGTCATTTGAGATTTGATAATACCTTCAACCATGTTTGATGAAAGTCCAAACTTTTCAACAGTCAATTTAGCCAAGGCAAATGTTCACTGTTGAGTCGATTAATTTCCAAGGCGAGTTCATTATTTCTGTTAGTCAAATCATTATTTGTACATTCATAATCGTGAAGATTTAATTGTAAGTTGTACACCGTTTTATTTAAACCTTCAAGTTTTTCTTTAAAAATCTTTTCATTTGACTTGTGTTTTCGAGCTTGATATTGAAGTTTTTCAACTTCCATGATCAAGTTCTCATTATGAACTCTGTACCTTTGAACTTTCTCAATACATAAATTTGTACATAAAACATCATATACCTTTGGTTCTGATCTTCCTCCTTCAGAATCTTCAACCTTCTTCACCATGAATGCTTTTATAGCATTAATTTGTTCTTCCATTTGAGCTATATCAACAGTCTTTGAATCTTCAAGCTTGTAATTGACTGGAGGCTCAACAGTGTACTCTTCAAGTTCTTTCTTCTGCTCAACAACCTTCTCTGCCTTCTCTTCTTTCACAATTCTTTCATCAATTTTAACTTCTTCTTTCTCTGAATCCTTATCAACAAACATACCATCCAACAGATCATTTGATACAAACTCAGCAAACAAATTCTCATCCTCTTCTGGTTCAGAAACAATTTGAGCAACCAAAGCTGTAGATAGCTTTAAATCAAGAGCTTCCATCTGGTCTGACCAATCATACTCAGCATTAGTTCGGGAATGCTTTGTTACCTCCAGAAGAACTTGCTTTGTCCTTCTTCATTTCAACCTCCACAGTGACCGTGCTTTTGGTACCTTCAGCTTGACCAGACTTGGGTTCAGTACATTCTCTAGCAAAATGACCTAGTTTATCGTTGTAACATCTCAGGTTGGACTTGTCAAAACCAATTTTGCTAGAGTTGTTTATTCCAAACATCTTTCTTCCAGTACGTCTAGCAAAATTCTTGGCCCTGTACACCACCATTGCCATTTGATACTTGATATCATTTTCTTCCACATCATCAGGGTTTACTTGTTGAAGATCATCAATCAAAACATTTGGAGTAGTGAGTCTACCAGCCATGAAAGCTTCATAGCTTGACATGAAAGTAGTGAATAATGCAAAATGTTCCTCAGCAATCTGAACAGTCTGTTTTGAAGGATTAGTGGTAGCAACATAAGCTTGTTGAATGTTCTGTGGAGCTGGAGTTTGAGGGATTTGTTGATGGATGATGGAAGAATACTGTTGAACAGCTGGAATTTGAACTTGTGGGTTCATCACTGGCTGAATTTCTAAAGATGCTGAATTGCCTGTTTGCTGTTACTGACACATCTGAGTATAACTGACATAGTAATTACGATTACTAGCCATTTTAGCATAAAGAGCAGTTGCTTCAGCACCCAAAGAACTTAAATGATTTGCAGCTCTCTTCTTATCATCCATTTCATAAGACTTGATGGTGGATATTAAATCAGTTAAAGGAAGAGTATACAAGTCTTTTGTTCTTTTGATCAGAGTACAGTTGTGATTCCAACTATAAGGAAGTGAATTCAGCAGTTTCTTGTTAACCATGATAGGTTCCAGTTGTATTCGAGCACTTTTCATTTTTGTAACCAGTTTCACAAATCTGGCTATTTGAACTTCTAACACCTCACCCACAACATGATTGAACATGTCAAACTCTTGATTCAGCATATCTTTCTTTTTTCCCTCATGTCTTTGTTACCCATGATCTGAGTTTCCAAAGCATCCCATAACACCTTCGCTCCACTGAATTCCTTAAACTTATGAGAGATTTCAGTGGTTAAGGCCATAGTGATAGCAACATATGCCTTGTCATCTAGCTCGAATCTCTTCATATTGTCCTCATCCCATAAGTGTTCAGGTTTCTTAACCATCTCCCCTTTATCATTCTTGTACAATGGGATATAAGGACCATACTAGATTGACCTCCACATCTTAGGTTCAGTATAGATAACATGATTTTCAAACCTATACGCCCAATCAGCATAATCATCTTCAATGAGAAGTCTAGGTGGCTTATTACCAGTGCCGATTTTAGTGTCTAAATGAAGAGATGCAGTAAGATGCTTCAAATTAGGAGTTGATGAAGACATGTTGTTGTAGTGAATCAAAGATCAAACTTTCATGCGAAAAATCAAATCGTGCAACAACCCAATTCATGCGAGAACCTCTTTCGCGCGAGAATACAATTCGTGCGAGATTCCAACTTGTCCACCAAGCGAAATCGCGTGAAAAACAAAATAACTACCTGTGCGAAAAAATAGTTTTCGCACGTGAAAAGTCCAGAATGTTTTAACACAATCAGTTTTCCAATTTGCGAATTTTACCAACTTTTCACCTCAAATTCACTGATTAGTTCCAATTTGATTCATTTTAATTCAAATTAATCAGGTTTCTTTCAATTTTAAGTCCAAATTTGATTAAAACTCAATCAAATTCTACTAATTAAGTCCAAATGATCAATTTCCTCGAATTTTCAGCAGCACAACCACTCCATATTGAATTCTCTAGTAACCGAATGAATAAGCAAGATGAAGAATGTGTCAAATCAATCAAAAACAGCTTCTAATCTTGGTTCTAGAGCCAAATGCTCTGATACCAATTGTAAAACTCAGTAAATTCCCAAGAACAATAACCAAGATCTCAATCTCAAGAATGCGGAATGTAATTGAGATTGGAAGAAGAGAAACAATAGTTCAACAATGATTTCAATTGATAATGGAGTGATTACAATGTTGTGCGAATTGCACAGAATGATTACAAGCAAATTAGAACTATCAGAACTATTCAAACTTGTCTACAAAAGAGAAAAATACATATTTATACTAAAAACAAGAGTTCTCGCGTGAGTAAGTTTTTCATGTGGTTATTCCTTTCGCCCGACTATTCCTTCTCGCGTGACTTCCATTATCGCTTGACATCTTTATTTCGTGTGACATATCTTTGATCAGCATAATCTTTATTCCGTGTTTGTTGTTTTGCCGAGCCTTATACAGTCTTCTACAAAACTAGCTTTGAAAGAATAAGTTTTTCTTAGGCCAATTATAATTTGGAAGGATAACTTCTTCTGAATCTTCTACAAGTCTTCACGACTTCATTTTTTAGAAGTCCTTGCCTTGGATCTTTTAATGTTGAACACTTTGGAAAGAAAACTACTTAGTCATGGAAGACTTAATTTTCCTTTGGAAGATCTTTATACTTTAGTCTTCAGAAGATCTTCAGTTTGTCTTCGGAAGAGTTGCTTTTGCTTCAGAAGACTTTCTTCAGTTGTACTCGTTATCTTGTAAGTGTAGTTTTGGTTGCCTCAACCTCATCTGATCCAACAAACTCCTCTAGGCTGATGCTACCAAAACTTCTCTCTCTTCTTCTTCTCAAAACTTTAAACACCAACAAAAAGAGATACTTGTCAGTTTCCTTATTCTTTCCTCAAGTGGTGCTGAGAAGTTTTTACAAGACATCGGTGGTGTCACACCCCGGGCCCAGAGAGGCGGGACGTCACGATTAGTAAACAACAACCAAAATGCAGCGGAAACTAAATGGTTTATTACAAAGTGTCACATTATATTTACAATAAAATATTGGCTTTGTTTCCAATTCACAAGGTGCTTCAACCTGCAATCTATAGGTGCCGTGATCAATCTCTCGGTAAATATTTCTTGAAGCTTCAGTAACTAAGGCTTCTAGGCTCAACCTTTGTCTTTAACCTCTACCCTCGTATCTTGCTTCGGATTGGGGTAACTTTTATAGCTCAACTATTCTCCCTAGCTGTACCTGAAGACATGCTCAAAAAGATCTTGTGTCAACATAAAGTTGGTGAGTTCCAGTGGTTAAAGTTTCAGAAAACAGAAGTCTCTTTAGAATCCATTAGTTGAATTTCAAAACATAAGTGCTTTAAATCTTAAAAGAAAACGGACTCTGAAAGTCCACATTTAAAAGTTTAGAATCAAGTGTAAAAGCTTATGAAAAATCTCATTTGATTTTAAAAGCATCATCATAGTATCAATCATCGTGGGTATCACAATCAACCCTGCACTCGGTCCCCGGTTGGCCTCTTCTAAATTTGTGTTTAACCGGATATTCCCGAAGGAAGGAACCAAGCCTCAAAATAGTGAACCATACCTGCTAGGATGGTTCACCTTAGTTTCTTATTCAAAACCTGTTACATGCCACAAACAACCCCTCAGGATCTCAGTGGGGTACCTCCCTGTAGCAAGAGCCACTGCGCGTGGGGGATTCCCCAAATAGATCTATCCACATAAAACAAGCGGTTCACAAAAGAATTAATGATATGATATAAGTATCAGCAGGTATCCATAAGTCCCACATACAAGCATCAAGTAAAGCATAATCATAGTTTGTAAAACAACAGAGCATGTTTCATCCCAAAAACAATAAGTAAAAAGGGATCACTAGAACTCACCTGGTATCCTTATATAATTTCAGAGCTTGATAAAGAAAAGTGATGATCACCAACAAAGCAATCCTAACTAGAACATATAAGATTCACGTTTAGAATTTGCATGATGTTATTACATGCGTGCGGTTGAGCTCTTTAGTTGACTTAAGGTTGGTGATTAGTATCTTAGTGTATCTTGGCTTCTTGCGTATTTATTAATTGTCATGAATTGATTTGTGTACATTAGGTTAACTTATGCATTTTATCGAGAATTGTGTCTTAGTATGAAGAATGTCGAAAAATCAATTTATATCATGGATTCCAAATCCTTATAAATAACTTGCATTAAAAATGTAAGTAAATATATAATGTTTCAAATGATGTTTATAATGCTCGTGTTTATATCGTATTTGTTAACTTGATTGATGATAATTTGTATAAAAAGAGTGTTACAATTAATATTTATGTCAATAACAATGAGATGGCCAATTACTAATAACGACAAGATAATGGATCATTATAGAATTATAAGCCCATTTGCCATAATTAAGTACGCGTAAACATTGGTTAACCTAATGTATCTATTGTACAAATATATCTTTTTTGTATGAAATTTTACATCCCAAAGTATTGTAAGGATTTAGTGTGTCATGAGATAGATAATTTCTCATATGTTGACTAATTTCTTGTTTATAGGAATGCATTGCCAAATGTTGTTTTTCATTACGCGATTGCTCACGTTATTTCCAATTTACACACTAATCCATGATGATTTATAACTAGTTACCATTTCAAACATATTTGGCTCAACACACACAAGTTAATATATAACTACTATATTTACGCACATGAATTTCTAGCGCACGGTTATACCTAGCATTTCCGTTTATCATCCTAGAATCCGCTTGTTCCGAATCGCAACGTGTTGATTGTCCATTGACCACGGTTGACCGGATTTGACCAACAGCTTTGACTAACGTTTAACCTAGTCAAAACGTATCAAGATTATATACAAACACTACTATATTGTTATCTAATAACCAAACGCAACCATAACCTTAACATACGTTACCAAACACCTCGGTTGTGACTTCTACCACCATAGTCCCTCACTTGCAGCCATGGTCATTCATGGATAGCCTCTGGCCGCCACGGGCAGCCTCTTGGTTGGCCGGAATCCTTGCCGAAATTAACCCAACGTAACCGAATCCTATGGATCTAGTCTAGAACCCAACATGCAACCACAAGAACAACATCAAATGGCTGTAACTCACCTTAAACAGCAACACCCACTACAAACCACCATCAATCCCAACCTACAACAACCATCGCCATAATCACTTCCAACAGCCGTCGACTGCCACCATCACCACCATCATCGGGTCTCGACATCTCCGTCACGACCATCGCCAAACACCAACCATGGCAGCCATCACCACTGCAGTCACAACCATCACTTATCATCCACCACGGCCGCCATCACCACTGTCGTCGGAACCCACCTGCAACCATCGATGACCATGCCCTACAACTCCCCGAACCTGCACCCCATTGTCCACAACGCGCCCACGACCACCGCAGACAACCCCTGGTCGCCACGTTGCGTCTCTCGGGATGGAAATACCCCCACCAGCTAGCACTCACCCACAATCGACGACCTCCTTCGACGCGACAGCCATGAAACATCATTACCACCAACTCCGAACCGACCTGCAACCGCCTCTTTTGTCTTCGATTCCCGTCGTTATGTTGCGTCTTGGTAGAAATCGAGGTCATTTTTGTGTTTAGGGTGTCGAGGGAAATAAGGAGGGGTGTGTCACTCGCCGGCACTCGCCGGAATCGGACGCCGGTGGTCGGAGATCTGAATTCGACCGAGAGAGAGGGGAAGGGTGAGATGCGAACCTCTCTCTCTTTCTGCCCTAATTTCCTATACAAAGCCCTAAAATGGAGACTAAAAGGAGTTTATAAGAGGGTTTTGGTAATGGGTTCTTTAAGTCGGTTCGTAACGCGTTCGATTAAGTTTTTCGCGCGACTTTATAATTTCGCTACCCGTTGGATTCGATTTTATGAGACGTTATAAGTATTCAAGGATTATGAATTTTATTGCATTAAACACATACCGAACAGTTAAGCGATACCGTGAAATCGACACGTTAACGGTTTTTACGCGTTTTCCTCGAACGACCGCTTTTATTATTATTTTGGATATCTAAATGCATGCAATTAAGTATTAAAATGATATTTTGAGCGTTATCTTCCCATGTTGGTCATGTTAAAGCCTTATCTGACGGATTCTCGGGTTTGACCAAGTCGTGACTCGGTTCACGTCACGATCGCATTTCCGAATGCATTTATTCCAGACAACGTATCACTCACAAACTTAATATGTTATAATAATAAACAATGATTAGATGAATAATCACGATGTTACGGGGTTCGTTTGACGTATCAGATGACGTTTTGATGCCGGTGAAAACCGGTATTCGCGTTTCAGTTACGAAATTCCGTTGTTTATGCATGTTTGATGAAAAATCTTTTAGCAAGCATTATTTATGATTTTAGTTAAGGTTAAAAATGATTTAGATTGGATGAAAATCCATTTTAAGAATTTCTGACGGAATTCAGACGTTAGTACGCGGTAAATTGCCGGATTTTACCCGGTATGGATTCTGAATCTGTTTTAAGTTTGGATCTTTCCATAGTTATTTCAAATCACCTAATAATTCATTGTTTCATGGTTTCTTGTTTAATTAGTTCCTAAACATGTATTTGGGCCCTAAATGGGCCTTCTTATAAGTTTGGGCCCTTATTGGGCTTATTGGGCCCAAAAAGGCTAGTTTCGTTTTGCAAGATTTCTTTGGTAAGCAGAAATCAATCCGGACCTTTATTGGGTCCAATAATACATTATGTTTTCTAATTGGGCTAGATTTCAGAGGTGTTACAGGTGGAGAGGAAACATACCTTGTATGTTCATACTCACCACCAGATGTCTTTCAACACTGGATAGTGAGTTGCAGACTTCCCTCATCTTCTTTAGAAGAATCACGGGGGGATGAGATAACATACCTTGTATGTTCATACTAACCACCAGACGAGGTTTCTTGGGGCCCTAGTTTCCATTATGAACTGATGTCTCTTTTAGAGATATCAGTTGGAAGTCTCAGCAATGCTACCACTATCCTTGGAGGTCAATTAGACACTCTTAGTAGTGGCAGCTGATTTTAGCCCATATGAGTCCCCTGCACACCTATAGGACTCACCTCAGTTTGACTTAACTGATGTGGGCTAGAAATCAGAGGTTCCCTAGGGCTCAGTTGATCTAGGGAGTGGTGTGGTAGATTATGACAGGATCTCAGCCTCTAGTTTGATCAATTAGGTTATATTCGTAGCGGATTTAGCACAAAATTAGCAATTACAGCAAGAACATAAAGGATTTTTCATGTAACAGTACAGATAGAGAGAGAGAACAATTCTGCCAAAAAGGTAATATTCTATTTGTTCACACGTTTCGGCCAAAGATTACAATCAGGTCATCTACCTTTTATAGGCAGAAATGACGTATGCTGATGTCACTTGACAGTGACATCAACCACTATTAACAAACTACGGATAGACACTTAAACAACTGAAGATGTCACAACAGCTGACATCTTCTTACAAAAGCTAAGTGTTCTACTTATTACAAGTACTGAAAAGGAAACTACTGAAAAGCTACAACGACTGAAGAACAAACTCTTCAGTCGTTTACAACTACTGAACTATAACAGCTGAAGAACAAACTCTTCAGCTGTTGTACAAACTACTGATAAGGAAAAACATAAAACAACTGAAAAGTAAAACCATCAGAACAACTGAAGAAGACTTCTTCAGCTGTTGTGACAAACTCTGAAGCCTCAGCACTTTGGTCTTTAGACTTTGGTCTTCAGATGATTCATCAGCTGATGACTTCAGTAGTTGTCATCAACTGATGTCTTCAGTCAGTCTTCAGAGTTTGTGCATCAGTTGTTGATCTTTAGTTCTTCAGTTCTTCAGTTGTTGATCTTCAGCACTTTTCTTCAGTACTTGAAGTCTTCAGTACTTGTATTCATCAGTACTTCAGACTTCAGTACTTATCTTCAGTACTTGGGATCTTCAGCTGTTGTTCTTCAGATCTTTGATCTTCAGCTGTTGAGTCTTCAGTCTTTGTCAAACTGCTGATGAAGCCTTCAGCAGTTGTTGTGATGTCATGTGGGACTAAGAGGTTTTCCTGATCTTGGCTCATTGGTTCTTTTGGTCCAACAATCTCCCCCTGAACCAATGCAGCCAAAACCTCTAAACAATTTATTGGTCCAACTTATTGATGGCAGAAATGTTGGTCTATTTCCTTCTGGATCAGATCAGAAGTTGACCCTGATAAGCACTGGCCTGGGAAGAGGTCTTAAGAATTTGTTTGGCATAGTATGGATGGGAACCCTGACTTGGGGAACTGGACACAGGGCTGTTGTCCCATCCATGAGACCTACTTCCCATATATGAGCCTGTAGGATTCTCTATTGTAGGCTCTGAGGAATGTAATTTGTTCTTCTTTGGATAGGTCCTCAGCCGCACCTTCGAATAATCCTTCACGGCCGTACAGCTCTGAGACAAACTTGGCCTGTTTGCCATTCTTGAGCTCAACAGTTGTGATCTGCCTATATGCGAATTCATCAGGATGTCTGCCTTCAAGTAGCAGGTTGAGCTCATCTTTTCTGAAGTTCTCAAACCTCTTATAAACTAAGCCTTTCCTAACCACCCTATTCTCCAACATCGTTTCGGGTGATTGCTTAGACTTATAGGCTTTCTCGAACTCATCTACAATTTCCTAGGGTGTTATTACAAGAGCCACTGTGATCACTTCATCTACGATCTTCTTCATTTGGCTCTTGTATCTCACAGGAATATCTTTCTTAATGATCCTGTGAGCCACCCTAGGATCAGGCCAAGTCCTCACTCTCTCTTTATCATATTGGAAAGTTTGTTTGAGAGTGAAGAGCCTCAGAGCTTCCTTCTTCATGTTCATTATAGAGGTAGAAGCAGCATTAGCTTGATCAATTGATTTTAGCATTTCAGCATCATGAAGCTTCTGCTGCTCTTCCTCTTCTAACTTAACCTTCACAACATCCATTTGTGAGGTGGGAGTGATGGGTTTAGGATTGGCTTTGGGTAGGGATATGACTGCAGAAAGAGGCAGTCTATCCTCCTTATCATCCTCTTCTTCTTCCTCTTGCAGCCTCAACACCCTTCTCTTCTTCTGCAAGGGTGGATCATTAGCTGTAGGTTTTGATGGTGAAGGGGTTGGTTTTGTGGGTTGTGTTTGGGTTGTTGGTGTGGGAATGTTGGCAGGCTTTGCTAGCAACCTAGAGATAAGTGCAGGTTTAGTCTGTTTGACTAGCAATGTCCTGTTCCCAGCACCGGCTTCAGAAAGGGCTTCTGTTGGACCAAAAGAACCAATGAGCCAAGATCAGGAAAACCTCTAAGTCCCACATGCCACTGCAAAAACTGCTGAAGACTCCCATCAGTTACAGTGTTCTCTTGCTTGAATGTCAGACTCGAGAACATCTGTAGACTCCCATCAGCTATTGTGTTCTCTTGCTTGAATGTCAGACTCGAGAGCATCTTAGCTCCAATCATCAGCTGTTATGACAAAGTCTGAAGAACAAAGTATGAAGATCAAAGAACTAAAGAATATCAGCTGAAGAAGAAGACTCCAAAGTACTGAAGACCAAGTACTGAAGTCTGAAGTACTGAGCTTACAAGTACTGAAGACTTCAAGTACTGAAGACAAGTACTGAAGAATCAAAAGCTGAAGAACTGAAGAACTGAAGACCTTCTACTGAAGCATAAAGTCTGAAGACAAAGACTGAAGACAACAACTGATGATATCTACTGAAGTCATCAGTTGTTATATCATCTGAAGCCAAGTCTGAAGACCAAGTACTGAAGACTCAGAGTTTGTCACAACAACTGAAAAGTCTTCTTCAGTTGTTGTGGTGGTTTTTCTTTTTCAATAGTTTATTTTGTTTCAGTAGTTGTACAACAACTGAAGAGCATGTTCTTCAGTTGTTATAGTATCAGTAGTTATAAACGACTGAAGAGCTTGTTCTTCAGTCGTTGTAGGATTTCAGTAGTTTACTTTTGTCAGCACTTAGGAACTTTTGTAAGAAGATGTCAGTTGTTGACATCTTCAGTAGTTTTATGTTTTTGTCAGTTGTAATTTGAATATTCAGTGATGTCAGAAAAAGGACATCAACCTATCCTTTTGCCGCCTATAAAAGGATGGGTAACCATACAGTTTTAATTGCCGAAACGTGCGACCAATAGAACATTTATTGTTTCGCAGAACTCTTCTCTCTCTATGTTTATGCTTTTAATTGAAATATCTTTTATGTTCTTGCTTTAATTGCTAATTAATATGCTAAATCCGCTGCAAACATAATCTAATTGATCAACACGAGAGGCTGAGATCCTGTCAAATGGTATCAGAGCAGGTTAATCATTGATCGATCTTACCATTGATCATTTGAAACTGCTCTTTTGATCTCTCTGTTTGATCGAATTAGCAATTTGCAAGAGTTAGTCATAGAGAGTGAGTTTCTGCTGTTTCCGGCCAAAATCTTGAGGTCTTTTGGTGGTTTTGAGTTACGTTTGTCGTGTTCAAACTTGTTTTTGACTAAAACCTGAGATGACAACACCAACCAATGATCCTCACAATACTGGTTCTGCAACCAAGCCTCCGATGCTGGTTAGGAACGAGTATAACATATAGCAAAGACGTATGCTACACCACTTGGCTGTCAACAGTGCTGGTTGTTGGAAGTCAGTGGTGCATGGGCCATACAAGCCTATGGTGAGCGTCCCGGAATCTAATGAACAGGTTGCGAAGAAACCTGAACAATTTCGGACGAAGATCTAAAGCTGTTCGATATTGATGCTAGAGCCCATGGAATTTTAGCCATGGCCATTCCAAACGAGATATATTCAGGGCTCTTGCATCATGAGTCTGCTCATGACCTATGGGTTGCTCTAAAGGAACAATTTGGAGGAACTGATTCGGTCTTAGCAAACAATAGGGAAATCCTTGCCCAACAATATGAGACATTTTCATATAGAAAGGGTGAGACTCTGACCCAGCAGTATGAGCGGTTCTCTTGTTTGATCTCTGAGCTAAAGATGGTCAAACAAGAGTACTCCAAAAGCTAGATGAACAACAGGTTCCTCAGGTCATTGCCTGAGAGGTGGGACACATATACTATTGTCCTACGCTCCAGTGCTGATCTGGAAACTCTATCTCTCACACAACTTCATGGGAAGTTGCTTACTTTTGAAAGAGAGATAGAGCAAAAGAGGAAGCTGTCCTCTTCTGGCAAGCTTGCTGATGACTTTGTCCAAGGTAATGCTGCCTTGATAAGTCATGAGTCAGAATATGCTTCATCAGAAATTTCTTATGATGAGCATATCGATTTCTCTACTAACTCAGAACAAGCTTTTGTTGGTGTTAGTAGTTCAGGAGGTGGTGGTGACAATTTGTGTTTTCTGATGGAGGATTTGAAGGGCATTCCAGATGATGATCTGGAAGAGATGGATATTTTGAACCAAATGGCAATGATAAATATCCGCTCTCAGAAGTTCTACAAAAGAACTGGTAGGAAATTCCCAGGACTCTCTGGCAAAACCAAAGTTGGTTTTGACAAGAGCAAGTTGAGGTGTCACAAGTGCCAAAGGCTTGGACACTTTGCAAGAGAGTGTAGATCATCTGGATCTAACTCATCTGCACCCTTTGTGACTTTTCCCAGCAATAGCTCACAGCACAAAGGGCAACCTTCCTACAGTTCTTCCCATCCATCTCAGGCACAAGCACCACCTGCTTATTTTGTGCCACAGGGTCATATGCCTTATCCTTACCCCTGTTACTACATGCCTTAGTCTGGTCAAACTGAAGCACCCCCGGCTCAACCACCTCATGCTCTTCCTGAGCCTCAATCTCATCAACACACACAACCTCAACAACACAGCTTTTTCACCCCAAGTGTTGTTGACTGGAGTAGTCTACCAGAAGAGCTATCTGGTCAGGAACAACTACTCCAAGGTGCTGGTCAACATGGTGGTGACCAACCTTTTGGAAATCTTGCTCTGATGGCCCTTGATTCTGCTGAAGGGTCATCATCCAATGCCTCATCTCAGGTATCCACTGAGGCAAAAGCCAAGCTTTGTTCTGATTCATGCATAGCAGCATTTGCTTCTATTAGAGAAGCAAATGTAGCTTTAATAGATAAAAATCTTGAGCTTGAGCACCCTATTTCCAAAAGAAAAGCTGATTTTGAGGTTGCTCTAAAAGATAAAAATGATGAGATTTACAAGCTTAACTGCCAAATCAAAGATAGTAAAGCTAGGGAAGATGTACTTCTAGAGAAGTACAAAGACCTCAAGGAAACTCTTGCAACCACCCAAGTTGAGTGTGATCGATGGGTGCAATCATATAAGGGTTTTGAAATGCTTCTTAGTAAGCAAACAGCTTCCAATGTGAAGTTTGGCATTGGTTATAATCACACTGCTCCTCCCACAGACTTCACTTCAAGAGCAGAAGTTGAATCTGATGGGGAGAGCAATAACCAATCCTTCTCATCATGTGACCTACTTTCCTCTGTATCAGCATCATCAGAGATAGATGTCAGCATTTACTCATGCCAAAACCAATCAGCTGATGCTACAACAGCTGATGGTTCAAATGCTGACTGTCACATGACCAAACAGCTGATCAACTCAGGTGTTGTCACTAGAAGTACTGAAGGTACTAGAGAGCAAGTGACAACATCTGAAGTTCAAACCTCAAATACTGATAGAACTGAAGAGAAGAAAACTAACAGTAGGAAAGGTTTGAAGACAGCTAGAGAGGATACCAGGAAAGCAGACACTAGGAAGAAAACTGCTAGTACTGATGACAAACAGCTGAAGAACAAGTCTTCAGCAGTTAAATCCTCTTCAGCTGATGATCAGCATAAGATGAAGAAAAATCCATGTGAGATATGTGGCTTGTTCAATCATCTTACTAATGATTGTTGGTACAAAAGGGGTTCCAAACTCAAACAGAAGGAGAAAATTACTGAGAGCATCAATAAAATGAAGAATGAGTTTGAAACCAAGTTTGTACTGGCAACATCCAAGCCTGAAATCCCTAGGCCCAAAGTTAAATCTAAGAAGGTAGGGATTACTTAGGCAACAGCTGAGGTTGCTCAGAAAAAGATGGTACAACATAGGAACTCATCATCAGCAAACTCCAATATGTCTGAAGAGCTGAAGGCTCTATCACAAAATCAGACACAGTTGGTGATGATGGTCCAGCAACTAGTGGGAAGAGTCAACCACTTAGATGCTCCTATGTTGAAACCACAGAAAAGGAAGTCCAAGCCAAAGGGTTCCTCTTCTGTACCATCTTCTTCACCTCAAGCTGTTACTCATAACACACCTGTTAGTGCTACACCTGTAGCTGAGAACAGACCCAAAGCCAAGCAGGTTTGGGTCTCCAAGACTAACTAACACATGGTTGTGTTTGCAGGGTTCTTCAACATGCCATAGAAGCATCTGGTATGTAGACAGTGGAGGATCCATGCATATGACTGGAAGCAGCTCCCTTCTTAATGACTACTCTCAAGGAAAGAAGGGATTTGTTTCTTTTGGCAATGATGCAAAGGGTTACATCATCGGAAAAGGCTTTGTTTCCAATGGGGAAATAAGGTTTGATGATGTTAACCATGTGGAGAATCTCAAGTACAACCTCTTGAGTGTCAGTCAAATGTGTGACAAAGGCCATGTTGCCCTTTTCACAAGCCAGAACTGTAGGATTCTGTCATCCAAAGTTCTGAGTTTGATTGACAAGGCATTGGATGAACACACTCTCCTGAAGGCCAACAGGACAGGAAGAGTGTATGCCTTAGATCTTTCCAAAAAGATGGATCTAAAAGGCCATCCTTGCCTATTCTCCAAGGCATCTCCTCAAGAGTCTACACTACGGCATAGAAGGCTGGGTCATGTCAATTTCAAGAACATGAATCAGCTTATAAGCCATGGTCTAGTAAGAGGATTGCCTCAGAAGGAGTTCAAATGTGAAGATGACTGCACTGCTTGCTTGAAAGGAAAACAACACAAAGTTTCATTCCCTTTAATAGAAGAACCAAAGTCCACTGCCTGCTTACAACTTCTGCACATGGATCTCTTTGGTCCTGTCAGAGTAATGAGCATGGCAAAGAAGAAATACTGCCTAGTAATTGTGGATGATTACTCCAGGTTTGTATGGACTTTCTTCTTGCACTCCAAGGATGAAGCAGCAAAGACAATAATCAACTTTGTGTTACATGTAGAAAATCAGTATTCCCTACAGGTCAAGTGTGTGAGGAGTGACAATGGAACAGAATTTAGAAACCACACACTTGATGACTTCTACCTGTCCAAGGGAATTAGAAGGCAGTTTAGCATTCCTAGAACTCCTGAGCAGAATGGAGTGGTGGAGAGAAAGAACAGGACCCTCATTGAAGCAGCAAGGTCAATGTTGGCTGACTCAGGGCTGCCACTGACCTTTTGGTATGTAGACAGTGGAGGATCCATGCATATGACTGGAAGCAGCTCCCTTCTTAATGACTACTCTCAAGGAAAGAAGGGATTTGTTTCTTTGGCAATGATGCAAAGGGTTACATCATCGGAAAAGGCTTTGTTTCCAATGGGGAAATAAGGTTTGATGATGTTAACCATGTGGAGAATCTCAAGTACAACCTCTTGAGTGTCAGTCAAATGTGTGACAAAAGCCATGTTGCCCTTTTCACAAGCCAGAACTGTAGGATTCTGTCATCCAAAGTTCTGAGTTTGATTGACAAGGCATTGGATGAACACACTCTCCTGAAGGCCAACAGGACAGGAAGAGTGTATGCCTTAGATCTTTCTAAAAAGATGGATCTAAAAGGCCATCCTTGCCTATTCTCCAAGGCATCTCCTCAAGAGTCTACACTATGGCATAGAAGGCTGGGTCATGTCAATTTCAAGAACATGAATCAGCTTATATGCCATGGTCTAGTAAGAGGATTGCCTCAGAAGGAGTTCAAATGTGAAGATGACTGCACTGCTTGCTTGAAAGGAAAACAACACAAAGTTTCATTCCCTTTAATAGAAGAACCAAAGTCCACTGCCTGCTTACAACTTCTGCACATGGATCTCTTTGGTCCTGTCAGAGTAATGAGCATGGCAAAGAAGAAATACTGCCTAGTAATTGTGGATGATTACTCCTGGTTTGTATGGACTTTCTTCTTGCACTCCAAGGATGAAGCAGCAAAGACAATAATCAACTTTGTGTTACATGTAGAAAAGCAGTATTCCCTACAGGTCAAGTGTGTGAGGAGTGACAATGGAACAAATTTAGAAACCACACACTTTATGACTTCTACCTGTCCAAGGGAATTAGAAGGCAGTTTAGCATTCCTAGAACTCCTGAGCAGAATGGAGTGGTGGAGACAAAGAACAGGACCCTCATTGAAGCAGCAAGGTCAATGTTGGCTGACTCAGGGCTGCCACTGACCTTTTGGGCTGAAGCTGTCAATACAGCTTGCTATGTACAGAATAGAGCCTTAGTAAATAAGAGGTTGATGAAGACTCCCTATGAAGTTCTTCATCATTTGGCCCCTCTTATTTCATTCTTTAGAGCCTTTGGGTGTCCTTGTTTCATTCTCAACACTAGCAACCCACTCCATAAGTTTGCTAGTAAGGTGGATGCAGGGTACTTTGTTGGTTATTCATCAACTTGCAAAGCATACAGAGTCTTCAACTGTAGAACCAAGGGGGTTGAAGAAACTCTGCATGTTAAGTTCAATGAATCTCCAAAGGACAAGATTCCACAAAACCCTGTGGAGTTGTTTGATCTGGACATAATGCAATATGTTCCTTATCAACCTCCATCTGTTGAGCATGTTAGCAGATCTCCACCTGGTGGTACTGATGATGATGAAGTCAGTACTCACCTCTTCAGGTTTAGTGACAATCTGCCTAAGTTCACTGAACCTGATGCTCCTGTAGCCTCAGCAGCTCCATCCACTACAAATGCTGATGAGATTTCTGCTTGCTCTACTTCGTTTGAGCTGCCATCCTCTACATGGTTTCAGGAATCTCCATCACCATCTGTTGCTGCTGATGGGTCTACAAACACTTGCACAGATATTATAGTTTATCAGGAGCTCAAGAATCACCCCACTACACAAATCATTGGTGATATCCATGCTGGAGTTTCAACCAGGAATCAATTGTCCAACTTCTGCTTCTATGCTCTCTTCATCAGTCAGCAAGAGCCAAAGAACTATCATATTGCTTTAAGAGACAATGGATGGGTGGAAGCTACGCAACTTGAGCTACTTCAATTCAAGAAACAGCAAGTGTGGGAGCTTGTTCCATTACCCAAAGGTAAGTGTGCTATAGGCACCAAGTGGGTATTCAGGAACAAAACAGATGAGAAGGGCCAAATTGTCAAGAACAAGGCCAGACTGGTTGTTCAAGGGTTTGCACAGGAGGAAGGCATCGATTATGATGAGACCTTTGCACCTGTGGCCAGACTAGAAGCAATTAGACTGTTCTTAGCTTATGCTGCCTTTCACAGTCTTAAGGTTTATCAAATGGATGTCAAAAGTGCCTTCCTATATGGGAAAATCAAAGAAGAGGTTTATGTGTGTCAACCACCAGGCTTTGAGGACAATAAACATCCTGATTGGGTGTACAAGCTTGATAAGGCTCTTTATGGGCTGAAGCAAGCACCTAGAGCCTGGTATGAGACACTTTCAACCTTTCTTCTTGAGATTACATTCACTAGAGGCACCATTGACAAAACCTTATTCATCAAGACTGTGGGACAACATAAGCTCCTTGTTCAGATTTATGTTGATGATATCATCTTTGCATCCTCTGATCCAAAGTTGTGTGATGAATTTACAAAGCTTATGAAGCTAAGATTTGAAATGAGTGCTATGGGAGAATTACAGTTATTTCTAGGTTTGCAAATCAAACAACAGGATGATGGAATCTTCATCCATCAGTCCAAATATACCAAAGACTTGTTGAATAAGTTTGATTTACAAACCTGTAAGCCCTGTTCTACTCCCATGAGCAGCATCACACAACTAGATGTTGATCAGAAAGGTAAAGCGGTTGATGAAACCCTTTACAGATGTATGATTGGGTCCTTGATGTACCTTACAGCTTCTAGACCAGACATCATGTTTTCAACATGTGCTTGTGCTAGATTTCAGGCTACACCTAAAGAATCCCATTTGATTGCAGTCAAGAGGATCTTTAGATATCTGCAAGGTACCCAATCACTAGGACTTTGGTATTCAGCTAGGCATTCTTCCAAATTAGTTGCTTTCTCTGATAGTGACTATGCAGGATGCAAAGTCACCAGAAAATCCACTTCTGGTGGTTGCCAATTCCTAGGCAATTGTTAGTTTCTTGGGAGAGTAAGAAACAAACATCAATTGCTACATCTACTACTGAAGCTGAGTATATTGCTGCTGCAAGTTGTACCTCTCAGATACTCTGGCTTCAGAACCAACTTCTGGATTATGGCATTACTGAGACTAAAACTCCATTACTAATGGATAGTGCTTCAGCTCTCTGTATTGTTAAGAATCCAGTCCAGCACTCAAGGACCAAACATATTGAGATCAGACATCATTTTATCAGGGATTGCTATGAGAAAGGTCTGATTGATCCTAAGTTTGTACCTAGTGCTGATGAGCTTGCAGACATTTTTACTAAGCCTTTAGATAGTGCCACATTCCAAAATTTGGTACTAAGGCTTGGTATGCTGCAGCTTGATTGATTTGACCTATGCTGGTACTCTTAGTTCACAACTACTGAAGAGCAAAGGTCAAATACAAGTACTGATGAGTAATTTAGTATTCAGCTCTTTCACAACTACTGAAGACTAAACTGACTCAAAGTACTGATGTACATTATTTATTGAAAAACAACTGATGTAGTGAAGTGGATTACAACTACTGATGTATGATTTTCAAATAAATAAGTACTGAAGAACCAATTTTGCTCATAAGTACTGATGTGTAATCTTACACAAATACTGAAGACAAAATTTGTTCACCAGCTCTGAAGAATATTTCATCAGCACCTGTGAACATCTGATCATAAGAGCTGAAGGCATAAATATTCACAAGAGCTGAAGGGTCAATGAAACATCTGAGAGTCAGCCAAAGAGCTGATGAGTAAATGTGGAGGTCAGCATGAAACAACTGATTTGACGGAAACAGCTGATGAGTAATTTTATTCTTCAGCTGATGCCAACAGCTGCTGTTTCATACCCAAACAACTGAAGGACAAAACCATGTCTTCAGTAGTTTCACAACTACTGATGACTAACACCAAGTCCTCAGTTGTTTACAACAACTGAAGCAATACCATGTCTTCAGTTCACAACTACTGATATCAGTAGTTCACAACTACTGAAGGCTAACACCAAGTCTTCAGTTGTTACAACGTCTGAAGAAGAATACTAGGTCATCAGTAGTTCATAACTACTGAAGACTGATAGTAACTCTTCAGACGTTTACAACGTCTGAAGAAGAATACTAAGTCATCAGTAGTTCATAACTACTGAAGACTGATAGTAACTCTTCAGATGTTTAAACATCTGAAGGACAAAACCAAGGTCTCAGTAGTTTCAACTACTGAAGACTAATACCAAGTCCTCAGATGTTACAACCACTGAAGGTTAAAACCACGTCATCAGTCGTTACAACAACTGATAACTGACACCAAAACCTTCAGTAGTTTCCTTTCAACCTTTGACCTACCCTTTAAATACCCCACTTTCAGAGCATTTACTCCTCACTTGACCTAATCCTTCCAAACCTCTGAAATTCCCATACACCATTAATGGCGACCATGCAACTGAAACCTCGACACAACTGTGTCGCCCATCTTACAAAATCGCCATTATGGCCCAAGTTTCACCAAGCCGTCGATCTTATGAACGACTCACCCTACAAAACGGCTTTTCTCCTGAACCCTACTATATACACCGACTCGTTGGTGGAGTTTTGGACTAATGTCATCGTCTAAACCGGAGAGCAGAATGGCGAGGTCTCCCTCCGGTCCTCCATCAACGGCAAACCCGTGGTTATCACTCCAGCTACCATACGACAAACCCTAGAGCTGGAGGATGCCACTCACCCAACTTCCTACCCCAAAGGTACCCTGGATCTCTCATTCACATCCCATGACTACCAGGGTAACCTCTCTGCCTCCACCTTGTTGAAGAAACATTTCCCTGATCCTCAACGATTGATCTTCCACATGGTGAATGTCTGTCTGGCTCCCAAGACCTCTTCGTGGGACCAAATGTCCACAAGGTGGCAACAGGTATTGTTCTCTATCCTTGAAAAACAACCGTTAAACTTAATTGATTTAATATTTTTAGAAATAAAGGATATGGCCACAAAACCAATTTCTAACCGATGGATCTTGTATCCTCGGTTCATTATGGCCATAATAGAGAACCAGCTTCAGGCTGAGGGACTAGTTGGGACTGGGGTCCCTGCCATGGCTGTTCAAGCCGAGGTATACTCCAGGCACAACACTGACCAAACACTCAAACAGGCTGGCCGGCTGCGAAAACCCACGCAGCTGGAACCCACAGCCTCCACCTCCAAATCCACAGTCCCCACCAAGCCAAAAGCCAAAAAGAAGCCCAAAAAGGCTACTCAGGGAGATGAGTCCCCTGAGGATGCCCCTGCCACACAAAGGCAGGATTTGCCTGCTGGTTCGATTCTCCTAGCAGGTACCACGACTCCACCCACCACAACCGCACAGGCTTCCTCTCAACAGGAGCCTGATGCAACCAATTTTGGGGCAACCACATTACTGGGGTCTTTCTCACTTGAGGAGACTGCCATTGAAGAGCACAGTCCTCCCCATGTGCACACTGCTTCTAGCCCACCTACTGATGAGACCGCCCCACTAAGCCCAACATTGGTAATAGCTAAAGTGCTGACCGATCTGAGCACTCCACCCTCTCCCCAGAAACCTATTACAACTAGGGAGACTCCAACTGAAGAGGGGGTGGGTACAAGTGCCGATAGGAGCCCACAGCATAGAGAATCAGTTCAATCTCCCAGTGTGGCTAGGGAGATAGAACAATCTGGTGAGGCTGCCACTTCCCCTGCATCAACATCTGAGCAGGGTGCAGTTGGTAACATCACTAAGACCTCACCAGAGGCAATGGCCGATGATGGATCCAATCCGGAGGCCAGAAGTCCCCAGTACCATGAACAAGGGGCACATGTCATTACTGAGCCACACTCAGGACATGTTCATCCTGACAATGTCAGGAGGTCAGGTGATTCAGCTCATGCTGATGATGACCTGAGCTTCTTCTACGATGTAGTAGCTCAAAACACTATCCTAGAGGATGAGATAAGCAGACTCAAAGAGCTGCTTTCTCAAATGACTCAGGATAGAAGTCCATCTGCCACCACTACCCCACAGATGGCACCTTCACCCGAAGGTCTCACAAACACTGAGCCACTCCCACAAACTCAGCCACCAGCCCCTGCTTCTGGCACTAGCTCTCAGGGTCAGAACCCCCCTGAGCAGCTGGATGCTATCCTCCAGAAATCCCTGCCTCTCATCACACCCATCCTTAAAGATATAATCATTCAAACCCTTGACGAGAGGCTTCCCACATATATACAACCCATGGTGGAGGTTGCCATATCTAAGGCTCTTGCTGATAGTCAAACCCCAACCAATGCACCCAAAAAGGGGGAGACATCAGTGCAAGACAAGAGGAAGAGGGGAGAGGAGGAGAAAGAGGCAGAAAAAGAGGTGGTGGTAGAGAGGGAGATGGCTGAGGAGAGTAGTAGGGTGAGGGAGAAAGGGAAGAGGAAAGAGAGGGAGGTAGAGCAAATAGAAGTGGCTGAAATCCATCAGGATTTCAGTGTCACTGATAAGAAAAGGGAGAGGGAAAGAAGGTGGCTGATCCTGATCTAGCAGCCCTTGTCAAGGAGGCTGATGCTGAGCATAGCCGTTCAATGGACAAAGTCATTGAACAGCTGTGCAGGCAAGGCTTTGACAAGGACACTGCCTTGCTAGATCAAGAGATCAGGAATATGGGGAGAAGAGAGATTGAGTACCGATGGACTACTCATAGCCAAGAGGAAAGAAAGAAACTTGAGGCTATGAGTAGGTTCACTTCGAAGTACCTGGGCAGACCAGTCCTTGATGTCAAGGCATGGACCAGGGACAGACTCTTGGCAATAACCACCAAGATCTGTTCGGCTGGTGATTTTACTAAGGGACTGGTCGCTGAGGCCCTATCTGAAGCCGGTGCTGGGAACAGGACACTGCTAGTAAAACTGACCATACCAGCACTTATCTCTAGGCTACTAGCAGTGCCTGACAACATTCCCACACCAACAACCCAACCACAACCCACAAAACCAACTCCTTTACCACCAAAACCCGCAGCTAATGATCCACCCTTGAAGAAGAAGAGAAGGGTGCTGAGGCTGCAAGATGAAGAAGAGGAGGGTGAGGAGGATAGCCTGCCACTTTCAGTAGTTATACCTCTACCCAAAGCCAAACCACAAACCATCACTCCCACCTCACAGCAGAACACTGTGAGGGTAAAGTTAGAAGAGGAGGAGCAGCAAAAGAGACATGATGAGGAAATGCTGAAAAGCATTGACAAATGTTATGCTGCTACCACCTCTATAATAAACATGCAGAAAGAAGCTCTGAGATTATTCACCTTGAAACAAACCTATCAATATGAAAGGGATAAGGTGAGAACTTGGCCTGACCCAAGGGTGTCTCATAGGATAGTCAAGAAGGACATGCCTGTGAGGTACAAGAGCCAACTAAAGAGAATCGTAGATGAAGAGATCTCTGTGGCTCTTGTAATAACACCCTGGGAAATAGTAGAGGAATTCGAGAAAGCTTATAGAGCCGGCCAATCACCCTTTTCAATGCTAGATAATAGGGTGGTTAGGAAGGGTTTGGTCTATAAGAAGCTTGAGAACTTCCAAAGGAATGAGCTTAACCTGTTGTTGGAGGGTAAACATCCTGATGAGTTTGCATATAGGCAAATCACAACACTTGAGCTCAAAAATGGAAGACAGGTCAAGTATATCTCAGAGCTGTACGGTCGGGAGGGATTGTTTGATGGTGAGCCTGAAGATCTATCCAAAGAAGAGCAGATGATCTTTCTTCAGGCTTACACCCGAGAATCCTACCGGCTTGTACGTGGGAGGTAGATCTCATGGATGGGGCAACAGCTCTGTGTCCAATTCCCCAAGACAGAGCTCCCATCCATACTTAGCCAAACAAACACTTGAGACTACCTCTCAGGCCAGTGCTTATCTGGGTCAACTTCTAATCTGATCTAGAAGGAAATAGACCAATCTTTATGCCATCAATAAGTGGGACATCCAATAATTAGAGGTTTTGGCTCAATTGGTTCAGGGGGAGTTTGTTGGACCAAAAGAACCAATGAGCCAAGATCAGGAAAACCCCTAAGTCCCACATGCCACTGCAACAACTGCTGAAGACTCCCATCAGTTACAGTGTTCTCTTGCTTGAATGTCAGACTCGAGAACATCTGAAGACTCCCATCAGTTATTGTGTTCTCTTGCTTGAATGTCAGACTCGAGAGCATCTTAGCTCCAATCATCAGCTGTTATGACAAAGTCTGAAGAACAAAGTATGAAGATCAAAGAACTGAAGAATATCAGCTGAAGAAGAAGACTCCAAAGTACTGAAGACCAAGTACTGAAGTCTGAAGTACTGAGCTTACAAGTACTGAAGACTTCAAGTACTGAAGACAAGTACTGAAGAATCAAAAGCTGAAGAACTGAAGAACTGAAGACCTTCTACTGAAGCACAAAGTCTGAAGACAAAGACTGAAGACAACAACTGATGATATCTACTGAAGTCATCAGTTGTTATATTATCTGAAGCCAAGTCTGAAGACCAAGTACTGAAGACTCAGAGTTTGTCACAACAACTGAAGAAGTCTTCTTCAGTTGTTGTGGTGGTTTTTCTTTTTCAGTAGTTTATTTTGTTTCAGTAGTTGTACAACAACAGAAGAGCATGTTCTTCAGTTGTTATAGTATCAGTAGTTATAAACGACTGAAGAGCTTGTTCTTCAGTCGTTGTAGGATTTCAGTAGTTTACTTTTGTCAGCACTTAGGAACTTTTGTAAGAAGATGTCAGTTGTTGACATCTTCAGTAGTTTTATGTTTTTGTCAGTTGTAATTTGAATATTCAGTGATGTCAGAAAAAGGACATCAACCCATCCTTTTGCCGCCTATAAAAGGATGGGTAACCATACAGTTTTAATTGCCGAAACATGCGACCAATAGAACATTTATTGTTTCGCAGAACTCTTCTCTCTCTATGTTTATGCTTTTAATTGAAATATCTTTTATGTTCTTGCTTTAATTGCTAATTAATGTGCTAAATCCGCTGCAAACATAATCTAATTGATCAACACGAGAGGCTGAGATCCTGTCAGCTTCAGCGACCAGCCCCTTGGTAAAATCACCAGCTGAACAGATCTTGGTGGCTATAGCCAAGATTCTGTCCCTGGTCCAAGCCTTGACATCAAGGACTGGTCTCCCCAGATACTTCGAAATGAACCTACTCATAGCCTCGAGTCTCTTCCTTTCCTCTTGGCTATAAGTGGTCCATCGGTAGTCTATTTCTTTCATCTCCATCTTTCTAAACTCCTGATCTAGCATGGAGTGTCCATGTCAAAGCCTTACCTGAACAGCTGACCAATGACAGAGTCCATTGATCGGCTATGCTCAGTATCAGCCTCCTTGACAAGGACTGCTAGATCAGTATCCCCCTTCTCTACCTTCTCTCCCTCCTTCTCTCCCTTCTTCTTGTGATAAGTGACACTGAAATCCTTTTGGATTTCAGCTACTTCTATTTCAGCTCTCTCCTCCCTCACCTTCTCCTTCCCCTTCACCCTCTTAGTCTCCTCAGCCAACACCCTCTCATTTTCCACCTCTTTCTCCACTTCTTTCTCCTCCTCTACCCTCTTCCTCATAGCTTGCACTGATGTCTCCCCCTTTTTGGGTGCATTGGTTGGGGTTTGACTATCAGCAAGCGCCTTAGCAATAGCAACCTCCACCATGTAGGGATTTAACATGTTTATCAAAGTTCATATAAGCTTGTTTATATGAAAAACGCAGCGGATTATTGGTTTTAAAACATGCTAATATGATGGTTATTAAACCCATTTAATAAGCAACCCCAAACCATGGATCATTATACAAAATGCATACAAAGAAATGAACATAAGATGTTTGAAATATACAACCTTTTGGAGCTGCTGAGAATCAAATTTGTTGAGGTGAAAAGGGATGAAATCGTGGCTGAATCTTCAAGCAAGAAGACCTCAAGATGGTAATACCCCAAGCTACCAACAAAAACCTTTTTGATGCAAGGATTAACAACACCAATTTTCAGCTTCAAACCACTTGAATGCTGAAAGTTTCAGCCTTGTTTCTTTCTTGCTGCTGCCGTGAACAACTAGGAAGAGAGAGGAGAGGATGATGCTCTTGAGACTAGAGAGAATAAAATGAATTTGTATGGCATATCTTGTAGGTGTAAAAGCTTACTTAAACCAAGTGAGTGGGACTTCTTTTCAGTCCACTTTGACCGTGAGTTTGGCTGCCACTTTGGGTGGTATGCCATTTGTTTTTTCCCACTCAATTTGTTTAATTAAACTCCAAAATAAAATTTGTAACAATTACAATTTATTTTGTACACTCAACTAACACTAACATGACATTAATTAAAACCTAGTTTAATTAATTTGTAACACCTTACATGCCATGTTATTGTTTTATTTTATAAATGTTAATTAACCATTAAATAACAATTATAAAGTAATCTCTCAAAATAAATAAACCCTTGTTATTTATTAATTTCTTAAGTGCATCTAATTTAGAAAACCATTTTTTCTAAATGTTTTGGTGTTGTTATTTATTTAACTGATCAAATCAATAAATAAATATTGCAGGTGTTCGTCTAGCCTGTTATTGGGTATGACCCGACTTGGATCATATCACACTAGCCACATCAATTTAATATGTATCTTGGGCAAATCGAATCCTACAATCTCCCACTTGCACAAGATTCATAAACGATTAATGCAAGCAGCAAATGACGCCTAGCAACGGTTTGCTACCCCTAATGTATATGACTAAGTGCCATTCAATAACATCATCCCTTTCAAGTACCTTACTTGAATATGATTTAGGTGAATCAATCATCTATCCTTTTGTTACAGATGTCATGTTAAATCCAAGGACACAGAATGATCATTCCTTGTTGATTTAACTTAATCAGGCCTTAGACATCTAACTCTCAACGAATAAGAGGAACAAATTCCATCTTGATTACATATGTTTCTCACAAACACCTCGTGTTATACCTGAACATACCCTTATGTACTGTCCACTATTTTAGGACAGTGAAGAAATAGCTCAAGGCATAATACTTGGTGAATATCAATACCTAATATGTATCTCAGGTCGGAGGATACCAAATGATATTCGCCTTTACTCAAATTTACTTATGATCAATCAATAAGATTCCATGTAGTAAAATTTCAGATGCGGGTTAGTCCAATATTTGTATCCCACAAATATCTATGAACCTTGGTAGCAACCCATTGCTCTATATTCATCCTTATGAATATCAACCAATCCAAGTTCATAATAATCTTACCCTTATACTTGTTCCCACGAGTATGAACGACTACGGACATTTAGAGTAAACAATTTACTCATGGATTAAACATGCTAAAAGGAACATAACTCAAAATATCTTAAATATATATAGATGGGTTAAATATTACAATTGTTCCATATTTTCAATATTAATACTAAAACTGATCAATTCCAATCACTAGAATATCGAAGTCCTAAGGCATAGGTATGACTTTCATGCTTTGCCCTTTCGAGGAGCTTCGTGAGTGGATCCGCAATCTTTTGATCAAAGTGAACTTTGCGAATGCATATATTTGCCTTTTCAACTACATCCCTTATGTAGTTGAATCTCCGCTCATTTTGCCTAATCTTTTGATATGCACGGGGTTCCTTGATTTGAGCAATCGCACCCTCGTTATCACAAAAGATTTCTAAGGGGTCTTGAATGGTAGAGACCACCATTAGATCTACGATAAACCTTTTATTCATGCAGCTTACAAAGCTGCTAATGTGGCGGCTATGTATTCGTATTTTGTAGTGGACAATGCTACCCTATTCATAATGGAGACATGCCCTAATTGTGATCGAGGATCATCTCGATTAGTTTGCAAACTCGCATCCGTGTAACCCTTTACAACGAGTTCCTCTTTCTCAGATCCGTATATTAGAAACATATCCTTAGTCCTCCTAAGGTATTTCAATATACTTTTAACAGCCATCCAATGACTATTACCTGGATTCTGCTGATATCTTCTTGTCATGCTTAACGCGCATGACACGTCCGGTCTTAGTGCATATCATCGTATATATAAGATGGATCCTATAGCAAACGCATACGGGATGTCCTTCATACAATCTTGCTCATCCATTGAGCTTGGACATTGAGATGCACTCAATATTGTCCCTCTTTGAATAGGTACCATACCTTTCTTAGAGTTTTCCATCTTGAACCTTTTCAAGATTTTATCAATATATGCACTTTGGTTTAGACCTATCAACCGCCTCGATCTATCCCTATAGATCTTTATTCCCAAAATATAGGGGGCTTCACCGAGATCTTTCATGGAAAAACAATTTCAAAGCCAGGTTTTAACACCTTCCATGGTTGGAATGTCATTTCCAAATAGTAGTATGTCATGAACATACAATACTAAGAATGTGATTACACTCCCACTAGCCTTTTTATACACATAAGCCTTGTCAGCGTTCTTAATGAAACCAAACTTTTGATCTCTTCATTAAAACGTTGATTCCAACTTCTCGATGCTTGTTTCAATCCGTAGATTGTTCTTTTTAACTTGCATACTTTATTAGGATGCTTTTGATCGACAAAACCTTCAGGCTGAACCATATGGACAGTCTGTTTGAGATGTCCATTAAGAAAAGCGATTTTGACATCCATTCGCCAAATCTCATAATAATGAGAAGCAATGGCAAATGATATGCTAATAGACTTTAGCATTGCCGCAGGTGAGAAGGTTTCATCATAGTCAACCCCTTGAGTTTGAGTGAAACCTTTTGCTACAAGTCTTGCCTTGTAAGTATCCAAGTTTCCATGCATATTTGTTTTCTTCTCGAAAACCCACTTGCATCCAACCGGTTTGGAGTTAAATGGAGGGTCAACCAATCCCTAAACTTGGTTGTCATACACGGATTGCATCTCTACATTCATGGCTTCCAGCCTTTTGTCACAATCCGAATTGGACATAGCATCATGGTATGTAGTTGGCTCATCGGAGTCAACCTCATAGCATCCATCCATGAAAAATCCATATATTTTAGGTGGAATGCTAACTCTACCAGATCTGTGAACGTTTTGTGTGTATTTATCAACCTCTTTATCATCATCAATAACCTCTTGTTGACAGCTAGTGTCAACCAAACGTGTATCGGCTTGTGGATCTTGATCTTCATCAAATTCCATTGTTCTATGCGTCACTCCTTCCATAAGGAACTTGGTTTCCAAGAACTCTGCCCTTCAAGCAATAAATTCCTTTTGCTCTGTTGGATCAAAGAAGTAGTATCCTATACAGTCTTTGGGATATCCAACAAATATACACTTAGTGGATCGACATTCAAATTTGTTTTGGGTGTTAAGCTTAACATAAGTTTCATTACCCGATACCTTTAAATATGATAGCGATGGAACTCTTTCCATGCCATATTTCAAAAGGTGTCGAACCCACTTTCTTGGTTTGGGCCATATTCAAAATACGAGCCGTGGAGAGTAGTGTGAAAACCCAAGATGATAAAGATAGTAAGCTCATAGCCTTAATGAATTGAACCATATCCAAATAGGGTTCAGTTTCTACTTTATCAGAATGAAGAACTTGGATAGTTATGTAGAGTTGATTTTCTGCTTCATTATTAAAGATTTTGAACATTTCAAAAGCTTCATTCTTATGTGTCATCAAGTGCACACAATAATAGCGACTGTAATCGTCGGTAACAGTAATGAAGTATCTTTTCACCAATCTTTGTCATTGTCTTAAAAGGACCACATACAACCAAATGTATCATTCCTAATAAGTCTTTTGGTTCACACTTATCAAATGAAACATTTTCATTTGTTTCCAAAAGACCATTCATTTGAAGTGTTTAAATCCAATTCTTGTTTATGTGACCAAGATGACAATGTCAAAGATAATAATAAGTTAAACCGATTTTAAGTTTCTTGGTGCTTAATGTTTATAATGAGTTATTATAGGACGAATTGTCATGAACTAATTCATGAATATCATTAAAAGGCATATCCTTAAAATGAAATACATCATCCATAAACTTAATACCATTATATACAAACTTTAAATCATGACCATATTGTTTTAATAGGAAACTTTAATTATGTTCCTAGTCAAACTAGGTGCATACAAAAGGTTTTAAGAACAACTTCCAAACCATTTGTAAGTCTTAAAATAGAGTTTCCCTCTTTGAAGCACATATTTCTTTTGAACCCCTTTGCAACAATTGCAAGTATGAGTCTCACATCCGGTATCCAATACCCATGTGTTTGAAGAAATGACATTTAATACAATGTGAATCATGAAAATTGTATTCGAGGTTTGACTAGCATCCCTCTTATTTTTCAACTCCTTGAGATAGGAGGGACAATTCCCTTTTATTTTCCTATCTCTCCATGCTCAAAGCATGGATCGTTCTCCTTTACTTTAGGCTTCATAAGCTTAGGTTGTTGAGGTTTTGCTTTAACCTTTGCTTTGATGTATTCCTTTCTTTTGGCAATAATTGCCTTAGGATCGAGATTGGCTATTTCTTATAGTCTCCCTCATTGATCGAGAGAATAGGTAGAACCTCTCTACCCATCCCTGCCTCGGTTGCTTTGAGCATTGTGTGAATTTCACCGATGCTCTTGTCCCACCCGTTCATATTACAGTTTATTATGAATGTCACAAACCTTTAGTTGGGCAATAAAGGATCAAATCCTTGGCCAACTACTTTGAGACAGGACAGTTAATCATCTTAAGGCTATCAATGTGGCTTTTTCATCTTAAGAATATATAAGATGATATCGATTGGGTTTCTTCCATGTGACATGGGAACCATTTCAAAGCAATCTTACTAAAGTTTGTTGAAGGAACATTTCCTTCAACTAGATTATCATGTCATATGCCCTATGATGTTCCAAACCCTTTTGGAGTTCGGGAATCATATTCCCAACATTAGGTAGGAAACTTGCACAAAATCCTTACTGTGCTTAAGCCAATCGTTAAAAGGCCATAACATCAACAGCATTGGTTGGTAAGACATGGGATCGTCAAGGACATAGGCCTTTACTCATTTTGAGAACGATTCTCAAGTTTCGAAATTGAGTCCATAAGGTTGTTGTCGTTCTGACGATCCCTTTCTAAAATTGTTCTCAGTGATAGGGTATGGACGGTCGGGTGGTAGCATTATTGTTTGCGGCCATTCTACAAAATTTACAATGTTCTTATTAGTATTTCTTAAAATTTCATTTTAATTATTAATACCCTTTTATGTCTCATAGACAATTAATAATTAAAATCTAGAATCCAACGTTACATTCAAATGATGGTTAGGTGACCTTTATCCCATTATTTAAATTAACAAGGTAGTCAACATTTGACAATTTCAACCTTTTGCAACTTCTAGCCTTTATGGGATCGGTTAAAATCTTATGTTTGGTTGGCATGTTTAATCCCATCAACACCATTGTATGCAATGCTTCGGTGACCCTATGCACATGGTTTCCAATTCAAGTCGTCCTACTTACACACACGTGTGAGTTTACTCATACAAGTGGTTAGGTGACCTTTATCCCACAAATATGTTAAGCCCACCTCAAAACACTAGTTCCCTAAAAGTGGTTAGGTGACCTTTATCCCACAAATAGTTCTCAATTGATTCGAGTGCCGTGTAAAAGGATGGTGTTAAACTTGTTTCAATAGGGATTTTTGGTTTTCACTAATTCTATTTTTGAAAACTCTATGTACCATATGATTGTATGCATTCAACCATATGGTGCCCTATTGGTTCTTTTAAATAAAACCCATTTTATTTTGCAAACCATTAACCCTTTTATAAAACCATTCTATTTATGCTTAATGATTTGAGAACCAATTTCTTGTTATAGTTTATTTTAATTGACGGTTTGTTAATCATATCCAAATATTCAAAACAAACATCAACATAAGCATTCAACCAAGCATAAACAAACCATTCACATATGCATAACAAAGCGTACTAAATTCAGCACACTTGTTTAGCCAAAACAAGTGTGTCAAAAGGTCTTGTCCTAAGGGTTAAGAACATGACACAAGGATGACAAAAGGACTCCCACTTGAATCCACATCTTCAAGCATCCTCTTTGTCCATCTTTTCTTCAAATCTTGATCTTGAGCATCCTTACAAAATATGTATCCTAATACATTTTTTCTAGTAAAGGAAAAACTACTAATCTATTTATTACAAACCCAATGAATAAATAAATTACAACCCAAGACTTGAAACATAAAATTAAATTATTACATAGCCAAATGAATATATCATGACAACCAATCAATCAATCCACATGGTCTAGGCTTTGTTATGCATAACCAAAACAACACATCCAAATATTTACATATCCATCGATTTTGGGCAGCCCCTTTTTAACCCATGTTCTTGGCCAACATATACCAAGAATAAATGGGTTTTGTCCAAACAAACAACTATCTTATTGTAAGGCCCCGTTCCCGGGAACCTCACAGTTGGTCCTTCATCGCATATATTTAAATAAAACAATGCAGCGGAAACATTCGAGATAACTTTTCTTTTTACTATAAGTACTTTTGCCATTTAATACAACGTACGTCATTTACAAAACATCTAATGTTGCATTACATCACAAAAGCACTATTACAAATGATTTCATCTTTTCTGTGTACAAAATGGTCATAAACAGTGACCTCTAATATAAGAACATAAAAATTCTTCATCATAAAGAATATTCCTTAAGTACTCCCGTACATCGGAAGTCTTAAGGAACTCTTGACACTCTCATGCAACATACTTTGTTGCATGTATTATGCACCCCCACTTCCAGTGCGGGTAGCATTATCAAAAGGAGAATGCCATCCCAAAAGAGCTGAGTAGCCGCCTCGTGCCATCCTCAGCAACCCTACCTGCCAACTGGAAACACATAAAAAGTCAGCGTTGCTGAGTGAGTTCTAGTTTTATAGGTAGTATTTAAAAATACTCTTTTCTATATTATACTATACTGTACTGTATATGCGAGCACGCATCAACTGTGTAAACAAATAATGTTCGTTCTCTGTACTATATGCCTTGTCTGTAAACTTTATCTTTATGTTTCACTTCCTATGTGGACCAGTGAGCGATACCCCAACTATGTGCGCGATGAGAAACGGATGACGGGCCATCTATATACCCCGAAGGGTCAACTGTGTTCCCTCGAAAGGGCTATGTGTATCCCTCGAAGGGTCAACTGTATTCCCTCGAAAGGGCTATGTGTATCTCCCGAAGGGTCAACCGTGTTCCCTCGAAAGGGCTATGTGTATCCCCCGAAGGGTCAACTGTGTTCCCTCGAAAGGGCTATGGGCACTGTGTACAAGGCCGACCCGATCATCCGGGGCACGCCCCAAAGGTCCTGCCAATCTTAATCGATTGGCCCTGTGTGCGTCAATGGGTAGCTAGCCCGCCACACAATTGAGCTAACGACACACAGTCGTGTAACTCCTATATGCTTGCAAGACTTGTTAACTTTTATTAATGTTCCTTCACTTTCTTTATTACTCTTTCACTGTGCTTTACATAATACTTTCATGTTATCTATTAGTGATAACATGTAAAACTGTGGAAGGATAGACATGCATCAAATCGAGGAACATCGGTATTTACTATTCATCAGTCATTACTATCATATAAGGCTACATCATACTTGGACTACATACATCATACATACACTTCTCTCCACATTCACATCAGCCCTATTTGGGTGATTGAACATACCCCAGTCGCATGGCCTCCATGCGACTGAGTCATGCGAATGGGCATCTATGCGACTGAACCCTCAGTCGTGCGTCTGTACCACTATGCGAATGGGTCTATGCGAGTGAACCCTCAGTCGTGCGTCTGTACTATTAGGCGAATGGATCTATGCGACTGAACCCTCAGTCGTACGTCTGTACTATTAGGCGAATGGATCTATGCGACTGAACCCTCAGTCGTATGGCCTGTCATGCGACTGAGCTCCAATCGTACGACTGAGCCTCAATCATACGATTGAACATCAGTCCTTTCTCAATCGTGCGACTGGCCCTTCAGTCGCATAACCCTAACTGGGCAGCGACTGAAGTTCATCACGAGCAGCAGCCGCGACACTCGGCTGAAAAACCCCTCTAAACTCCATTCAAGCCCAGATTAACCCTCCCAAACATTAGGGAATCATACTAGGACATCATATAAACATGTGTAGGTCCTAAATCATACTTTAAACACATTATCAAGATCTTACCCAAATGGGTCAACTATACACTTTTACAAAACTAGGGTTTAGATGTGTTCCAGCCCCAAAATCGTTTGAAAACATGTAAATGAGGGGTCCTAGAACTCACATTATCAGGTTGGAGTTGAAGAGCTTCGACTTGACTAGCTTCTCGACAAAATCCGAGCCTGAATCACCCCGTTCTCTCTTTTCCTCCTCTGCTCTGTCGCTCTCTGTTCTTTCCCGACTGAAAAATATAAGTGTTGGGAAGGAGAAGAGAGTTGCTCCTCTTTTATACCTACAGCTCAGTCGCCCAAAGTCCAGGTGCGACTGGACCTTCAGTCGCATGAACACCATGCGACTGGACCCCAGTCGCATGAGCTTCATGCGGTTGAACCTTCAGTCGGGCGATTGAACTCTAATCGTACGGTTGAGCTTCAATCGGCCGAATAGCATGCGACCGAACCTCCAGTCGCATCAATTCCATGCGACTGAGGCTCAGTCGCATAACCTACCAAAAAGTCAAACTGTCGGGCATTACACTTATGATCTAAAATTTTAAAGATCCTTACATGCATAAAGTAACATCTTTAAAATTCAAAATGGGTGACCATTTCAGCCCTCTAACTCTCGGCCATATGGTGTTACACACCATAAAACCGTGAGCTAGTATATCTGGTACATGTATGCTTTCGTATAAGTGGCTCTTGATGCCATTGTAGGGATTTAACATGTTTATCAAAGTTCATATAAGCTTGTTTATATGAAAAACGCAGCGGATTATTGGTTTTAAAACATGTTAATATGATGGTTATTAAACCCATTTAATAAGCAACCCCAAACCATGGATCATTATACGAAATGCATACAATGAAATGAACATAAGATGTTTGAAATATACAACCTTTTGGAGCTGCTGAGAATCGAATTTGTTGAGGTGAAAAGGGATGAAATCGTGGCTGAATCTTCAAGCAAGAAGACCTCAAGATGGTAATACCCCAAGCTACCAACAAAAACCCTTTTGATGCAAGGATTAACAACACCAATTTTCAGCTTCCAACCCCTTGAATGCTGAAAGTTTCAGCCTTGTTTCTTTCTTGCTGCTGCCGTGAACAACTAGGAAGAGAGAGGAGAGGATGATGCTCTTGAGACTAGAGAGAATAAAATGAATTTGCATGGCATATCTTGTAGGTGTAAAAGCTTACTTAAACCAAGTGAGTAGGACTTCTTTTCAGTCCACTTTGACCTTGAGTTTGGCTGCCACTTTGGGTGGTATGCCATTTTTTTTTCACTCAATTTATTTAATTAAACTCCAAAATAAAATTTGTAACAATTACAATTTATTTTGTACACACAACTAACACTAACATGACATTAATTAAAACCTAGTTTAATTAATTTGTAACACCTTACATGCCATGTTATTGTTTTATTTTATAAATGTTAATTAACCATTAAATAACAATTATAAAGTAATCTCTCAAAATAAATAAACCCTTGTTATTTATTAATTTCTTAAGTGCATCTAATTTAGAAAACCATTTTTTCTAAATGTTTTGGTGTTGTTATTTATTTAACTGATCAAATCAATAAATAAATATTGCAAGTGTTCGTCTAGCCTGTTATTGGGTATGACCCGACTTGGATCATATCACACTAGCCACATCAATTTAATATGTATCTTGGGCAGATCGAATCCTACACACCATGGGTTGTATTTGTGAGGGAAGCCTCTCATCAATGGTTTTCATCACAATGTATGTGATTATTGGTATGATGAGAGGCAGGGATTGTTGGAAGATAGCAACTAGTTGCTCAGGAGGGTTATGTTCCTGAGAACTAGTGCCAGAAGCAGAGGCAGGTGGCTGAGTTTGTGGGAGTGGCTGAGTGTATTTGAGACCTTCGGGTGAAGGTGCCATCTGTGGGTCAATGGTTGCAGATGGACTTCTATCCTGAGACATTTTGGCAACCAGCTCTTTTGCACTGAATCACCTGACCTTCTAACTGTGTCAGGATGAACATGCACTGAGTGTGGCTCAGTAGTTGCATGTGCCCCTTGGTCATGGTACTGGGGACTTCTAGCCTCCGGATTGTATCCATCATCGGCAGTTGCCTCTAGTGAGGTCTTATTGCTGGTACCAGCTTCTTCCTGCTCATATGTTGATGCAGGGGAAGTGGCAGCCTCACCAGATTGCCTTATCTCCATAGCCACACTTGAAGATATGACATGTGTAGGGTTTGTTAGAACATAGAATCATAGTTTGACCATTTAAACTATCTTAAAACGCAGTGGAATTACAACTTTATAAACCCTTTTATAAGCTGAAAATTATGTTCATTAGATGACCATATTAATGTATAAAACAAACCCAAAGAACAAAGGATCATTTATGTGAATATGCAAGCTATGAACATATGTAAATGCACATAAAATCACAGCTATATAGAGCTGTGATTCTACCTTACTGCAGCAGCAAATAGTCGACCAAAAAAGATGTTTGGTGAAGATGGAGATGCTCAAAATGCAGCCAAGACTTCAAGGATAGAAGTCCTCAAGCTTGTATACCCCAAGCTCCTTGCAAACACACCTTCTTGTTAGGTAGAAATCACCAAAACAACAAAAAAAACTCAGCTCAAAACCCTGAAATGCTGCTGCTGGAATCCGTAGCTTAGAGAGAGAGGGGAGAGTGTTTTGTGTGTTGTTTTCATGTAAGAATGAAATGAGAAATGAGAGTCTCTCTTATGCTAGTTAGTGGAGGAGACAAGACATGCATGTGTGTGTGCTTGTTCTTCCCAAAGTCAAGCTAGTGGAGCATGTACATGCTTGGTCTTACCAAGAGAATAAAACATTCAACCACATGCACAAACCACATGCACAAGCATGCTATGGAAGTGGACGGTTTTGATTTATAAAAGAGAAGTTTCTTTTATAAAATTAAACATTAACACACATATATATATTGCCTAGTCTTTTAACTAGTTTATACAATTAACCAATTAATTGTATAAGTAGTATACTCTCATTATTATTTGGTGTTATACAACTAATTTAAATAACATTTCAAATAATATTATTGAACAAAATATCCTAATAAATTGTTCCATCTCATATGCAACTTATTTAGAAAACCCATTTTCTAAATTGGTGTAAATATTTAATTGCATGATCATATCATCAATTAAATATTAATTGGTGTTTGCTAAGCTTGCTATTGGGTATAACCCGACTTGGATCATAACTTACTAACCACATCAATATTCTAAGTGTCTTGGGCACATAGAATCCTACAATCTCCCACATGCCCAAGATTCATAGAAGATTGATGCAAGCAGTAAATAACGCCTAACAACGGTTTACTACCCTTAATACGCATGACTTATGGCCATTCAATAACATCATCCCATTCAAGCACCCTACTTGAAATGATTTAGTTGAATCAATCATCTATCCTTTGGTTGCAGATGTCATGTTAAATCCAAGAACACAGAATGATCATTCCTTGTTGATTTAACTTAATCAGGCCTTAGACATCTAACTATCAACGAATAAGAGGAACAAATTCCATCTTGACTACATAAGTTTCTCACAAACACCTCATGTTATACCTGAAGATACCCTTATATACTGTCCACTATTTCAGGACAGTGAAGAATTAGCTCAAGGTATAATACTTGGTGAATATCAAAACCCAATATGTATCTCAGGTCGGAGGATACCAAATGATATTCGCCTTTACTCAAATTTACTTATGATCAATCGATAAGATTCCATTTAGTAAAATTTGAGATGCGGGTTAGTCCAATATTTGCATCCCACAAATATCTATGAACTTTGGTACAACCCATTGTTCTATATTCATCCTTATGAATATCAACTAATCCAAGTTCATAATAATCTTACCCTCACACTTGTTCCCACAAGTATGAACGACTACGGACATTTAGAGTAAATAATTTACTCATGGATTAAACATGCTAAATTGGAACATTAATTGAAACATTATAACCAAATAATTTTACTCAAATAATAAAGAGTTCCACATATTCAAATACTAAATTTGATCAAGTCCAATCACTAGAATATCGAAGTCCTAAGGCACATGTGTGACTTTCATGTTTTGACCTATCTAGGAGCTTCGTGAATGGATCCGCAATGTTTTGATCGGTATGAACTTTGCGAATACATATCTTCCCCTTTTCAACTTCATCCCTAATGTAGTTGAATCTCCGTTCAATGTGCCGAGTCTTTTGATGAGCACGAGGTTCCTTGATTTGAGCAATACCACCTTCGTTGTCACAAAAGATCTCTAGGGGGTCTTGAATGGTAGCAACAACCCTAGATCAGCAATGAATTCCTAAGCCACGCAGCTTCTTGAGCTGCTAATGAAGCAGTAATGTATTCTGATTCTGTTGTAGATAGTGCCACTACATCTTGCTTTGAGCTCTTCCAAGAGACTGCTCCTCCATTCATAATGAAGACATATCCCGACTGTGATCGAGAATCATGTCGATCAGTTTGGAAACTCACATCCGTATAACCCTTTACAACGAGCTCCTCCTCACCAGACCCATATATTAAGAACATATCCTTAGTGTTTCCAAGGTATTTCAAAATACTCTTAACAGCCATCCAATGACTATTACCAGGATTCTGTTGATATCTACTTGTCATAGTTAGAGCACATGACACGTCCGGCCTAGTACATATCATTGCAGACATGATGGATCCTATAGCAGATGCATATGGGACTCCATTCATTTTTTCTTGTTGAACCTTTGAACTAGGGCATTGAGATGAGCTCAATATAGTCCCCGTTTGAATAGGCACCAAACCTTTCTTAGAATTCTCCATCTTGAACCTTTTCAAGATCTTTTCAATGTATGTACTTTGGTTTAAACCTATTAACCGCCTTGATCTATCCCTATAGATCTTTATTCCCAAAATATAGGTGGCCTCACCAAGATCCTTGATGGAAAAACAGCTTCCACGCCAGCTTTTTACACCTTCCAAGGTTGGAATGTCATTTCCAATTTGTAGAATGTCATCGACATATAATACAAGGAAAGTAATAATGCTCCCACTAGCTTTCTTAAATACACAAGCTTCATCAGCGTTTTTGATGAAGCCAAATTTCTTTACTTCATCATCAAAACGGTGATTCAAACTTCTTGATGCTTGTTTCAATCCATAGATTGATTTCTTTAACTTACATACCTTGTTAGGATGTTTTGGATCGACAAAACCTTCAGGCTGTTTCATATGGACATCTTCCTCAAGATATCCATTAAGAAAAGCAGTTTTGACATGCATTTGCCAAATCTCATAGTCATAATATGCTGCTATGGCAAACAATATCCTGATAGACTTTAGCATTGCCACAGGGGAAAAGGTTTAATCATAATCAACTCCTTGAGTTTGAGTGAAACCTTTTGCTACAAGTCAAGCTTTATAGGTATCCAAGTTTCCATGCATATCGGTTTTCTTCTTGAAAACCCACTTACTTCCAACTATCTTGGACTTAAGAGGTGGTGTAACCAATTCCCAAACTTTGTTATCATACATGGATTGCATCTCAACTTTCATGGCTTCTGGCCACTTGTCAAAATCAGGTTTTGACATTGCCTCTTGGTATGTGGTTGGTTCATCCAAATCTACCACATAGCATCCATCCATGAAAAATCCATATCTCTCAGGAGGAACACTAATTCTACCAGATCTGTGAACGTTTTGTGTATCTTGATCATCCATGTGATCATTCTCAACGTCCTCATGTTGATTGCTAGTATCAACCAATTATGTATCGTCTTGTGAATCTTCAACCTCTTCAAGTTCCACTGCTCTTCCACTAGTTTCTTCCGAAAGAAACTTAGTTTCCAAGAACTCTGCCTTTCGAGCAATAAACACTTTTTGTTCTGTCGGATCATAGAAATAATATCCAAAACAATCTCTAGGATATCCAATGAAGATACACTTTGTGTATCGGGCTTCCAGTTTGTTTTTAGTGTATTGCTTAGGATAAGCATCACACCCCCAAACTTTTAAATATGATAATTATGGAACCCTTCCATGCCATATTTCGAAAGGTGTCCTTTCCACTTTCTTGGTTGGGGCCATATTTAAAATACGGGCCGCGGAGAGCAACGCGAAACCCTAAAATGATAGAGGTAGTGTACTTCTAGCCATCATAGATCGAACCATATCCAATAGAGTCCGATTCCTACTCTCAGACACACCATTGTGTTGTGGTGTTGCAGGTGGAGTAAGTTGTGAGAGTATCCCACAACTTCTAAGATACTCTTGAAATTCACTACTTAGGTATTCACCTCCTCTATCTGTACAAAGAACTTTGACCGTTTTGTTGAGTTGATTTTCTACTTCAATCTTGAAGATTTTAAACATTTCAAAAGATTCATCCTTGTGTCTTAACAAGTACACATACCCATAACGACTATAGTCATCGGTAAAGGTAATGAAGTATCTTTCACCATTCCTAGTTATTGGTTTAAAAGGTCCACATACATCCGAATGTATGATTCCTAATAAATCCTTTGCCATTTCATTAGTCCCACTAAAAGGGGCCTTTGTCATTTTACCTTGTAAACAAGACTCGCATACATCAAATGAATCATTTTCATTAGTTTTCAAAAGACCATTCTTTTGGTGTTTTTGCGTACGATACTTGTTTATGTGACCAATGCGACAATGCCAAAGATAGGAATCACTCAAATCTAATTTGAGCTTTTTGGTGGTTGCTTGGTACATTGAGATATCATATGTTGTGTTTTCATGAACCAATTCATAAATACCATTACAAGGTATAGCCTTAAAATAAAACATATGATTGAAAGAAACATGAATATCATTGTCAACAAACTTGAAATCATAATCACATTGTCTTAAACGAGAAACAGAAATAATGTTCCTAGTTAAACTAGGAGCATACAAAACATTCTTTAAAATAACTTCCAAACCACTTGGAAGCTTCAAAATGTAGTCTTCTTGGGCTTCCACGTGAACCTTTGCACCATTCCCCATGAAGAGACTAATTTCCCCTTTTGCATAATGCTCACTTCTTTTGAACCCCTGCAATAAATTTCAAATATGAGTTCCACATCCGGTATCTAGTACCCATGTGTTAGAAGAAATAACATTTAGCTCAACATGTATCATAAAGATTGTACCTGACGTTTGCCCCGCATCCCTCTTTTCTCTCAATGCTTTGAGATAGACCGGGCAATTGCATTTCCAATGGCCTACCTCACCACACTCAAAACACGGGTCATTTGAGCAACCTTTTGCTTCTTTTCTTTTGCTTTGGGCGGTTCCACTTTTGCTTTTCCATTTCCCTTCCCCTTGACGTGCCCCTTCCCTCTTGCAACACTTGCCCTAGGGTCGGGGAGGTGCCTCTTCCTACTACCTCCTTCATTGATCGTAATGACCGGTAGAACCTTTCTACCCATGCCCGCCTCGGCCGTTTTGAGCATTGAGTGAAGCTCACCAATGCTCTTGTCCCATCCATTCATGTTATAGTTCATAACAAAGCTATCAAACTTCTTGGACAGAGAGTTGAGGATCAAATCCGTTGCCAACTCATTGGACACACGACAGTTAAGCCTTTCGAGGGGATCAATGTGGCTCTTCATCTTAAGAACGTAAGATGACACCGATTGGGTCTCGTCCATTCGACATGCATGGAGTGCTCGAACCGTGTCGAAGCGCTCCACCCTTGATTGTTGTTGGAACATTTCCTTCAACTGGGTGATCATGTCATAGGCATTGTGGTTCTCAAAGTCCTTTTGAAAATCGGGAATCATACTTGCTAGCATGAGACACGTGACTTGCACAGAGTCCTCGGTGTACTTGACCCACTCGGCAAAGGACTCAGCATCATTTTCATCGGGTTGATCGGGAATGGGATCGTCTAACACATAGGACTTCTTTTCTTTCTTGAGAACGATTCTCAAGTTTCGGTACCAATCCATGAAGTTCCCATGGTTTAGACGTTCCTTTTCAAGGATTGTTCTTAGTGATAGGTTATGCACGGTCAGGTTTGTGTTGTTGTTGTTTGCGGCCATTCTACAAAATTAACAAAGTTCTTATAAGTATTTCTTAAAAAAATTACATTTTAATCATTAATACCCTTTACGTCTCATAGACAATTAATAATTAAAATCTAGAATCTAACGTTACATTTAAATATCGGTTAGGTGACCTTTATACCTTTATTTAAATTAACAAGGTAGTCAACTTTTGACAATTGTAACCTATTACAATTTCTAGTGTATGGGATCGGTTAAACATCTTATGTTTGTTTGGCATGTTTATCCCATCAACACCCTTTGTACGTCATGCTTCGGTGATCCTAATGCATGATTTCCAAATTAAGTTGTCCTACTTAGACACACGTGTGGATTTGCTAATATTAATGATTAGGTGACCTTTATCCCATAAATATGGCAAACCCACCTTAAACTCATAAGTTCACTCTAATGTGGTTAGGTGACCTTTATCCCACATCAAGTTCTCAAATGATTCGAGTGTTGTATAAGAGGATAGTGTTTGACTTATTTTAAAAAGGATTTGAATATTTAGACGTTTCATAATTCTAGTTTAGAAAACTCTATGTACTTGTATTTGCATGCTTTCAAATACAATGTATCCTATGGTTCTTTTAATAAAACCCATTTTATTATAAAATCATTAATCCTTTTTAATAACCTTTTATGAACTTTTAATGATTAAGAACCATTAATTTTCAACTTGTTAAGTTTGTTTATGAGTTTGTAATATATGTCTAAATATCAACCAAACAATCAAACAACAAACGTTCAAACAAGCATAAACATATAAACATGAGTGCATAACCATAGCTACTAAGTTGACAACACTTGTTTGCCATCACAAGTGTTGTCATAAGGTCTTTCTTAAGGGTTTGTAATGACACATTATATGTGTCCATGGACTCCCACTTGAATCCATATCCAAATACTTCAAGGTCCATGTCTATGATGTCCATCTTTGGGTCTTGATCTTGTGCATCTTCCTTTTACAAAATTATATCCTAATACATTTTTCTAATAAAAAGAAATGCACCTAATATATTTTTTACAAAACCAAATGAATAAATAATTACAACCCAAATAATAAACATAAATATTACAACCCAATTGAATGAATTAAAACAACCATTCCAATCATCCAAATAACATAAGGCCAAAGGCTAGGTTATGCACTATCATATGACCAATCATAAACATTATTCAATAAACAAAATAAACCCCATCAAACCCTAAATTTTCAGCCAACATAAACTGAAAATTTGGGTTTGTTTGTCCAAACAAACAACAACCAAACATATCAACCAATTGACATTCCTATCTTTCAAAGTTTTATCATAAGCATGAAGATATAACTTTGAAAGACTTGGGGTTTATTAAATCAACCAAAATCAGCCCCTAATTAGTTGATTAACATCCTTTAAAATGATTTTTAAAGGATAAGAACAAGCAAGCTATTCACATAACCGGCTCTTGATGCCATTGTAGGGTTTGTTAGAACATAGAATCATAGTTTAACCATTTAAACTTTCTGAAAACGCAGCGGAATTACAACTTTATAAACCCTTTTATAAGCTGAAAATTATGTTCATTAGATAACCATATTAATGTATAAAACAAACCCAAAGAACAAAGGATCATTTATGTGAATATGCAAGCTATGAACATATGTAAATGCACATAAAATCACAGCTATATAGAGCTGTGATTCCACCTTACTGCAGCAGCAAATAGTCGACCAAAAGAGATGTTTGGTGAAGATGGAGATGCCCAAAATGCAGCCAAGACTTAAAGGATAGAAGTCCTCAAGATAGTATACCCCAAGCTCCTTGCAAACACACCTTCTTGTTAGGTAGAAATCACCAAAACAACACAAAAAAAACTCAGCTCAAAAACCCTGAAATGCTGCTGCTGGAATCCGTAGCTTAGAGAGAGAGAGGAGAGTGTTTTGTGTGTTGTTTTCATGTAAGAATGAAATGAGAAATGAGAGTCGCTCTTATGCTAGTTAGTGGAGGAGACAAGACATGCATGTGTGTGTGCTTGTTCTTCCCAAAGTCAAGCTAGTGGAGCATGCACATGCTTGGTCTTACCAAGAGAATAAAACATTCAACCACGTGCACAAACCACATGCACAAGCTTGCTATGGAAATGGACGGTTTTGATTTATAAAAGAGAAGTTTCTTTTATAAAATTAAACATTAACACACATATATATATTGCCTACTCTTTTAACTAGTTTATACAATTAACCAATTAATTGTATAAGTAGTATACTCTCATTATTATTTGGTGTTATACAACTAATTTAAATAACATTTCAAATAATATTATTGAACAAAATATCCTAATAAATTGTTCCATCTCATATGCAACTTATTTAGAAAACCCATTTTCTAAATTGGTGTAAATATTTAATTGCATGATCATATCATCAATTAAATATTAATTGGTGTTTGCTAAGCTTTTTATTGGGTATAACCCGACTCGGATCATAATGTACTAACCACATCAATATTCTAAGTGTCTTGGGCACATAGAATCCTACAACATGTGATTCTCTGTGTTGTGGGCTCCCATCAACACTTGTGTTCACCCTCTCTTCTCTTGGAGTTTCCCCAGTTATGATTGGTTTCTGGGGAGAGGGTGTGGTTTCTGGGGAGAGGGTGGAGTGTTCAGATGGGTCAACACTTGGGCGATTATGAGTGTAGGGCTTTGTGGGGCGGTTTAAGTGGGTGATGGGCTTGAAGCAGTGTGCACATGGGGAGGAATGTGCTTTTCAATGGCAATCTGCTAAAGTGAGACAGATTACAGATTTGTGGCAGCCCCTGAAGTGGTTGCATCAGGCTCCTGTTGAGAGGAAATCTGTGCGGTTGTGGTAGGTGGAGTCGTGGTGACTGCTGGGAGAATCGGACCAGCAGTCACTTCCTGCATTTGTGTTGCAGGGGCATCCTCAGGGGACTCATTTCCCTGAGTAGCCTTTGTTGGTTTCTTTTGGTTTTGGGCTTGGTGGGGACTTTAGATTTGGAGGTGGAGGCTGTGGGTTCCAGCTGCGTGGGTTTTCGCAGCTTGGCAGCCTGTTTGAGTGTTTGGTCGGTGTTGTGCCTGGAGTATACCTCAGCTAAAACAGCCATGGCAGGGACCCCAGTGCCAACAAGTCCCTCAGCATTAAGCTGGTTCTCGATGATGTCCATAATGAACCGAGGATACAAGATCCAACGGTTAGAAATAGGTTTTGTGGCCATATCCTTGATTTCCAAAAATACTATTTCAGTGAAGTTCAAAGGTTATTTCTCAAGGATGGAGTACAATACTTGTTGCCACCTTGTCGACATCTGGTCCCACGAAGATGTTTTGGGGGCCAGACACACATTCACCATATGGAAGATGAGACGTTGGGGATCTAGAAAATGTTTCTTCAACAAGGTTGAGGCAGAGAGGTCATCCTGATAGTCATGGCAGTGAAACAGAGATCAAGGGCGCCTTTGGGGTAGTTGGTAGGGAAGGTGGCATCCTCCAGTTTTAGCGTTTGTCGAATAGTAGCTGGAGTGATAACGACTGGATGGTTGTTTACGGACGACCGGAGAGAGACCTCGCCATCGTTCTCTCCGGTTTGAACGGTTATGTTCGTCCAGAACTGTGCTAATGAATCGGCATATATGGTGGGGTTGAGAAGGAAGGCCGTTTGGTATGAAGATTCAGTCATCAGATCGACGACATTGTGGAACTTTAACCAAAATGGCGATTTGGTAAGGTATGCGACGCAGTTGTGTCGAGGTTTGATTTGCATGGCCGTCATTAATGGTGTATGGGAGGTTTCAAAGGTTTTTGAAAGTTAGGTCAAGTGAGAATGAAAAGCTCTGAAGGTTGGGTATTTATAGGGTATGACAAAGGCTGAAAGAAAACTACTGAAGGTTTTGGTGTTAGTCATCAGTTGTTGAAACGACTGATGACGTGGTTTTAACCTTCAGTGGTTGTAACATCTGAGGACTTGGTGTTAGTCTTCAGTAGTTAAAACTACTGAGAACTTGGTTTTGTCCTTCAGATGTTGTAAACGGCTGAAGACTTGTTGTTAGTCATCAGTAGTTATAAACTACTGAAGACATGTTTTTCATCTTCAGATGTTGTAACAACTGAAGACTTGGTGTTAACCTTCAGTAGTTGTAAACTACTGACATCAGTAGTTGTAAACTACTGAAGACGTGGTTTTGCTTCAGTTGTTGTAAACAACTGAGGACTTGGTGTTAATCATTAGTAGTTGTGAAACTACTAAAGACATGGTTTTGTCCTTCAGTTGTTTGGGTATGAAACAACAGATGTAGGTATCAGCTGAAGAGTAAAGTTACTCATCAACTGTTTCCGTCAATTCAGTTGTTTCATTCTGACCTCCACATTTACTCATCAGCTCTTTGGCTGACTTTCAGATGTTATATTGGCCCTTCAGATCTTGTGAATTTTTATGCCTTCAGCTCTTGTGATCAGATGTTCACAAGTGCTGATGAGATTCTTCAAAGCTGGTGAACAAATTTTTAGTACTTATGTGAAAGATTACACATGAGTACTTGTGACCAAAATTTGTTCTTCAGTACTTATTTGTTTGAAAATTATACATCAGTAGTTGTAATCCACCTCACTACATCAGTTGTTTTCAACAAATAATGTACATCAGTACTTTGAAGCATTTTAGTCTTTAGTAGTTGTGAACCTGTTGAGGACTAAATTATTCATTAGTACTTATATTTGACTTTTGCATACCAATGCCCATCAGTACTTGTAAACTGAGAGCATCAGTATTAGTCAAAATATTCTAGCTGCAGCATACCAAGCCTCAGTACCAAATTTTGAAATATGGCACTATCTAAAGGCTTAGTAAATATATCTGCAAGCTCATCAGCACTAGGCACAAACTTTGGATCAATCAGACCTTTTTCATAGCAATCCCTAATAAAATGATGTCTGATCTCTATATGTTTGGTCCTTGAGTGCTGGACTGGATTTTTAACAATACAAAGTGCTGAAGCACTATCCATTAATAATGGAGTCTTAGTCTCTATAATGCCATAATCCAAGTGTTGGTTCTGAAGCCAGAGTATCTGAGAAGTACAACTTGCAGCAGCAATGTACTCAGCTTCAGCAGTGGATGTTGCAATTGATGTTTGTTTCTTACTCTGCCAAGAAACTAAACAATTTCCTAGGGATTGGCAACCACCAGAAGTGGATTTTCTGGTGACTTTGCATCCTGCATAGTCACTATCAGAGAAAGCAACTAATTTGCAAGAATGCCCAGTTGAATACCAAAGACCTAGTGATTGGGTACCTTGCAGATATCTAAAGATCCTTTTGACTGCAATCAAATGGGATTCTTTAGGTGCAGCCTGAAATCTAGCACAGGCACATGTTGCAAACATGATGTCTGGTCTAGAAGCTGTAAGGTACATCAAGGACCCAATCATACATCTGTAAAGGGTTTCATCAACCGCTTTACCTTTCTGATCTATATCCAGTTGTGTGATGCTGCTCATGGGAGTAGAAAAGGGCTTACAGGTTTGTAAATCAAACTTATTCAACAACTCTTTGGTGTATTTGGACTGATGGATAAAGATTCCATCATCCCTTTGTTTGATTTGCAAACCTAGAAAGAACTGTAGTTCGCCCATGGCACTCATTTCAAACTTTTGCTTCATGAGCATTGTAAATTCATCACACAACTTTGGATCAGAGGATGCAAAAATGATGTCATCGACATAAATTTGAACAAGGAGCTTATGCTGTCCCACAGTCTTAATGAACAAGGTTTTATCAATGGTGCCTCTAGTGAACTTATTTTGGAGAAGAAAAGTTGATAGTGTCTCATACCAGGCTCTAGGAGCTTGTTTCAGCCCATAAAGAGCCTTATCAACCTTGTACACCCAATCAGGATGTTTATTGTCCTCAACGCCTGGTGGTTGACACACATAAACTTCTTCTTTTATTTTACCATATAAAAAGGCACTTTTGACATCCATTTGATAAACCTTAAGACTATGAACGGCAGCATAGGCTAAAAACAATCTAATTTCCTCCAATCTGGCTACAGGGACAAAGGTCTCATCATAATCGATGCCTTCCTCTTCGGCAAACCCCTTGACAACCAGCCTGGCCTTGTTCTTAACTATTTGGCCCTTTTCATCTGTTTTGTTCCTGAATACCCATTTAGTGCCTATTGCACACTTCCCTTGGGGTAAAGGAACAAGCTCCCACACTTGTTGTTTCTTGAACTGAAGAAGCTCAAGCTGCATTGCTTCAACCCATCCATTGTCTCTGAGTGCAACATGGTAGTTCTTTGGCTCTTGCTGACTGATGAAGAGAGCATAGAAGCAGAAATTGGACAATTGACTCCTGGTTGAAACTCCAGCATTGATATCACCAATGATTTGAGATGTGGGGTGATTCTTCAGCTCTTGATAGACTATATATCAGTGCAAGTGTTTGTAGGGCTTTCAGTAGCAACAGATGGTGATGAAGATTCTTGAAACCATGTAGGAGATGGCAGCTCAAATGAAGTAGAGCATGCAGAAATCTCATCAGCATTTATTGTGGATGGGGCTGCTGAAGCTACAGGAGCATCAGGTTTAGTGGACTCAGGCAGGTTGTCACTAAACCTGAAAAGGTGAGTACTGGCTACATCATCATCAGTACCACCAGGTGGAGAACTGTTGACAGGCTCGACAGTTGGAGGTTGATAAGGAACATATTGCAATATGTCCAAATCAAACAACTCTACAGGGTTTTGTGGAATCTTGTCCTTTGGAGATTCATTGAACTTGACATGCAGAGTTTCTTTAACCATCTTTGTCCTACAGTTGAAAACTCTGTATGCCTTGCAAGTTGATGAATAACCAACAAAATACCCTGCATCCACCTTACTAGCAAACTTCTGGAGTGGATTGCTAGTGTTGAGAATGAAACAAGGACACCCAAAGGCTCTAAAGAAAGAAATTAGAGGGGCCAAATGATGAAGTACTTTATAAGGAGTCTTCATCAACCTCTTATTCACTAATGCTCTATTCTGCACATAGCAAGCTATGTTTACAGCTTCAGCCCAAAAGGTCAGTGGCAAACCTAAGTCAGCCAACATTGACCTTGCAGCTTCAATGAGAGTCCTGTTCTTTCTCTCAACCACTCCATTCTGTTCAGGAGTTCTGGGAATACTGAACTGCCTTTTAATTCCCTTGGACAGGTAGAAGTCATCAAGTGTGTGGTTTCTAAACTCTGTTCCATTGTCACTCCTCACACACTTGACCTGCAGGGAATACTGCTCCACAAATAACACAAAGTTCATTATTGCCTTGGCTGTTTCATCCTTAGAATGCAAGAAGAAAGTCCGTACAAACCTGGCGTAATCATCCACAATTACCAGGCAATATTTCTTCTTTTCCAGGCTAATCACTCTGACAGGACCAAAGAGATCCATGTCCAGGAGCTGCAAGCAGCCAGTGGACTTTGGTTCTTCTGTTGAAGGGAATGAAACTTTGTTTTGTTTTCCCTTTAAGCACGCAGTGCAGTCGTCTTCACACTTGAACTCCTTCAAAGGCAATCCTCTTACTAAACCATGGCTTAACAGCTGATTCATGTTCTTGAAATTAACATGCCCCAGCATTCTATGCCATAGAGTAGACTCTTGAGGAGAGGCCTTGGAGAATAGGCAGGGATGGCCTTTAAGATCAATTTTCTTGGAAAGATCTAAGGCATATACTCATCCTGTCCTGTTGGCCTTCAGGAGAGTATATTCATCCAACACCTTGTCAATCAAACTCAGAACTTTGGATGACAGAATCCGACAGTTCTGGCTTATGAAAAAGGCAACATGGCCTTTATCACACATTTGACTGACACTCAAGAGATTGTACTTGAGATTCTCCACATGGTTGACATCATCAAACCTTATTTTCCCATTGGAAAAAAAGTCTTTTCCTATGATGTAACCCTTTGCATCATTGCCAAAGGAGACAAATCCCTTCTTTCCTTGAGAGTAGTCATTAAGAAGGGATCTGCTTCCTGTCATGTGCATAGATCCTCCACTGTCTACATACCAGATGCTTCTTTGGCATGTTGAAGAACCCTGCAATCATAACAACCAGTTAGTTTTAGAGACCCAAACCTTTTTGGTTTTGGGTCTGTTCTCAGCAACAGGTGCAACACTAACAGGTGTGTTATGTGTGACAGCCTGAGGTGAAGAAGATGGTGTAGAAGAGGAACCCTTTGGCTTGGATTTCCTTTTCAGTGGTTTCAACACAGGAGCATCTAAATGGTTGACTCTTCCCATTAGATGTTGAACCATCATCACCAGTTGTGTCTGACTTTGTGATAAAGCTTTCAGCTCTTCAGACACATTGGGGCTTGCTGGTGATGGATTCCTATGTTGCACCATCTTCTTTTGAGCAACCTCAGCTGTTTCCTGAGTAACCCCTACCTTCTTTTTAGATTTAGCTTTAGGCTTAGGGATTTCAGGCTTTGATGTTGCTAGTACAAACTTGGTCTCAAACTCTTTTTTCATTGTATGCGTATGCTCTTTAATTTTCTCTTTTTGTCTGAGTTTGGAACCCCTTTTGTACCAGTAGTCATCGGTAAGATGATTGAACAAGCCACATATCTCACATGGCTTCTTCTTCATCTTATGTTAATCATCAACTGAAGAGGATGAAACTGCTGAAGACTTGTTCTTTAGCTGTTTGCTATCAGTAGTAGCAGTTTTCTTCTTTGGAGTACCTGCTTTCCTGACATCCTCTTTAGTTGTCTTCAAACCTTTTCTACTGTCAGTTTTCTTCTCTTCAGTGCTGGCAGTAGTTGAGGTTTGAACTTCAGGTGTTATCACTTGCTCTCCAGTACTTTCAGTACTTCTAGAGACAACACCTGAGTTGATCAACTTTTTGATCATGTGACAGTCAGCATTTGAACCATCAGCTGTTGTAGCATCAGCTGATTGGTTTTGGTAGGAGTTAATGCTGACTTCTATCTCTGATGATGCTGAATCAGAAGATAGTAGGTCACATGATGAGAAGGATTGGTTATTGCTCTCTCCATCATATTCCACTTCTGCTCTTGAAGTAAAATCTGTGGGAGGAGCAGTGTGATTATAGCCAATGCCAAACTTCACATTGGAAGCTGATTGCTTACTGAGAAGCATTTCAAAACCCTTACATGATTGCACCCATCGATCACACTCTACTTGGGTGGTTGCAAGAGTTTCCTTGAGGTCTCTGTACTTCTCTAGAAGTACATCTTCCCTAGCTTTGTCATCTTTTATGTGACATTTAAGCTTATATATCTCATCATTTTTCTCATTAAGTGCAGCCTCAAATTCAGCTTTCTTTTTGGAAATTGTATGCTCTAGCTCAAGGTTTTTATCTATTAAAGCTACATTTGCTTCTCTAATAGAAGCAAATGCTGCTATGCATGAATCAGAACAAAGCTTGGCTTTGGCCTCAGATGATACCTGTGAGGAAGCATTGGAAGATGACCCATCAGCAGACTCAAAGGCCATTAGAGCAAGATTCCCAAATGGATTATCACCACCATGTTGACCAGCACCTTGGAATAGTTGTTCCTGACCAGATAGATCATCTGGCAAACTACTCCAGTCAACAACTCCTGGGGTGAAGAAGCTGTGTTGTTGAGGTTGAGGTTGATGATGAGATTGGGAAGATTGAGGCTCAGGAAGAGCATGTGGTGGCTGAGCAGAAGGTGCTTGAGCCTGACTAGGCTGAGGCACATTGTAGCAGGGGTATGGGTATGGCATATGACCCTGAGGCACAAAGTAAGCAGGTGATGCCTGTGCTGGTGATGGATGTCCTGAACTGGAGGAATGTTGCCCTCTGTGTTGTGAGCTATTGCTTGGAAAAGTCACAAAGGGTGCAGAGGAGTTACATCCAGATGATCTACACTCTCTAGCAAAGTGTCCAAGCCTCTGGCACTTGTGACACCTCAACTTGCTCTTGTCAAAACCAACTTTGGTTTTGCCAGAGAGACCAGGAAATTTCCTACCAGTTCTCTTGTAGAAATTTTGAGATCGAATATTTTTCATAGCCATCTGACTCAAAATATCCATCTCTTCCAGATCATCATCTGGAATGCCCTTCAAGTCCTCCATCAGAAAACACAGATTATCACTACTACCTCCTGAACTACTATTAACACCAACAAAAGCCTGTTCAGAGTTGGTAGAGAAATCAATATGCTCATCATAAGAACTTTCTGATGCAGCATAATCCGACTCTTGACCTATCAAGGAAATATTGCCATTGACAAAGTCATCAGTAAGCTTCCCAGAGATGGACAACTTCCTCTTTTGCTCTATCTCTCTCTCAAATGTGAGCAGTTTCCCATGAAGTTGGGTGAGAGATAGAGTATCCAGATTTGCACTGGAGCGTAGGACAATGGTATAAGTGTCCCATCTCTCAGGCAGTGATCTGAGGAATCTGTTGTTCATCTGGCTATTAGAGTACTCTTGTTTGACCATCTTCAGCTCAGAGATCAAACATGAGAACCGCTCATACTGCTGAGTCAGAGTCTCACCCTTCCTATGAGAGAATGTCTCATATTGTTGGGCGAGGATTTCCCTTGTGTTTGCTAAGACCTCATTGGTTCCTCCGAATTGTTCCTTCAGAGCAACCCAGAGATCATGAGCAGTTTCATGATGCAGAAGCCTTGAATAGACCTCATTTGGAATTGCCATAGCTAAAATTCCATGGGCTTTAGCATCAATCTCGAACAGCTTAAGATCTTCATCCGAATATTGATCAGGTTTCTTCGGAACCTGTTCATTTGATTCTGGGACGCTCACCATAGGCATGTGCGGTCCATGCACCACTGACTTCCAACAACCAAAACTGTTTACAGACAAGTGATGAAGCATACGACGCTGCCATATGTTATACTCGATCCTCACAAGCATCGGAGGCTTGCTAGAGGAACCAGTATTGAGAGGATCGTTCGTTGGTGTCGTCATCTCAGTTTTCAATCAAAAATCAAGTTTAACAAAACAAATGTAGCTCAAAACCACAGAGAACCTCAAGTTTAACGGCCCGAAACAGCAGAATCTCAATCTCTATAGCTAATTCTTGCAAATTGCTAATTTGATCAAACGTAGAGATCAAAAGAGCAGTTTCAATGATCAATGATGAAATCGATCAATGATTAACCCGCTCTGATACCATTTGACAGGATCTCAGCCTCTAGTTTGATCAATTAGGTTATATTCGTTGCGGATTTAGCACAAAATTATCAATTACAACAAGAACATAAAGGATTTTGCATGTAACAGTACAGATAGAGAGAGAGAACAATTCTGCCAAAAAGGTAATATTCTATTTGCTCACACGTTTCGGCCAAAGATTACAATCAGGTCATCTACCTTTTATATGCAGAAATGACGTATGCTGATGTCACTTGACAGTGAAATCAACCGTTATTAACAAACTACTGATAGACACTTAAACTACTGATGATGTCACAACAACTGACATCTTCTTACAAAAGCTAAGTGTTCTACTTATTACAAGTACTGAAAAGGAAACTACTGAAAAGCTACAACAACTGAAGAACAAACTCTTCAATCGTTTACAACTACTGAACTATAACAGCTGAAGAACAAACTCTTCAGCTGTTGTACAAACTACTGATAAGGAAAAACATAAAACAACTGAAAAGTAAAACCATCACAACAACTGAAGAAGACTTCTTCAGCTGTTGTGACAAACTCTGAAGCTTCAGCACATTGGTCTTCAAACTTTGGTCTTCAGATGATTCATCAGCTGATGACTTCAGTAGTTGTCATCAGCTGATGTCTTCAGTCAGTCTTCAGACTTTGTGCATCAGTTGTTGATCTTCAGTTCTTCAGTTCTTCAGTTGTTGATCATCAGCACTTATCTTCAGTACTTGAAGTCTTCAGTACTTGTATTCATCAGTACTTCAGACTTCAGTACATATCTTTAGTACTTGGGATCTTCAGCTGTTGTTCTTCAGATCTTTGTTCTTCAGCTGTTGAGTCTTCAGTCTTTGTCAAACTGCTGATGAAGCCTTCTGCAGTTGTTATGATGTCATGTGGGACTTAGAGGTTTTCCTGATCTTGGCTCATTGGTTCTTTTGGTCCAACAGATTAAAATCATAGCCATAAGGAAACTTGAGATCCTCATTAGATTGGGTTAATAGATTAGTGAAGGATATAGCAGTTATACCTAATGACCCGGGACCTTGGTCAATATCTAATGGCTAAGCCAGCAATGTGGGTGTCCCTTTTTGGTTGCTCAGGGGAGTGTTGGGACTCACCATGAGGGCTTGAGGGTTAGGTAATGGGCTTATCTGGTTTAGACTAAGGATACTCAACACTGATATTATGGTCAATTATGGAGGATGGCTGAGTGGGAGCCTTTGTTCCACTTTTGCTTTTTTTGTCTTGAATAGATGGTACTTGTTCAATCAGAGTAGATTGAACAACAGTTCATTTAGGGAGTCTTTAGTAGGTGATTTTGTTGGGTCATTATAAGGCTGGTGCAACCAAAACCACTTCACATAGTCATTTTGGTGCTACATTCAAAAGGCTTCCGAAGCTAAGTATGGGATCTTCCAAAGTCTAAAGAACAACTTCCGAAGACAAAGTCTGAAGACTTCTGAAGACAAATTCTGAAGAAAGAACTGAAGACCAAGTCTCCTTCCGAAAACAAAGAAGATTCCAAGCCTCGTAAGAAGCAGTCTTCGGAAGTATAAGTGGCTTCAGAAGAAGTTATTCTTCCGAAGAAACTTATCCTTCGGAAGACATTGCTATGTCCAGTAGACATAAGTATGGTCTCTAAAAGTCCACTGCAGACCTCTGATATAGCATGGCTTCTTCCTAAAAGAACCATGTTGTTGACCATACTTTATTATACTGTATACCTTTTTTTGATAGTACATGTTACCAACTTTAGTTGGTGACAAAAGGTAAGTCAGGGACATGTCCTGACTACCAAACACCTCACCTATAGTCTTGTAGCATCGATGTTTGGTTAGAGGTTTCCAGTTGGTATCAAAGTATATCCGGCTGTAGGTAGTATTATATATATCTTCTCTTTGTAACTCATAAAGTAGAGATCGAGTCCAAGAGTCTTGTAATCCTTTGAGTTGAGAAGCAATATATAAAAATACCTTGAAAATTTACATTCTGTGTTTATTTACTGCTTGTTACTTGTTATATTGTGATCAACTCATCATAGACTCTTTGTGAGTGTCGTTCAAGGTGAGTTTGAGAGAAGAACCACTTGTTGAGTGACCAACATACGACCCTGCAATTGGTATCAGAGCTTCCAAGCTCTTGATTGTGTGATCTTACCATCCAAATCAACCAGTCTTTCACTTCTCACTTCAAACCACTCACTCAAATGGCCACTCTCACTAAGGCTGATATGGAGACCGGTACCATGACCAAGTCCCCACTGATCACTCCTGGAGACTTTGACACATGGTGCACTAGAATGGAAGGCTTCATCAAGTGTCAAGACTCAAGGATGTGGGACTCCATTGTCAATGGTCCCTTCATACCAAGCACTACTTCTGCTATTGGAAATCGCATCATTCCAATGGATGTTGATGATTACTCAGAAGAAGACAGGAAGAGAATAGAGCTAGATCAAACGGCTATGACTTGTCTTCAAACTGCTATCCCAAACTCTATCTACAAAGGCTTTAAGAAGAGCAAGACAGCCAAAGATTTATGGGATGCATTAAAGCTTATGTATGAAGGATCCAAGGAAACCCAAGAGAACAAGAAGGATCTCTTGAAGCAGCAGTTTGAGAACTTTACTTTCAAGGCTGGTGCGACCTTGACTCAACAATACTTCAGGTAAATTGAAATAGTAGATACTCTGGTGGATATTGGAGTAGCTCTTGAGAACAGAGACATAGTTAGGAAGTTCATGTCTTCCCTTCCTAAACTATGGACACACTATTGTGTTGTAATGAAGAGAACCTTGGACCTTAAGACTCTTACTCTCACAGAGTTGTATGGTATCCTAAGTGCATTCCAGATGGAGATGAACATGCAGAACTCCTCTGGTCACTCTAATAACCAACTGAGTTCAGCCCTTCATGTGGTTGAAAGGGAAATCACAGAACCACAGCATCAGTTGATGTGCTACCCTGAAAACTCACATAGTGGACCCTACATTACTCTACCTAAGACTCCAAAGTCTCAAAAGGTTCAACCAACTCCTTTCAGGATAGTTGTGCCTTTGTCTCTGGAAGTGGACACTCTGGTGATTTTCAATTGTGCTTTGATGATCTTGAGTGCTTCAGTCCAGATGATGTGGAGTATGTGGACATTGTCCAACAGATGGCTCTTTTAACTTACAGAGCGAAGAAGTTCTTCAAGGGAACTGGAAGGCAATTCCCTCAAAACCCAGCCAATAGCAAGTTTGGGTTTGACAAGAGCAAAGCAAAGTGTTACAACTGCAACCAACTAGGTCACTTTGCTAGGGAATGCAGGGCTCCCAAGAACAACCCGGGAACCCCACAGGCCTCCACACATCCCTCAGCTTCAAAGCATGAAGAGAAGTCAACTGAAACGGCTGCAATAGCTCAAGAAGTTGACTGGAGCTTCATGGTACAGGATGTGACTCCCGCTCAAGCACTCATGGCCGGAACGGATGATGATCAGGTATATGAACATCTTTGTACTGCTGCCTGTATTGCTAAAGTTAAACTCTATAAGGATTACAATGTGGAAATCAGATCTGATGTTGAGTCTTTAAATATCTTAAAATCTGATTTTAAAAGAGCTGAATCTGACTATCAAAAGAAAATTGAGGAGTTAGAGAAAACTGTGTCTTTTAAAACATGAAAAGACCAACTACAAGACTCAAATTAAAGATCTGATATCCAAATTGTCTGAATTTCAAGCCCAGTTGGTCACTGCTGAGGCTCAGGCCAGGAAGCAAGCTATTGCTGAGCAAAACTTCCAAGCTATTCTTGCATCATCCTCTCATTTCAAAACGTTTTATCAAAACAAAGAGGGTTGGGAACCAATGAAATAGCTCCACCACACTCTTATGAGTCTATTAGACTACCTAGATGTGGTACTGAAGAGCAAGAGGTTCCAACTGCTGACTCTTCTCCATTGGAACTAGAGGATGAGGCAAAAATAGTGGTCACCACAAGGGAAAAACAGGAAGATACACTCATCTCCACCTGTGAAGACCAAATCCTAACCACCAAGGCAAGAAGAAGCAGAGCTAAAGCTGCGAGAAGGACTGCCTAAAAGGTTGCAGAGTCCAAGCTGAAGATTGACCCAAAGCAAAAGGGTGTCTTCATCTCTGCTGGATCCCAAGTGGTAGGTACTTCTGATTCAGGAAAGGAGTGTAGTACCAGCACTCCTGTCCTACCAAAGGATCAGAAGTTGAAAGGGAAAGTTGCTAATGAGGAGAAGAAATCCAAGAAACAGCAACCTGCAAATTCCCAGAAGACTAACATTGCATGCATAATGTGTTGTCTGCACAACCACATGGCTAAGGATTGTTATTACAATCCAGCAAGCACACATTATGCAAATAATGTTAGAAAAGAAGGAGTCAGGGAGTGTTTCTCATTTGGACCATTTCAAACGGTTCAAATGATGAAAAAGGGAAAATTGGTCTTGGAAGCCAAGTTGCTTTCGGAAGAAAGTACTTCTTCCGAAGGGAAAATGGCTTCGGAAGCCAAAGCTTCTATGGTTCGGAAGAACAAGAAAGCTCCCTTGAAACCATCCCAGAAGAAGAGTCCTTCAGAAGAAAAGGTGGTGAAGTCTTCTTCCGAAAAGAAAGAAGCTTCGGAAGAAGACCATGCTGCAAAAGTTTCAACAAGCTCATCCTCAAAGGTCAACCAAGGGATGGATTAGAAGATCAAGAAAGATGTTGCAGCCCAAACCTCTTCTTCAACGACCTCTATTGAACCACAATACATATCTTTTGGTTCAATTATGTCACTATCTTTGGAAGAGCCCAAGACCAGCAAGGCTTGGGCTTCCAAACAAAACTAACCATCTCATCTTATGTACAGGGACATCCATTTGACAAGAACAACAATGTCTGGATTGTAGATAGTGGATCCTCCAGGCACATGACAGGGAACAGATCTCTCCTTCAACAATTCCAGAACTTTGATGGAGGGCCTGTCCAATTTGGAGGTGAGGCCGGAGGATATATTTCTGGCAGAGGAAGTATATCCAATGGTAGAATAAACATTGACAAAGTTCACTTTGTCAAACAGCTCGAACACAATCTGTTAAGTGTTTCTTAATTCTGTGACCAAAAGCATCAAATGCTTTTCACAGAACATGAGTGCATTATCCTTAAACCAGGGATGACAATTCCTCCGGAATTGGTGCTTCTTAGATCTCCCAGGAAAGGGGATATGTACAAGCTAGATATGAACAATGCTTCTCCTATGGGTGAAGTATCATGCTTTCTTTCCAAAGCTGATAGTGATGAGTCAACACTATGGCATAAACGCATGTGTCATGTGAATTTTAAAACTATGAATAAACTGGCTAAAAATAACTTGGTACATGGTTTGCCTAAAAAGGAATTTTTCTGCAAAGATAATTGTGTTGCATGCCTAAAAGGGAAACAACACAGATCATCTCATAAATCCAAATGTGTTGACTCTATCACTACTCCATTACACTTATTGCACATGGATCTCTTTGGTCCTACAAGTATAATGAGCATTGGAATGAAATCATAGTGCCTTGTGATTATTGATGATTTTACAAGATTTACATGGGTATTCTTTTTAAGAAGTAAAGATGAAACTGCTGAAACTTTAAAATCTTTTATTCTTAAAATAGAAAATCAAATTGATCACAAGGTTAAGATCATTAGAAGTAATCAAGGGACTGAGTTTAAGAACTTTGTTCTTGACTCATTCTGTGACTCAAAAGGGATTGCCAGACAATATAGTGCTCCCAGAACTCCTCAACAAAACGGTGTTGCTGAGAGGAGGAACAGGACACTTATTGAGGCTGCTCGAACCATGTTAGCTGATTCAAAACTACCTCTAACATTCTGGGCAGAGGCAGTTAGCACTGCATGCTATGTCCAGAACAGGGTTCTTGTAGTTAAGCCCCATGGAAAAAACCTTATGAGTTATGGAACAAGAGGCCACCGTTCATTGGCTTTCTAAGGTCCTTTGGCTGCAGGTGTACCATACTTAACACAAAGGACAACTTAGCAAAGTTTACTGAGAAGTCGGATGATGCTATCTTTGTTGGATACTCTTCTAGCTCCAAAGCTTATGGAGTATACAACATCAAGAATCAACAATTTGAGGAGTAATCCAAAATAGTTGTTAATGAGCACACTCCTTGTGTTAGGGGGAATGGACCTGATTATATCTTTGATTTAGAAATGTTTCCAAACTATTCTAAACCATCTTGTGAGAATGTTTCAACTGGAACAGGTGCTCAAGATGATGCTGATGCTGATCAACTATTTGAGCTACCCAGACCTCTTCCAAATTCTCCAAGAGCTGAAAGACAACAAGCTTCAACCATCCACGGGTGTGATAGTGTAACTATCTCCAGGAATAGTGAAGCTTCAACAAGTGAATCACTTGATCAACCTCAAAGTTCTTCAGGTGATCCATTACAACACCAGGTTGAAGAAAGTAGTATTCTGAAGGAACAGGTAACTGTTAATACTATTTCACTACCAACCATTGATGATGTTTCTCAATCATTTAATCAGTCCTCATTAAATGATTTTGCAACAGTAGCTGGACAGAGTGATCCAGTTCCTAATCAGAATTTGTCCAATCTGGACTTACCCCTGCAACTGGAAGTGATTCCTTGTCTTAGGATTCACAACACTCATCCAACTAAAAACTGAAAGAATTGATCTGCCCAAGATACATATTAAATTGATGTGGCTAGTGTGATATGATCCAAGTCGGGTCATACCCAATAACAAGCTAAACAAACACCAATGGATAATTTATTAGTTGATGAGATCATACAAATAAATTATGACACCAATTCAGAAAATGGGTTTTCTAAATTATTGCTTTTGTAGATGAACATTATTATATAGATAATTTGTTCATAAAAGATTATTTGTACATTATTTAAATTAGTTAAACAATTGCAAATAATAATGTGTGTTAGTGATATAAAATTAAAATGGTTTTAATTTTATAAAACAAAAGGGTGTGATTGTATTTTATTTAACAATTTGAAATGAGAGGGAAAACCAAATGGGGACCATGATTTGGCCGCCCACTTTGGTCTTGGTATCTCCATTTTTATTAATTCCAAGACATGCATGTCTTGGATACTTGAACTTATTCATATCATACTTTCACATCAAAAAAAAAACACACATAACAAACAAAGCAAAATTCTCTCCTTCTTCTCTCTTCATCCTACGGTTTTGAGCAGAAAGAAGGACCATTTTTCAGCAATCAAAAGGTGGTTTTGATTGCTACAAGTTGGTGTCCAAGTATCCTAGCATTCAAGGGTGTTTGAAGAAGCTTGGGGTACAACCTCTTGAGGACTTCTCCATTGAAGTTTCAGCCAAAAGAACACATCTCTTTCACCTCTAAAATCTCGGATTTTGCAGCTACAAAGGTTGTAGTTTCTTGACTACCTAATGTTCTTTCATGTGTATGCATTGTGTATAAAGATCCATGGATTGGGGTTTTTGTCAAATGGGTTTGATAATCAGCTTTTAACATGTTTTAAATAATATATTCCGCTGCGTTTTTCATATATACAAGTAAATATGAACTTTGGTAAACATGTTAAACCCCAACAATGGCATCAAGAGCCACTTATACATATGCATACATGTATTACACTTTCTATTTCATTTGGACAGCACCAAAACCGTGGGTTTAAGGGGCTGTTTTGGTGCCCCCTTTTGATATTTTAAAGATGCTATATTATGCATATTAGGATCTTTAAAACTCTAGTTTATAAGATAATTGTTTGCATGGACTAAACCCATTAGTTCTTGGTTTATGTTGGCCAAAAACATGGGTTTTAGGGGGCTGCCAAAAATCGACTTCTTATGTATGTTTGGATATATTGTTGTTGATTATGCATAACAAAGCCTTGACCTTTTGGATTGAATGATTGGTTATCATGTTATATTCATTTGGGCATGTAATAATTTAATTTTTTGTTTCAAGTCTAGTCTTGTAATTTATTTATTCATATGGTTTGTAATAAATAGATTAGGAGTTTATCTTTACTAGAAAAATGTATTAGGATACATATCTTGTAAGGAAGCTCAAGATCAAGACTTGAAGAAAAGAAAGACAAAGAGGATGCTTGAAGATGTGGTTTCAAGTGGGAGTCTCTTTGGTCAACCATGTGTCATGATTCTTAACCCTTAGGACATGACCATTTGACACACTTGTTTTGGCTAAACAAGTGTGATCAACTTAGTATGCTTTGTTATGCATATATGAATGTTTTTGTTTATGTTTGGTTGAATGCATATGATGATGTTTGTTTTGAATATTTGGATATGATTAACAAACCGTCAACTAAAACAAACAATAAACAAGTAATTGGTTCTCAAATCATTAAGCATAAATAGAATGGTTCTATAAAAGGAGTTAATGGTTTGCAAAATAAAATGGGTTTTATTTAAAAGAACCAATAGGGTACCATATGGTTGAATGCATACAATCATATGATACATAGACTTTTCTAAAACAAGAATTGTCAAATTATAAATCCCTTTTGAAAAACAAGTTAAACACCATCCTTTTACACAACACTTGGGTTACTTGCAAACTCTTAGTGGGATAAAGGTCACCTAACCACTTTGAGGGAACTTGTAATTTGAGGTGAGAATACCATGTTTGTGGGATAAAGGTCACCTAACCACTTATATAGTAAACTCACACGTGTGTGTAAGTAGGACGACTTGATTTGTAAAATATATTGAATGGATCACCTAAAATATGTTTTATAAAAGGTGTTGATGGGATAAACATGCCGTGATAAACATATGATGTTTAAACGATCTCATACCACTAGAAGTTGCAATAGGTTGCAATTGTCATTTATGACTACCTTGTTTTATTTAAATAATGGGATAAAGGTCACCTAACCAATATTTAAATATAACGTTGGATTCTAAAATTTTGTTTATTAATAGTCTATGAGACATAAAGGGTATTAATAAATGGAATAAATTTATCAACGATTACTAAAATGGAACTTTGTAAAATCTTGTAGATGGCCGACAACAACAACGCTAATAATGATGTACCAAACCAAAGCAACCAATCCCTAAGGGCGATCCTTCAAAGGGATCGTCTAACACCTAATAACTTCATGGATTGGTACCGCAACTTGAGAATTGTTCTCAAGCAGGAAAAGCGGTCCTATATCCTTGATGATCCCATCCCCGATGAACCTAACGAGGAGGATGTGGAAGCCTATAATGATTGGGTTAGATATGTGGAGGACTCCATCCAGGTCTCTTGCTTAATGTTAGCAAGTATGACACCCGAACTCCAAAAGGAGTATGAGCTCCATGGAGCCTATGCCATTATCACTCAGCTGCGGGAAACGTTCCAGCAGCAAGCTAGAGTGGAGCGCTTCGAAACGGTTCGAGCGCTTCATGCATGTAGGATGGAGGAATCCCAATCAGTTTCATCTTATGTTCTTAAGATGAAAAGCCACATCGACCGCCTTCAAAGGCTGAACTGTCCCGTCTCAAAAGAGTTGGCAACGGATTTGATCCTTAATGGCCTAACTAAAAAGTTTGAGGCATTCGTCATGAACTACAACATGAACGGATGGGACAAGAGCATAAATGAACTTCATTCTATGCTAAAATCAGCTGAGGCGGGAATGGGTAAAAGGGTTTTACCCGTTCTCACCATTAATGAAGGTGGGAGAAGGAGAAAGTCTCTACCCCCTCCTAAGGCAACTGTTGCCAAAGGAAAGGGGCACGTTGGGGGCAAGGGGAAGATGGTTGTTAGGACGGAACCTCCAAAGCCCAAGGAGAAGAAGCAAAAGGTTGCTGTGAACGACCTATGCTTCAAATGTGGTGAGATAGGGCATTGGATGAGAAATTGTCCAGTCTATCTCAAAGAGTTGAGAGAAAAGAGGGATGCGGGGCAAACCTCAGGTATAACATACATGATACATATAGAACTAAATGTTATTTCTTCTAACACATGGGTATTAGATACCGGATGTGGAACTCACATTTGCAATTTGTTGCAGGGGTTCAAAAGAAATGAGCATTATGAGAAAGGGGAAATAAGTCTCTTCATGGGCAATGGTGCAAAAGTTCACGTGGAAGCCCAAGGAGACTACATTTTGAAACTTCCAAATGGTTTGGAAGTTATTTTGTGTAATGTATTATATGCTCCTATTTTGACTAGGAACATAATTTCTGTTTCCCGTTTAAGACAATATGATTATGATTTCAAGTTTGTTGACAATGATATTCATGTTTCTTTAAATCATGTATTTTATTTTAAAGCTATACCTTGTAATGGCATTTATGAATTGGTTCATGAAAACGCAACATATGATAGCTCAATATACCAAGCAACCACCAAAAGACTCAAATTGGATTTGAGTGATACCTACCTTTGGCATTGTCGTCTTGGTCATATAAACAAGAAACGCATACAAGCACTTCAAAAGAATGGTCTTTTAAAAACAAATGAATGTGATTCATTTGATGTATGTGAATCTTGTTTACAAGGAAAAATGACTAAGACATCCTTTAGTGGAACTAACGAAAGGGCAAAAGATTTATTAGGTATCATACATTCGGATGTATGTGGTCCTTTTAAGCCAATGACTAGGAATGGTGAAAGATACTTCATTACCTTTACCGACGATCATAGTCTCTATGGGTATGTGTACTTAATAAGACACAAAGATGAAGCTTTTGAAATGTTCAAAATCTTCAAGAATGAAGTAGAAAATCAACTCAACAAATCAATTAAAGTTCTCCGCACCGATAGGGGTGGTGAATACCTAAGTGATGTTTTTCAAGATCATCTTAGGAGTTGTGGGATTGTCTCACAACTCACTCCACCTGGAACACCACCACATAATGGTGTGTCTGAGAGGAGGAATCGAACCTTATTGGATATGGTTCCATCTATGATGGCTAGAAGCACATTGCCTCTATCATTTTGGGGTTTCGCTTTGCTCTCCGCGGCCCGTATTCTGAATATGGCCCCAACCAAGAAGGTGGAAAGGACACCTTTTGAGATATGGCATGGAAGAGTTCCATCCCTATCATATTTAAGGGTTTGGGGTTGTGAGGCTTATGTTAAGACTCCCACCCCAAACAAATTAGATGTTCGATCCACCAAGTGTATCTTTGTAGGATATCCTAGAGATTCTATGGGATATTATTTCTATGATCCGCTGGAACAAAAGGTGTTTGTTGCCAGAAAGGGTGAGTTCTTAGAAGCCAAGTTCCTTATGGAAGGAGCTAGCAGTAGAACAGTGGATATTGAAGAGGATCAAGAACCACAACCCGATACACGTTTTGTTGAAACTAGCACTCAACATGAGGATGTTGAGAATGATCAAGCGGTTGATCAATACACACCAAACGTTCGCAGAAGTGGTAGAATTAGTAATCCACCTAAAAGATACGGATTTTTCATGGATGGATGCTATGTGGTAGATTCAGATGAACCAACCACATATCATGATGCAGTGTCCAATTTGGATTGTGACAAATGGCTTGAAGCCATGAACGTTGAGATGCAATCCATGTATGACAATCAAGTTTGGGAACTTGTTGTACCACCTCTTAATTCCAAAGTAGTTGGAAGTAAGTGGGTTTTCAAGAAGAAAACCGATATGCATGGAAACTTGGATACTTACAAAGCTAGACTTGTAGCAAAGGGTTTCACTCAAACTCAAGGGGTTGATTATGATGAAACCTTCTCACCTGTTGCAATGCTTAAGTCTATAAGGATATTATTTGCCATAGCAGCTCATTTTGATTATGAGATTTGGCAAATGGATGTCAAAACCGCTTTCCTAAATGGATATCTTGAGGAAGATGTCTATATGGTTCAGCCTGAAGGTTTTGTCGATCCAAAACATCCTAACAAAGTATGCAAGTTAAAGAAATCAATCTATGGATTGAAACAAGCATCGAGAAGTTGGAATCACCGTTTTGATGATGAAGTAAAGAAATTTGGCTTCATCAAAAACGCTGATGAGGCTTGTGTGTACAAGAAGGCTAGTGGGAGCACAATAACCTTCTTAGTATTGTATGTTGATGACATACTACTATTTGGAAATGACATTCCAACCTTGGAAGGTGTAAAAACCTGGCTTGGAAGTTGTTTTTCCATCAAGGATCTTGGTGAAGCCACCTATATTCTGGGAATAAAGATCTATAGGGATAGATCAAGGCGGCTGATTGGTTTGAATCAAAGTGCATACATTGACAAAATCTTGAAGAGGTTCAAGATAGAAAACTCTAAGAAAGGTACTGTACCTATTCAAAGAGGGACAATATTGAGTACGACTCAATGTCCAAGCTCGAAGGAGGAGCAAAATAGAATGAAGGCAATCCCATATGTATCTGCTATAGGATCCATCATGTATGCAATGATATGCACTAGACCGGACGTGTCATGCGCTTTAAGCATGACAAGTAGATACCAGCAAAATCCTGGTGATAGTCATTGGATGGCTGTCAAGAACATTCTGAAATACCTAAGGAGGACTAAGGACATGTTCTTGATCTACGGGTCTGGTGAAGAGGAACTCGTTGTAAAAGGTTACACGGATGCGAGTTTCCAAACCGATCGAGATGATTCACGATCTCAATCAGGGTACATCTTTATTCTGAATGGCGGAGCTGTTTCTTGGAAAAGCTCAAAGCAAGAAGTCGTAGCGTTGTCCACTACAGAGTCAGAATATGTCGCCGCTTCAATGGCAGCACAGGAAGCTGCATGGCTGAAGAAATTCATAGCCGACCTAGGGGTAGTCCCTTCCATTCAGGATCCCCTAGAGATCTTTTGTGACAACGAGGGTGCGATTGCTCAAATCAAGGAACCTCGTGCTCATCAAAAGACTCGGCACATTGAACGGAGATTCAACTACATAAGGGATGAAGTTGAAAAAGGAAAGATATGTATTCGCAAAGTCCACACTGATAAAAACATTGTGGATCCACTCACAAAGCTCCTTGAAAAGGCAAAGCATGAAGGTCATGCTTGTGCCATGGGACTTAGATATTCCAGTGACTGGGTTTAATGTTGTACTTTGTATTTGGATATTGGAACTTATGTTATTTGACTTAATTATATGGTTATAATTTACATTTGTTCTTATATTTTAGCATGTTTAAATCCGTGAATAAATAAGTTATTCTAAACGTCCGTAGTCGATCATACTTGTGGGAACAATTATGAATGTAAGACTATAATGAACTTGGATTGGTTGATATTCATAAGGTATGAATATAGAGCAAGAGGTTGCTACCAAGGTTCATTGATATCTATGGGATATAGATATTGGACTGACCCGCACTCAACTATTTCTGCATGGAATCTTTGTGATTAGTCATAAGAAATATTGAGTAAAGGCGAATATCATTGTATCCTCAGACCTGAGATACATATTGGGTCTTAATATTCACCAAGTATTGTACTTTGACTTAGTACTTTGCTGTTCTGAAATATTGGCAGTACATAAGGCTGAGTTCAGGTGTGATATGAGGTGATTGTGAGAGACGTATGTAGTCAAGATGGAATTTGTTCCTCTTATTCGTTGAGAGTTAGATGTCTAAGGCCTATTAAAGTTAAATCATCGGAGAATGACAATTCTGTGTCTCCTGGATTTAACATGACATCTGAACAAAAGGATAGATGATTGATTCACCTAAATCATATTCAAGTAAGGTACTTGAAAAGGGATGATGTTATTGAATGGCACTTAGTCATATACATTAGGGGTAGCAAACCGTTGCTAGGCGTTATTTGCTGCTTGCATCAATCTTCTATGAATCTTGTGCAAGTGGGAGATTGAAAGAATTGATCTGCCCAAGATACATATTAAATTGATGTGGCTAGTGTGATATGATCCAAGTCGGGTCATACCCAATAACAAGCTAAACAAACACCAATGGATAATTTATTAGTTGATGAGATCATACAAATAAATTATGACACCAATTCAGAAAATGGGTTTTCTAAATTATTGCTTTTGTAGATGAACATTATTATATAGATAATTTGTTCATAAAAGATTATTTGTACATTATTTAAATTAGTTAAACAATTGCAAATAATAATGTGTGTTAGTGATATAAAATTAAAATGGTTTTAATTTTATAAAACAAAAGGGTGTGATTGTATTTTATTTAACAATTTGAAATGAGAGGGAAAACCAAATGGGGACCATGATTTCGCCGCCCACTTTGGTCTTGGTATCTCCATTTTTATTAATTCCAAGACATGCATGTCTTGGATACTTGAACTTATTCATATCATACTTTCACATCAAAAAAAAAACACACATAACAAACAAAGCAAAATTCTCTCCTTCTTCTCTCTTCATCCTACGGTTTTGAGCAGAAAGAAGGACCATTTTTCAGCAATCAAAAGGTGGTTTTGATTGCTACAAGTTGGTGTCCAAGTATCCTAGCATTCAAGGGTGTTTGAAGAAGCTTGGGGTACAACCTCTTGAGGACTTCTCCATTGAAGTTTCAGCCAAAAGAACACATCTCTTTCACCTCTAAAATCTCGGATTTTGCAGCTACAAAGGTTGTAGTTTCTTGACTACCTAATGTTCTTTCATGTGTATGCATTGTGTATAAAGATCCATGGATTGGGGTTTTTGTCAAATGGGTTTGATAATCAGCTTTTAACATGTTTTAAATAATATATTCCGCTGCGTTTTTCATATATACAAGTAAATACGAACTTTGGTAAACATGTTAAACCCCAACAAAAACATCATAGGAAATGTCTCTGAGGGTGTAAGAACAAGAGGACAAACTCATCATGGGAATGTCTGCTTGTACTCATGCTTCTTATCTCAGATGGAACCCAAGAAGGTAGAAGATGCCTTAAAGGATAGTAGTTGGGTTAAATTGATACAGGAGGAGCTGCTTCAATTCAGAAGACAAAAGGTATGGAATCTATGCCCACTACCATCTGGTCAAGTACCCATAGGCACTAAATGGGTGTTCAGAAACAAGAAAGATGAAAGAGGCTTGATTATCAAGAACAAGGCAAGATTAGTAGTTCAGGGATACACCCAAGAGGAAGGAATCAATTATACTCATGTCTTTGCACCTGTTGCAAGACTTGAGGCAGTTAGGATCTTCCTTGCTTATGCTGCATCCAAGAACTTCACAGTCTACCAACTTGATGTCAGGTGTACATTTCTATATGGGGATATAGATAGGGAAATCTATGTATGTCAACCTCCAGGATTTGAAGACCCACAGCACCCCAACTACATGTGCAAACTGGATAAAGCTCTATATGGGTTGCACCAAGCACCTAAGCTGTGGTATGAGACCTTGTCTCAGTTTCTCCTGAAGAATGGCTACACCAGAGGTACCATTGACAAGACTCTCTTCATCAGGAAGATTGGAGAGGACATTTTCCTTGTTTAAGTCTATGTTGATGACATCATATTTGGTTCTTCAAATAACCAAATGTGTAAGGACTTTGAGAGCATTATGAAGCAGAAATTTGAGATGAGTTCCATGGGAAAGAGGACTTTTTCCTTGGAATTCAGGTGAAACAGATGAAGGAAGGGTTCTTCATATATCAGTCTAAGTATGTTGCAGACATCTTAGATAGATTTGAAATGAAGGACTGTAAACCAGCCAAGACACCCATACCCAGAAACCATAATCTTTGACCTGACATTGAGGGGGAGGATACTGATCAACATCAGTATAGAGCAATTATTGGTTCTCTGATGTATCTCACTGCTAGTAATACCTGATATCATGTTTGCCACATGCATTTGTGCAAGATATCAGGCTGCTCCAAAGGTGTCTCACCTAGCTGCTGCAAAGAGAATCCTTAGATACCTCAAAGGAGCACCTAAACTAGGTCTCTGGTATCTAAGACATAGTGATTTCAATCTCTATGGATACTCTGACAGTGACTATGGTGGCTGCAACATTGACAAGAAATCAACATCAGGAGGATGTCAATTTCTTGGTGGAACGATTATCTCATGGCAATGCAAGAAACAATCCTGTGTCTCTAGATCAACTGCTGAAGCAGTATACATTGCTGCTGCTAGCTACTGTGCTCAACTGCTATGGATTCAAAATCAGATGTTGGACTATGGATTCAACTTCATGACTACTCCCATCCATATTGACAACAATAGTGCTATCTCTATTACTGAAAATCCAGTGAAGCATTCCAAGACAAAGCACATTGATATCAGGTACCATTTCATTAGAGATATTCATGAGAAAAATCTGATAAAGTTAATCAAAGTTGACTCAAATGAACAATATGCTGATTTGTTCACAAAAGCTTTTGATGAACAAAGATTTAAGTATCTCATATCAGCTGTTGGGATGATAAACATTGATTAACTATCTCTTTTGAAAAACTTTTAATGTGTAATGTCTTGTGTCAATACAATTTAAGCCCTGTTACAAAAGATCTTTCTATTCCAAGTGTAAATTCCTTCCGAAGAGGAATAAACTCTCGGAAGATATTCTTAAATATCTTCCGAAGCCAAATTCCTCAATGGAAATTTTCTTCTCGGAAGAGTTTTAGTCTCGGAAGAAGCGATTGATTTTACATCAGATCTACTTCCTAAGCTTATAACACTCTCCATTCGGAAAGACAGTTTTTACCTTCGGAAGCAATGCCTTGCTTCGGAAGAGAAAATTGTCTTCGGAAGATAATTACCTTCGGAAATGTCTTGCCTTCGGAAAGAAAAATTTTTATGTGTAACGGATATCTTTGGGCCCCACTCTGTAAAAGGTAAAAATTTTCTAATGATGGTTAGATTATTTCAAATTATTCCTTGCCGCCACTGTCATTTCATAGCCGAAAACCACCATCATCCCAAACAGTTATCCCTATTACCTCTACTACCACCATTTCCACTTTAAATAATCCAGTATCAAATTTCATCTTCTTTTACCAATTTACTGCCCTAATTATTCCCTTCTCTGTCACACCTGAAATTTCACCCCAATTCAAGCTTACTTTCTCTGCAATGGTGCTAAACCCTCAGCACAACCAGGTCACACTACTTGATTCATCAAGAGATGCCGACTTCACCCAAATAATCACCTTTCTTTCTGAATCAACCTACTTCACGGCTCTCACTGTTAACCCCACCGTTTACTCCAACCACATGACTGAATTCTGGAGTAACAGTCAAGCTGTAGTCCTAAATGGGGTTCGCGTCCTGAGAATCCGCATTTGTGGACAGGAGTTGATCATCAGTGAACTACTCATCAGGGAGCATCTCGAGCTTCATGATGATGGAGCTCCTACTGAGTTTCCTAAAGAAGACTTGGATAGCACATACATCCTCATGGGATATGGTGGCGAGGTGAGCAGATCAACAGTCTACAAGTTCAACTTCTCATATCGTTGGAAGTTCTTGCTGCACATCGTTCTGCACTGCTTATCCAACAAGTCTGGGGGATGGGATCAAATCCCATACAAACTAGGGTGCCTAGTTCACGGGTTGGTGAGAGGTCTGCGCTTCAACTACTCAAGGTTTGTGTTAAACAACCTAATCGGGAATCTTCAAAGGAACACATTCTTCATGTATCCCCGATACATTCAACACTTCCTCAACTGCGAGTTGGAACAGAGCAAGCTTGTCTGTGCAGCTGCTCTAACTATTCTCCAAGTGCGGCCTACCATCTTCAAAACTTTGAAGAATATGTCCACCAATTTTACTGAAAGGTATACTCCTTTACCTCCACAGATGATTGAGCGCATAGCTCCTGGTGACATCCCTGTTAACCCCACAGGTGATGACCCCACACCAGCAACCTCAACCAAAATGCCAACAATACCTTCTCCACCCATTAAATATACATATTAGAGACGTGCCAAACGAACCCTTGTTCAGTATACTCTGATTGAACAAGCTCCTCCAGTTCAAACCAAAAGGGCTAGAGTGGAATCATGGGCTCCCCCTCAGTCCGAGGTTACACCATCCTTCTCATTTGACCTCAATTTGGGTTTTGAGCCACCTCAGTCTCAAACCTACAAGCCCGAACCTCAAGCCTTTAGCCCACAGGGTGAGTCTCTACACTCCCCTGTGCAGCCTTCAAGGGACAGCCCCACCAGAGGCACAATGCCTGTAGACATTGATCTAGGTCCCGCGTCAGTAGGTTTAACCTCTTTATCTTTCACTGACCTTTTACTCCGCACTGATGAAGAGATAACATCTCTCCATGGCCATGAAGTTGATCTACAACACTCTTTCAAAGATCAACAGAGCCAAGAGAGATCCCTTATCTCTAGCCCCCATCAGCAGCCAACTACTGAGGTGAGTCCCACTGATGTGGAGGGGACTCATGTAGGCTCAGCTGCCACTACACAGAGTCTCTCATTGAGCTCTAAGGACAGTGGTAACAACAATCAGACTGAGTCTACGGCAACTTTGCCCATTGACATCTCTGAAATAGATGAATTTGAGCAAGGGTATCTAGGGTGCCATGAAGCCACATCTGGTGGTGAGACTGAACATACTAGGTATGTTATCTCATCTCCCCGTGATTCTTCACATGAAGATGAGGGAAGTATGCAACTCACACTCCAGTACTTGTTCTCTATGGTTTCAAACCTGGAATCCCAGGTGAGGATCTTAGAAACAAGGACGGCCACTCAGCAACTTGAGATTCACAATCTCAAGGCATAACTAGCTGAGAAACAGACAGAGAGGTCTGTTAGGCACGTACCTATTCAGGTCTCAGTGACTTCTTCCTCTAGCTCATCTAGCTCTCAAGCTGATGCTACCAAAAAGGGGGAGAAAGATCAGAGACAACATCCGGGGAACCACAGATCCAGTCTTCTACCTCCCAACTCATAACCCTACCTGAGTCATCTCAACCAACATTGAAGATTGACTCACAGATGCTTCATGATCTCTACAGACTTTTCACAAAGTTTGTATTGAGATCCTCCTTAGAATAGCCCAGCCTCGACACCACACTCATATACGTTGGGGCTGAGGAGCTTCAAAGACTGATTGCACCTTCTACCACTATGGAAGTAGTTGGTCAACCTAAGGTCCACATGGAACCTTAGATTAACTTCGAAGGGGAAATAGGGACTGATGGCCCAGCAACTGAAACAGTCGAGACAGAACTTGCATCAGCCTCTTCTTCTGAAGCTCAGGCTGAAATTTCCGAAGCTAAAGTTGAAACTTCAGAAGAACAAGACAAGTCTTCCGAAGCTGAGATGGAAGCTGTGGAAGGTTTGTTCAAAATGTCCGAGGAGCTGATCATCACAGATGTTATTACTGAAATAGCATCTGAGATGAGCAAGGAGGACACTTCTGATCTACCTCCATCCCAAACACCATCTCTGCCTCTCTCAATCTGAACCCTCTACCCAAGAACTACCGCAGTCAAAAGACAAAGGCAAAAGAGGAGAAGATTGCGGAAGAGATTCAGGAAGAGGAGAAGATTGCGGAAGCTGAAACAAAAAGGTAGACTCCAGACTAAGAAGCTGTTAGCTGCTAGTTCAAAGGCAGCTGCAGCCAATCAGGAAGCTATCAACAATAAAAGGAGAGAGGAACTCATTAATCAGCTCATCATCCTAGGAGTTACAAATGAGGAGACACTCCTGCTACCACTAGAGGAGTTGGTGACTTTGGAGAGGACAACCAGGCTAAAGTAAGAAGAAGAAGCCAGGTTGGCCTTGGAGAAAGAAGAAGAGGAACAAAGGAAAGCAGCCCTGCAGCTGAGAGAGGCTAGGATCAAATTCCTGCTCTCAAGAGGCTTCAGTCTTCCTGAACTGTCTCCACATGATGATGACATGATCCTGCTGCTCCACAACAAAGAGCAGGATCAAATGGAGAAGGAAAGGAAGATAGCTGCAAGGGAGAAGATAAAGGAGAAGAAGAAAAGGGAGGAGGTAGAAAGGGTCACTGCCACCAAGAAGCTCGGTGATAAAGCCTGGATGAAAGACTATCTGCGGGCTCACGGCTTCTCTGGTAGGCAGGTGGGACCCATGTCCGAAAGGACATCCAACGGATAGTCAGTGAGATAAAAGCTGACATCCGTTTGGGGAAGAAGAAGGAGATGTATAGGAGGGGACAGGGAATGGTCTTCACCCCAGCCACTCAACCACAACCAACCACTCAACCACATCCAACCACTCAACCACAACCCACACCAGAAGAACCATCTCCATTTCCCATCAAAACCGAACCCTCAGATGAAACCTACACCCCTGAACCTACAACTCTACCCAAACCTATCTCATCACCTCAACCACCTAAACTTCCTATCCTTAAACCTAAAACACAACCTAGAAACACTAAACCTAAACCTACCCAACAGAAACCAAGATCATCCCCTCAGCCTTCTAAACATCTCTCTCTTAAGGAAATAAAGGAGCTCAAGACAAGGCTCATCAACTGCACTACTATGAGCAGCATCTCTTGTGAGGGAGACCTTATCAACATTACCTATGTTGATAACTCTTCAAGCTCCCTCACTCTAGGTCAATTTCTTGAGTTGCCTAGAAGTACTTTGGGCCAGGCTGTAAGACTTCTTGGTCTCAACTCTGATACCCTCAATGCTGAAAAGAAGAGACTAAGAAGGAAACTGGCGACTCTACTGGATACAAGGAAGGAGGACATGATTCCTAGTCAGTCTCCTGGACCTAGGAAAGTCATAATCCAGTGGAGGTTTGATGAACCTTCTCACAACTTGGTTGTGGAAAGGGAGAATGGAGAAACCAACAGGCTTAATGCCACTTCTCTATTGCATCTCAGCAGATTTGACATTGCTGAGCTTGCAGAGAAGCCATTCTCCAACCCCTCCAACTCTGAGACTGCTGCTATCATCAGAAACTATCTCAACCGTCTTCATCTAGCCGAGCTAACTGCAAAGGCCAAGATCGAAGATGAGTTGAAGTTGAAAAGACAGAAAGACAAGGAAAGACCCACCACTAAAGGTGCAACCTTTCTACAGATGGTGGAGGGTCCTGAATTGGAACCTTTAGTTAGATGGGAATATGACTATAGTTCCCATCAACTAACTCTTTTCAGAGGGCCACAACAAAGGGTACATATAATCCAAGGTGACAGACTGGATGTTCTGTCTACCAAGGATTTGTACAAACTTCTCAGCACCTCTTCAGGGAAAAACAATGACACAGACAAATATCTACTCTCCTTGGTGCTGAAAGTTTTGAGAAGAAGAGAGAAGTGATGTTTTGGTAGCATCAGCCTAGGGGGAGTTTGTTGGGTCATTATAAGGCTGGTACAACCAAAACCACTTCACATAGTCATTTTGGTGCTACATTCAAAGGCTTCCGAAGCTAAGTATGGGATCTTCCGAAGTCTAAAGAACAACTTCTGAAGACAAAGTCTAAAGACTTCCGAAGACAAAGTCTGAAGAAAGAACTGAAGACCAAGTCTCCTTCATAACACAAAGAAGATTCCAAGCCTCGGAAGAAGCAGTCTTCCGAAGTATAAGTGGTTTCGGAAGAAGTTATTCTTCTGAAGAAACTTATCCTTCGGAAGACATTGCTATGTCCAGTAGACATAAGTATGGTCTCTGACAGTCCACTGCAGACCTCTGATACAGTATGGCTTCTTCCTAAAAGAACCATGTTGTTGACCATACTTTATTCTACTGTAGTCTTGTAGTATAGATGTTTGGTTAGAGGTTTCCTATAGTCTTGTAGTATAGATGTTTGGTTAGAGGTTTCCAGCTGGTATTAAAGTATATCTGGCTGTAGGTAGTATTATATATATCTTCTCTTTGTAACTCATAAAGTAGAGATCGAGTCCAAGAGTCTAGTAATCCTTGAGTTGAGAAGCAATATATAAAAGTACCTTGAAAATTTACATCATGTGTTTATTTACTGCTTGTTACTTGTTATATTGTGATCAACTCTTCATAGACTCTTTGTGAGTGTCATTCAAGGTGAGTTTGAGAGAAGAACCACTTGTTGACGTGGTGGTGTCTAGTGTGGGTTTATCACGTGCTAGGCCTGCAAGGATGTCACCAGGAGCCATTGGCTCAAGCATACTTGGAAGGAGGTTTGTTAACCTTCTAGTAAAGTTAGAGGATATCTTTTTCAGCATTTTAAAGATACTTGCCACGTTTGTGGAAGAGCTAGAATATATGCATATTCAAGCTTGTCCTTATCCAACTCACAGTTGATTATGTGCTAGATATACCTAGGATACATGTAAAATATGTTCCTAATGAGATTAGCTCGTAACTTATTCAACACAAACCTAGAGTAGTTGAATCTGAGGCCTTGTACCAACCTATGGGTTAGGCATCCCAGATTACTAGGTATTTTATCCCAACCCCATGACTTGTTAAACAAGCTATGCAGGATGACATGCAGCAAGAATTTCTAGTTATAGAAGAAGTTAAACTTATAGACTGCGGATTTGCTGACGTCTCCTAGGTTTGTGTTGAATAAGTTATGAACTTGTTTGGGGAACTTTGTGGGGGAGCCTTTATCATGAATCTCCATATGATCCCTGATGGTGGTTTAACAAATGATAATTTCCTGTCCGCATACTCCTGACCTGATAACCCTTTGACCGTTAAGCATGTCGTTTTCACGGTTGGCCTAGAATTCGGCCATAAGGTTTCAGTAAATGGTGGGGTTTACGGTTAGAGTGGTGAAATATTCTGATTGGGTCAGGAATTGGATGATTGGGGCAAAATCAGCGTCCATGGAAGAGTCAAGGATGGCGACTTGGTTGTGTGCTGGGGATTGAAAGCCATTGTTTCGTAGGAGTTTGAGAGTGAGTAATTTGAGAGTGTGGGAAGATGACAATGGAGATTTTAGGGCTTTTATAGTGGTAAAGAAGGCAGTGAAAGAAGGTCCGAAGTATTTAAATGGTGGTGAAAAATCAAAATGATAAAGTGAAAGGACGTTTTGGGTTCCGATTTTACAGTGGCGATAAGAAAGACCTTTTAAAATATTCTGACAATCATCGATAAAATATTACTTTTTACAGAGTGGAGTGTTGGGTTTGTTACATGATTATCAAAGTTAGTTTAACCATTTAAACAACAAAATGCAGCAGATATAAGTCGTTAAAACTTGGTTTAATAATCTGAAAAATAAAATAATTTTAACTCAAAACAAACCCATGAACAAGGATCATACGTTTGTGAAATGAAATGCTATCAAAAACGAAAATGAACAACCATAGGATGTGTTAGGACCGAGTACGAACTGGTACTAACCAAAACTACATGAAACCAGATCAAATAGTGCGGAATCCTATTTGATTGGCGATCCAATCAGGAAGAAGATTAATCTGATCAAAACTAACGATTAGAAAACTTTAAGAATTGATTAGCAATGATCAGGAACGCTCTATGAAGTTGGAAGGGACGACTTGGACGCTCTGGGACGGCTATGGTTATGAATTCTCAAAGTGTTCCGTTTTTCCACGAATTAAGTGGTATTTATAGGTTACCGTCTTCATTCGTACGACTGAGCCATACGTATGGCTCAGTCGTGCGACTGAGTCATACGATCCATTCACACGTACGACTGACCCACACGATTGATTCATTCCTACGACTGAGTCAGTCTTATGACTCAATCGTGCGTTTGGCTCAATCACGTGGTTCAGTCGTGCGACTGGCACATTTACATGATCCGGTCGTGCGACTGGATCATAAGCCTTAGTTAAACAAATTCCTAAACCTTTAACGATATAGAACTATGTCTAACAACTATAAACCCATATAACATGTTCATATAAGCTTGAAATAAACAATAACATAAATGGATATAACATTCAATAACCAATAATCATTCAACAAAGAGTTTTCATTACATATATCAAAACATTACATCAATGTAACAAAATGAAAGTCATGTACATTTAAGCATACTAGAACTAGAAGTAGGGACACGTGTACCAACAAACTCCCCCTTGGACCTAGTTCTATCTATTCTTTAACATCCTTTGTAAACTCTTCATATCTCTTGACTCTTTCTTCTTTTGATACCCCAGCATGAATATCAAGTGCAAAGCATAAGCGTATAACATGTTGAAACTGAAGTGCTTGCATGATATCATGCGTATCAAAAAACAGTGGCCACTTGTACAGCATACATATATCAGCTGCTGACAAGTTCGTGAGCCACATCGGGTCAAACACCCTTATTGTTTCCAAAGTCCCTTCTCGATCCAAAACAATGACGGCCTCTCCAGTATGCCAGTCATAGTACCACCATTTGAAATGGAGTGTAAAGTCTTGTGGCATATCCCTCAAAGGTATACGTGACATTGTGCTCGGAGGGTGCCATTTCAAGACTACTTTTGGTCTTCCTGAGATAGGGTCAACTTCTATCTTATGAATAAACCTTCTGGGCTGTTGAGGCTTGAAGTTGACCCACCTCGTGTGGTATTCCCTTTTCAATGCCTTCTCGAACCATCCCGATTTCTTTCCGGGAACTGCATAATGTGGGTTCAAGTTAGCAAGACGATTAAGCTCAAATCCAGGAAGAGTTTTCAGATCGTGTAGGAATCTAAAATACTCTATTCCCTTCTCTCTCTTCACATCATAGACGTTTAGGTCCTCAAAACACACCCAGCTTATGATTTTGCCAGACACCTTCTAATGCTTCTTTACTTTGTAGAGCTTGGTCTAGGCGTTAGACTTTACAGGTTCCCACTGTTTCCTCATTTCCTCCAGGCTGGCCGCCCACTTAGCCTTTTTGTTTGCTTATTCAGCATCATCCGCATGAGGAACTTCTTCTGTAGCTTCCTTTTCAACTATTTTTTTCTTTAACCTTATCGAATGCACTGCTGCCAAATGTTTCTCCCAGATCTGGTAGTACCTCGCCATCAACGTTAGTATACTTGGGATAACGGTCAGCAGTCATATCCTCGATCTCCACCTCATCGACACCTTGTAGTTCTTAATCACTAACTACGTCGACTTCGGGAGCATCTTTCACCAATTCATCCGGGTTCAGACTGAACATCTCGGCAATTTGTTCATCTGTCAGATCATGGATGATCTCTCCCTCTTCAGGTGAATAGCTAACTGAGCATTGTACGATCCCTTGCAAATCAAGAATCATTGTCAACTGAGTCTTGATTTGTCGAAGGGGTACCACATCATGCTCATCAACCGGTTTAGTTGAGCTTGTTAAAGAAATAAACAAACACACTAAGAGTTAATAGACATTAAGCACAGAACACATGACAGTTCAACTTTTCATTTATTTAAATTAACATTAATACATGATTTCAAGTACAAAAGTTTAATAACATATAAACATCTAAGCTTTACTTTTGCCTTGAATCATGGCCGGGTCTTCTGCAGACGGGGAATTAGGTGGGGCAGAGGATGATGCTCCTTGGTCTTGCTTGCGCTTTGTTCGTCTTTCCTGACCTTGAGCTGAGGCAGATGCAGCTGCATCGCCTTCTTCTTCATCATCATCCCCTTCCCTCCCTCAGGGCTCTCCATCATCACCCACTTCATCATCATCATCACTCTCATCATCTTCTCCATCATCCTCATCATCATCTCCTTCACCGATCTTAAGGGGCTCATCCTTCGATCCTTTGAGTTTGAGCATGATCGTCTTATTAGCGTCTCCATCTCCACCAACAACTTAGCTGATTCCTCCTTATGCTCTTAAAGTTGGGCAATCTGCTAGGTTTGTTGTGAGATCTGCTGGGCTTGGGTAGCATTGAGCTCCTCAAGCAGACGTATCTGCACATTTTTCTCCTCTTCAGCAGCCAATAGCTTCAGCACCATCCGGTATAGTGCTGAAAGCTGCTCCTCCACTCCAATGGGTGGAAGGGATGATCCAGTAGGGAATATGGGGTGTGTGGATGGTCTGGCTTGGTGGCTGGTGGTAGTAGTGGTGGCTGTGGTGAATATGGGTGGTGGTGAATGAATGGGTGGAGAAGTATGGGGTGTAGCTGTGGAAGGTGGAGGTGTGGTAGTATTAGTGGGTGGTGTGGTAGTAGTGGTGGTGGCTGTAGTGGTAGAGGTGGTGGCTGTAGTGGTAGAGGTGGTGGCTGTAGTGGTAGAGGTGGTGGTAATCAATGTGAATCTCGGCCTCTTCCCCTTCTTGCCATAGGGCTGAGCCATCCTCTTCTTCCGTGACCCTTTTGACACGGAGGCTCCCCCTTGGCTGCTGGGTTGGCCTGGGGAGTAAGATGGATCAGAAGTAGCCTCCCTGGACTCACCCTTGCGTCCACCAACCGCCCTCACGCCTCTCTCAGTGGCTACGACACGGCTTCCCACCGTTCGTACTAGAGGCTCTTCGTCTGACTCCTCATCCTCATCAGGCTGAAACTCCTGATGGAATCCAGTAGTCTCTGGACCTCCTTGGGTAGATGGTGGAGATGTAACATCAGCAGCAGTGGCCCCAAGTTAGAGAGGGGCCGGTATCTCCACCATCACCATTATCATCATCATCTGAGTCGTCAACTAGAAGAACTATCTGCTCGGTATCTAAATCACTATCATTGTGGCACCACTTTCGCCTAGCTGGCGCCATATAATCCTCCCGGGCCAGATGCCCGAACAGTCGCCTCACCGGGGGCTTCACCTGCTTGCCCCGGTACACCTTCATGCGTCCGAGGGTGGTATCATCCATCACCTCAAGGACCACGGCGTCCTCCTTCTCCTTGGGCAGTGAAGGGAGCTTCTGATTGATAATCATCTGCATAAAGCATGGGTACATGCAGAAGCTCTCTTTCCAATTAACCACAATGTTCTCCACCGGATAGGTGAAGATCATCCTCGAAAAGTTGAATGGGTTATTAAGCATCAACACCACGTAGGCGTTCTACATATGATCTGACAACATGTTGAAGCCTCCTTCCATGAGGCGATGCATCTCAATAGCACATGAGCTAAGTACTTGAATTGGGGGCACAGGTTGCTCTTGTTGAGCACACCTGCATTGATGTCCCCCGAGTACTTAGCCCTAAGGAAACATCCTCGAACAGTAAGGAGATGCAGTCGTGTGGGGCAATCAGCATCATCCCCGAACTCTAAGACAGTCCTGAGATCCTCCTCTCTGATCTCTATAGCCTCCCCAAATATAAAACTCCTGATATAATAGGGCTCAGAGGACCTGTCTACTGCAGCGCTTTCCCAGAAAGCCTGCTGAACTGATCTGTAATGTGTGCACGGTGTAGAGATCGCATGAAAGATCCTCGATCTCCGTAGAAAGTTAATGATGCCGGCAAACTCCGCAGTGTTACGGGATGACAGATCAAGATGAGCACAAATGTTGTGCTTTGTGCTCATCATCCACCGACTCGCCATCTGTGGCACGAAGTAAATAAATGTTAGTAAGTGTCAAAGAGTAACGGTTTGATTCAATGAACTTGAAAATATTGGTTCAGTCGTGCGAATGAACTGGGCGACTGAGATCTAGTAGTGCGAATAGACTGTGCGACTGAGACTAGTCATGCGAATGAGTTCATACGTACGACTGAGTCATGCGACTGGGCTTAGACATATGTTCTCTCATGCGGTTACCTCAGTCGTGCGACTGAACTCATACATATGGTTCAGTCGTGCGATTGACCGATTCGTCCACCTCGATCGTGCGATTGAGCCATTCGTATAGCTCAGTCGTGCGATTGAAGTTCATCAGGGTGTCCATTCGCATGACCGACTGTTTATCCATTCAAATTCAAATTTTGAGAAAAACATGATGTTATACGTTGTGGCTTGGCTCATTAAGTTCGCACATATCCTACTAACCTCCTAATAACTTTTATTTGATCAAGATACTTAGTTTTAGTGGTTTATTGGTCAAACTAAGTTTCAGTTTGATTTAGATCTTTGTTTCGATCATTTGGTTGTGTAGTTACTGATTTTAAGGTTTAACATTGTCTTGCAGTACCTCTATAATCAACAGAAATCGTCAGTAACTTCAAAACGATGGTCTAAAGTGATCAAAAGAAATTTTGGCAGAGTGTGTTTAGGTCGTGCGTTTGAGAAGGTGATTGGAGTGAATGAACAACTGCGACCGACCCCCCCTCTATTTATACTAGGGTTTCCTCCAGTCGTGCGATTGAACCTAGTCGCATGATTGATTCGTGCGACTGAGGGTCAGTCGTGCGAATTGCCCATTCAGTCACCTCCAATCGTGCGATTGAGGGTCATTCGTATGACTGTCACAGTCCGTCACCTCTAATCGTGCGATTGATGGTCATTCGTGCAACTGTCACAGTCGGTTACCTCCAATCGTGCGATTTGGTTCATACTTATGGTCCAATCGTACGACTGGTCGATACTCATGGTCCAGTCGTGCGAATGACTTATACTTATGAATTTTGACTTTATGACCATTTGACACTTTGCCCCTTTTTAACAGTTGATAAAACATTTTGAGCATTCGATCATCTCAGACATGACCATTTTAACTTAAAGAACTTTTGATCACCTTAGACGTGATCCATTTATCCACCCGATCACCTCAGACGTGATCCATTTATCCACCTGATCACCTCAGACATGATCCATTTATTCATCCAATCACCTCAGAGGTGATCCATTTATCCACCCGATCACCTCAGACGTGATCCATTTATCCACCCGATCACCCCAGACATGATCCATTTATCCACATGATCACCTCAGACGTGATCCATTTATTCATCCGATCACCTCAGCGTGATCCATTTATCCACCAGATCACCTCAGACTTGATCCATTTATCCACCCGATCACCTCAGACGTGATCCATTTATCTACCCGATCACCTCAGATGTGATCCTTTTACTTTTTCAGAAACAAGTGATTCAAGATTTACGTTAAGTTCATTTTATGACATTCACAGAGATGAATCTCGTAGCACAGTCCGACACTGACACACAATACATAAAACTTGAAAAACTAGAAAAGTAAATTAAGTATCAAAAATAAATATGTTTTTGTGATTTTGTTAGGGTAGGGTTTAAAACACTTTAACAATCATTTTAAAATGATTCTCTCCCTGAGCAGAACAGCTGATTAGCATTAACGTCATTTCTAAGACAGATTCATATGGAATCAGACAGGCATAAACACAATTACTTCGAACTTTTAAAGATATATTGTAATGGAAACAAACATATTTACATATCATAGTTTCACATTCAGCTAAGACTTCTAAGCGCTAACTGGAAATCATGCTTGATCTGTTATGTAACACACAATGATTTTGAACATCAGGCAGTGCAGCCACGACGATTGTCAGTATACTTGTGCATTTAAATCCATACACAGATTTTGACACTTATCAGTGATTAATTAGATGAATTGGATCAACAAGTATTTGTGTGTCCCACAGGTATATGGTAATCAATCTTCCTCAGGAGATTTTTGAGCAGTCCGCAGAATAAGAAGATTTTGGTTCTAAGAGCTTTCAAAGAGATGCAAAGCCTCAGGTCAGTGCCATCGCACAGCAGAGAGACGCAAACAACAATGAATTCTTAGAACGGATAGGTTATGCCAAGCCTCAGGTCAGTGCCATCGCACAGCAGAGAGGCGCAAGACCTATCTTCTTCTTAGAGCAATATTATTTAATATACAATTAAGCAGTGACATTTGTCATCATTTGCTCCATTTTCCAGGTCTTTGCACATATTTGTGGCATTCAATTGCTCCTCACCTCTTAATTTAAATTGATTGATTGTGCAAACCAGGGATACTATAGGAACCCACAACTTGTTGATTGATTTAATTTTAAGTTGAATCACCAATGGTGTCTACTAGTCTATTGTGTTGAATCTACCGACACATCGTATAATCAACTAGCACCTCCCTAGATCGACTTTCTCCGAGTAATTACAGTAACAACCAAGCGTACTATCATTTTCCCAATTTGTTAGACTTAGAATTCTCTGACTAACAATTTTCTGTGATTTAATTAAACTAAAATTGTAAAAATTGAAAATGTTTTTGGTGTTCCAAGTAACACGACACCTGTGTACTATCACTTTCCAATGTGTTGAATCACATTCTTAAATTTGTTGTTTTTGCCTTTTTAGCTTATCTGCCCTCCCCCCACTTTTTTATTTTTTATTTATTTATTTTTTTAGGTAAATAAATACTAAAACTAAACTAATCTCCCCCTAAAATTCTAAAACCAAAAATATTTTTTTGTGTTTTTGGAATTTTTAAAGCCAGAAATTAAAATAAGATAAATAAAAAGAAAAAGAAAAAGAAAAAGAAATTAAACAAGTGTCAGACTAAGCATTTGTCTCTTCTAGAATGACTTTAGTTTTCTTTTTCACGCCGTTGACCTCTAACAGATAGAAAAATCTTGGTTTATCAAACGGTTTGGTGTAGAGGTCGGCGCGTTGAAAATCCGTGTTTATTTTAACCACATCAATTATTTTTTTCATAACAATCACGTATGAAATGATACTTTATGCCGATGTGTTTTGTTTTAGGGTGTTGAACATTATTTTTAGTTACAGCTATGGCAGCGGAATTATCAACAAAAATACGGGTATTAGAAAATTACAAACCGTAGTCCTGCATTTGCTGTTGAATCCAAATGACCTGAGAGCAGCAACTTGCAGCAGCAACGTATTCAGCTTCACATGTTGACAAGGCAACAGATGTCTGTTTCTTGCATTGCCAGGTGACTAAACGCCTTCTAAAAACCTGACACCCTGCTGATGTTGACTTGAAGTTCTTCTTGTAGCCATCGTAGTCTGAATCACTATACGCAGTTAGCTCAAAGTCATTATCATGAGGATACCACAACCCCAGTGTTGGAGTACCCTTCAGATAACGAAAAATCCTTTTCACCCCGATAAGATGATTTACTTTTGGTTTGGCTTGATATCTAGAGCATAGACATGTGGCGTACATGATATCTAGATGCGAGGCAGTGAGATACATGAGAGATCCGATCATCCCATGATATATAGTGGCATCCACCAAATCCCCATTATCATCTAGTGCGACATCATGGTTTGTGGAAAGTGGGGTACCAACAGTGGTGACATTTTTCATATCAAATCGACTTACAATGTCTCCAACATACTTAGTCTAATGCAGAAAAATACCGGTAGGTGGCTCATCCACATGTAAACCTAGGAAGAACTTCATCTCTCCCATTGCACTCATTTCAAATTCTGCCTTCATCACAGATTCAAATTCTTTACATAATTATTCGTTTCGAGAACCGAAGATTATGTCATCCACATAAATCTGCACCATTAGTAAATCTCCATCTTTCTCTTTGATAAACAACGTGCAGTCAATCACACCCCTGCGAAAACCATGTTTTAACAGGTGAATGGAGAGCTTCTCATACCAAGCTCGAGGAGCCTGATGTAGCCCGTACAGAGCCTTGTCCAGCTTGTAGACTCTGTCCCGATGGTAAGGAACCTCAAATCCTTCGGGTTGACTGACGTAGACTCCTTCACGGATTTCCCCATGAAGGAATGCACATTTAACATCCAGCTGATAAACTTTGATCTTCATATAGGGGGCATAGGCCAGAAAGATACGAATAGCTTCCATCCTTGCCACTGGTGCAAACACTTCATTGTAGTCGACTCCCTCGACTTGTCTGAAGCCTTTAACGACTAATCTTGCCTTGTTTCTGATTACGACACCTTGGTCGTCCTTCTTGCAGCGTAGCACCCATTTGGTGCCTATTACTTTCACTCCTTTGGGCCTGTCAATGAGTGTCCACACTCCAAGTTTCTTGAACTGTAATAGCTCCTCCTGCATAGCGTTGACCCAATCCTCATCCTTCAGCGCATCACTTATGTGTTTGGGCTCGACTTGAGAAACGAAACATTTGAAAGCCCCATCATTCACGTAGCCCTTTTCTATAATTGTAGCATAATCAGTAGAGTATAGCTGATTTCTCGTCTGCACACCGGAGTGAAGATCCCCAATGATAGTCTCCGGGGGATGATTCACACTCATCCTAGTCACAGGTGTCGTGGGAACAACAACTTCAGTATCCAGTTTTATGACATCTGTTGAGCTTCCATCTTGATTAACGTTATGCTCATTGCTTGTTTCAACTTCTTCTTCAACTTCTGATGAATCTTCACTCTCGTCCTGAGCAGTTGCTGAAGATCCCGAAGCACCACTAGCTGGTGCTATATTGCTGATATCCAGATTCGGCGTATTCAAGACATCGAACATCATCTGAGCAGCAATCTCGTCATCTGAACACGTCAGAGGAGGTTGAATGATTTGAAAAAGCCATCGTAATCGAAGAATGATGACGGACCTTTTCCAGCAGGGGGTGGTGTATCTTTGCACATCTACGTTGCACCACACTTCTACCTGACCTGTCGAGTTGTTATAAAAACCCGTTTGTCTGGTATACTGTATCCTAGAAAGATCCCTTGATCTGCTTTCTCGTTGAGATTGCCCTTCGGAGTTTTCTTCAGTAACATATATGGAGCTCCGAATGGTTCCAGATACTCCAGGTTTGGTTTATGCTTCTGAAGTAACTCAAAGCAAGTGTTCCCATGCCGCTTGACTACCAACACACGATTAAGCATGTTGCGCGCATTGGCAACTGCTTCATTCCAGAACTGTACTGGCAGCTTTGAATCTGCTAACATAGTCCTTGCAGTCTCGATTAAGCTGCTATTCTTGCATTCAGCAACCCCATTCATCTGTGGCGTGTATGCAGAGGAGAACTGATGAACAATTCCCTTTTCTTTGCAAAAAGCATCCATCCATTGATTCTTGAATTTAGTTCCATTGTCCGAACGAACCTTCCTCACCTTCAGATTGTAAAGAGACTCCAGTGTTGTGACGAGCACTTTGAACGATTCAAATGTTTCTGACTTAGCTTTCAGAAACATCACCCAGGAGAATCGTGAGTAGTCATCTGTGATACAAAGCAGTACCAATCTCCAGCGATACTCTTCGTGCTGACAGGACCAAAAAGATCCATATGCAGAAGCTCCAGAGGCACCCCAATAGAGTTAAAGTGCTTAGACTTATGAGACTTTCTGCTCCGCTTTCCCTTCTTGCACGAGACACAAAATTCTAGAAGTTTCTAGTTCTTGATAGTAACTCCCTCAACTGAGTTCTTGTGAATCAGATGATTCATCTTCCTGGGATTTATGTGTCCCATTCTCCTGTGCCATGAGATGGACTCCTTCTCCGTTGCTTTTGACAAAAAGCACTGAGCAGTGGACTCAGTAGTAGAAGCATTTGACATGTCCAAGACGTACAAATCATTGTAAGTTGACGCTGACATTAATTCCGGCTCCTCCGTAATATCCATCTCCTTCTTCAGAATGTAACACTTCCTATTGTCAAATATTACTTTGAAGCCCTTGTCACATATCCGAGAAACTGAAAGTAAATTGTTTTCTAACTGCTAAACAAAATTTACTTTATCAAACTTTACCTTCCCATTACCTACGTTTCCTTGCACGGTAATGTATCCTCCTTTGTTTCCAGCGAACGAAACATGTCCCCCTTTAATTTGTTTGACGTTGAAAAGAAGAGACTGATTTCCTGTCATGTGCCTGGATGCTCCGCTATCTACAATACATGTGTTGGTAGAAGCACTATAGTGGGCAACCTGCACATAAATAGAAAAAGATTAGTTAAGGAGGGGGACCCAAGCCTTTACTGGCTTGGGTTTCCCAGAGGCATCGCATATCATAAACTTCACCCGCTGTCCATTTAGAGTTGGAGAAACCTCATTCTTTTGCTTATCACCACTATCAGACACATCAGATGTTTTAGCTTTCCACAGACCATCCTTGTGTAAGACTTGTTTGTGGTAAACCGATGACTTATTGACAGATTGAACTTTAGGTCTATTTTCAAAAACCGGTTTTACCTCAGGCATCATAGACTTGCCAGTTACTTGTCTGTGTTGTCTGTGGTGTTGGTGAGGAGTGTTAGACCTTGCAGGTGTTTTAGACCTTGGTTTTGTCAAATTAGGTTTAACATCCGGATCTAGTTCGACTTTATGCCTAGGTGTCTGATAGCGAGGACAGTGTGAAGAAATTTGTCCTCTTTGTCCATAAGTATAGCATGATCTGCTCTCAACAGGACTAGGAGATCTCTTGTGGGGTGGGGAGTACACTTCAGGCTTGGGTTTTTGGTCTCAACCTTTGGTTTTTCACCTTCTTTGACAAATCTGATTTGTTAACATTATGATTACTTTGTCTTTTCAAATGGTTGAGATCTTGCTTAAACGGTTTAGACTGAGTAGGTTTTGAAGTCTTCGGTTGTGTAACAGCAGATTATGAACCCAACCCAAGAGGTACATTATCATCCTCTTCCACCCAGTCCTCAATGATGATTTTATTCTTTCTGCCCGATGTTGAGGCCTTCTGATCAGCAACCGGAGGTGCAGGTTTAACTGTAGTGTCTGGATCACTGACTAGAGGAGTAGTCACCACATGGTCCTTGATAGGGTTATTGTTAACAGGTCTCTATTTGGTGTTTAGAAGGATCTCATGTGGTGCGGGCACAACTTTATAACCCAGCCCTTCCCCATTGTTTCTTTCCTTAACCAAGTTTTTCAAGATGTGAGAGGAACAAGCTAAACTATGTAGTTTTTGCTTTAAGGACACATTCTCAACTTGTAAAACAACTCTTTCCTTTTTAGTTTCCTCATTTGTCTTTATGTAATGCTTTATGTCATTTTCTTGGTTAAATGCTACAACTTCGGTTTCCCTTAGTTGTTTTCTCAAAACTTCAATTTTCTCTTTATAACTGCTCTCATTGTGTTTTAACACCCGATTAGCCTCAGTGCACAGTTTTAAGTCTTTTACCAAATTGTCATTATGATCTAACAACCTAGCAAATTTTAAATCTATGCTTTCTCTAAATTTATTACAATCATCATAAGCATGTTTATCAAAGAGAGCTTCTTTCGAATCTACCTGCGCAGATTTAGTGGTGCCGGCCATGAAAGCAGCCTGGGGTTCTTGGTGTGTTGCAGATCCAGCATTTAGTTCATCCTCCACCAGGTGATCAACAGCAACCATAGTCTCATTCACATCAGCAGTATCAACTTCAGCCGAGTTCTCCCCCTCACTCGCTGAGCCATCATTCAGATCATCAACCAATGCAATGTTAGCTTCACCATCAGATAAGAAACGGAAGGACCAGTCTTGTCCTTCATCACCCTGTGCTACCATGGCTTTGGAGTCATGGTTGATTGAAGCTACGTTTTTGTCCTTATCCTGCCTGTTGGTTGAAGAAAATGGGTTGCCATTTCCTGTCTTCTTAGGTTTGACACATTCTCTCTTGAAATGGCCTTTTTCACCGTAGTTGAAATAGGTGACTTTTGACTTGTCAAATCCAAAAGTTGTATCCTTTGTAGCCACCAGGCTCTGTCTCGTCTTCTTAACAAACTTCTTTGCTCTACATATAGCACTAGCGAGAGCCCACATGATATCCATCCGCTCTAGCCCAATTTCATCAACTTGCTCATAATCTTCATCGGCCAAGTGGCAGTTACCAATCTTTCCTACTACTAACCCGTCATAAGAATGGACCACAACAGCAAGTAAATCCATATGCTCCTTAGCAACTTCCACAGTTACGTTGCCCAGATTTTCTGTCGTTAACTTCGTCGGTTGAGCTTCTGCAGAACTATGTTAAACACTTGATGAAACACTTGACTCACCACCTGAATATGTACTTTGAACATTTGCAGACGTGTTAGACATGAAAGCAGTCTGCAAGGGTGCACTAGAAGATGTAGTAGTAGGAGCCACATTGTATAGACACGGATTCTGAGTGTAGGTTTCCTTTTTAGACTTGTACTTATATCAGAGCTCTTCTTCTTTCAATTTTAGAATAAAATCATTTATATCCAACGTTTCCAGCACAACATTATGTCTTAAAGTGGACATAAATGAATCCCACTTATCAGGTAACCCATCAGCCAAACTCGACACTTTATCTTCCATAGACGTTTTAACCCCATGAGTGTGTAGTACACTCATCAAATGATAGAAGCGATCGATAATGTCATTCAGACTCTCATTCCCAATTGATGAGAAGTTATCAAATTCCTTCCTCAAAGCTTTAGCCTTTAGAGACTTAAGCATTGCATTTCCTTCATAACGATTCTCAAGAGCCTTCCGTAACTTTTTGCACTGCTTGTGTTCTGAGAACTGATGGAAAATGTCTTTTGGAATGGACTGTGTCAATAATGCATAGGCCTTCTTCTCAGCACTGTATGCAACCTTTTGTGCCTCATTCAAACCACTTAGATTCAGTGGAATACCGTCAGCTCCAACTGGCATAGTGTAGCCAGTCTCAATAGTGCTCTATAAGTTTGTGTCCACTCCATTCAAATGAATTTCAAACCGTTGCTTCCATTGAGTATATTCGTCAAGTGAAAGAAGCTTTGGTGGTTTGTTGTGATTTCCGATCTCATTTTCCGAGATCAAGAGATTCTGAATTCTGGTGTCCTTCCCGGCTGAGAAAGCAAAGTGATGTTCGTCCATGATCACTTAGACTGAAAAACTTGACAAAACTTACTGACTGATGCGACTGGGGAGTGCAAATGAAGACTCAACCGCGCGATTGAAGTCAACCAGATGATTGAATTGTGGGACTGAATTCACACGTGCGATTGAGGTCAATCATGCGTATGAATCTATGCGTATGAGTTTAGTCGTACGAATGAAATATACGACTGAGCTGAACTGAAAGAATGAGCTTAAACGTGCGAATGCAACGGACGATTGGACCAATCGTGTGACTGAACTATACGTATGAAGTTCAGTCGTGTGATTGAATCAATCGTGCGACTGAGACGTCCGACTTTGAAATTTTTCAAAATTTTCACTCGATTCGACTGAAAACACGATTTTGAGAACCCTAGTCGGCTAGAACTCGAAAAATACGAACTTTTGAACACATGCACTCGTAAAAATCGAATTTTTAATGCACACGAAACGGATCATTGATTGAACAACGTTGACTTTTGCAAAAACGCGATTGAATCCGCGTAGAATCGAGAGCCAAGGCTCTAATACCACTTGTTAGGACCGAGTACGAATTGGTACTAACCGAAACTACGTGAAACCAGATCAAATAGTACGGAATCCTATTTAATTGGCGATCCAATCAAGGAGAACGTTAATCTGATCAAAACTAATGATTAGAAAACTTTAAGAATTGATTAGCAATGATCAGGAATGCTCTATGAAGTTGGAAGGGACGACTTGGACGCTCTGGGACGGCTAGGGTTGTGAATTCTCGAAGTGTTCCGTTTTTCCATGAATTAAGTGGTATTTATAGTTTAGAGTCTTTATTCATACGACTGAGCCATGCGTATGGCTTAGTCGTGTGACTGAGTCATACAATCCATTCACACGTATGACTGACCCACACGATTGATTCTTTCATACGACTGGGTCAGTCTTATGACTCAATCGTGCGTTTGGCTCAATCACATGGTTCAGTCATGCGGTACGACTGGATCATAAGCCTTAATTAAACACACTCCTGAACCTTTAACGATGCACAACTATGTCTAACAAGTATAAACCCATATAACATGTTCATATAAGCTTGTAATAAACAATAATATAAATGGATATAACATAAACAACCAATAATCATTCAACAAAGAGTTTTCATTACATATATCAAAACATTACATCAATGTAACAAAATAAAAGTCATTTACATTTAAGCACACTAGAACTAGAACTAGGGACATGTGTACCAACAGAATGTTCTTGAAACTACCTTTCAAGAACAAAAGGGTGTTATATGGATGAGAAGAAGGTGATGATGCTTCTTGAATGTCTAGCCTCCAAAAGAGAAGTCCTCAAGCTTGAATACCCACAAGCTCTTGCAAGCACCTAACTTGGTAGGAAGTGTAACACCAAAACCCTCTTCTAGTGCCTTCTTCAAAACCAAAAATTTTAGCTAGAACCTCCTTAGATTCGAAAATTTCAGCCCTTTTAAACTCAAAAATTCAGCCAAGAAAGGAAAAAGAGAGAGCTTTGCATGTGTGTGAGAGAGAGTGTGTTTTGGAATGGAGTGTGAAATGAGTTACATCTTATATTAAAACAAGACAAAAGGAACCCCAATGTCACCACCTGTGACATCCGGTAATTTTCCGTTACCAAACTCCGTTAGTTCCGTTAAGTCTTGCGTACACGTGTCGTGAGCAGACACTAGTTGTCGTTTAAGTTGGTGACCTAATAATAATTAATAATGTTAAGTTAATAATAATCTAGTTCAGTTTCCGGATGTGTAGCCAGTCTCAATAGTGCTCCATAAGTTTGTGTCCACTCCATTCAAATGAATTTCAAACCGTTGCTTCCATTGAGGATATTCGTCAAGTGACAGAAGCTTTGGTGGTTTGTTGTGATTTCCGATCTCATTTTCCGAGATCAAGAGATTCTGAATTCTGGTGTCCTTCCCGTCTGAGAAAGCAAAGTGATGTTCGTCCATGATCACTTAGACTGAAAAACTTGACAAAACTTACTGACTGATGCGACTTGGGAGTGCAAATGAAGACTCAACCGTGCGATTGAAGTCAACCAGATGATTGAATTGTGGGACTGAATTCACACGTGCGATTGAGGTCAATCATGCGTATGAATCTATGCGTATGAGTTTAGTCGTATGAATGAACTATACGACTGAGCTGAACTGAAAGAATGAGCTTAAACGTGCGAATGCAACGGACGATTGGACCAATCGTGTGACTGAACTATACGTATGAAGTTCAGTCATGCGATTGAATCAATCGTGCGACTGAGACGTCTGACTTTGAAATTTTTCAAAATTTTCACTCGATTCGACTGAAAACACGATTTTGAGAACCCTAGTCGGCTAGAACTCGAAAAATACGAACTTTTGAACACATGCACTCGTAAAAATCGAATTTTTAATGCACACGAAACGGATCATTGATTGAACAACGTTGACTTTTGCAAAAACGCGATTGAATCCGCGTAGAATCGAGAGCCAAGGCTCTAATACCACTTGTTAGGACCGAGTACAAATTGGTACTAACCGAAACTACGTGAAACCAGATCAAATAGTACGGAATCCTTTTTAATTGGCGATCCAATCAAGGAGAACGTTAATCTGATCAAAACTAATGATTAGAAAACTTTAAGAATTGATTAGCAATGATCAGGAATGCTCTATGAAGTTGGAAGGGACGACTTGGACACTCTGGGACGGCTAGGGTTGTGAATTCTCGAAGTGTTCCTTTTTTCCACGAATTAAGTGGTATTTATAGTTTAGAGTCTTTATTCATACGACTGAGCCATGCGTATGGCTTAGTCGTGTGACTGAGTCATACGATCCATTCACACGTATGACTGACCCACACGATTGATTCTTTCGTACGACTGGGTCAGTCTTATGACTCAATCGTGCATTTGGCTCAATCACATGGTTGCATGATCCAGTCGTGCGACTGGATCATATGCCTTAGTTAAACACACTCCTGAACCTTTAACGATGCACAACTATGTCTAACAACTATAAACCCATATAACATGTTCATATAAGCTTGTAATAAACAATAATATAAATGGATATAACATTCAACAACCAATAATCATTCAACAAAGAGTTTTCATTACATATATCAAAACATTACATCAATGTAACAAAATAAAAGTCATTTACATTTAAGCACACTAGAACTAGAACTAGGGACATGTGTACCAACAGGATGTTCTTGAAACTACCTTTCAAGAACAAAAGGGTGTTGTATGGATGAGAAGAAGGTGATGATGCTTCTTGAATGTCTAGCCTCCAAAAGAGAAGTCCTCAAGCTTGAATACCCACAAGCTCTTGCAAGCACCTAACTTGGTAGGAAGTGTAACACCAAAACCCTCTTCTAGTGCCTTCTTCAAAACCAAAAATTTTAGCTAGAACCTCCTTAGATCCGAAAATTTCAGCCCTTTTAAACTCAAAAATTCAGCCAAGAAAGGAAAAAGAGAGAGCTTTGCATGTGTGTGAGAGAGAGTGTGTTTTGGAATGGAGTGTGAAATGAGTTACATCTTATATTAAAACAAGACAAAAGGAATCCCAATGTCACCACCTGTGACATCTGGTAATTTTCCGTTACCAAACTCCGTTAGTTCCGTTAAGTCTTGCGTACACGTGTCGTGAGCAGACACTAGTTGTCGTTTAAGTTGGTGACCTAATAATAATTAATAATGTTAATTTAATAATAATCTAGTTGATTAGATGATTATTGTGTTATGCTTATGTGTTTACGCGATTTAAATGTTAACGGTAAATTTTATCGCGTAACACGGAAACGCGTGTGTTAATTCGTATGTTGTATGTTTTTATAAAGATAAAATATATAATTGTTATTATTAGTTTATATAGTTACTAAGTGTTTAAAAACACTTTTAAAAAGGGGTGTAATGTTTACTTTTTATAAAATGCTAAATAGAAGGGTTAAAGGGGTAATTAGTAAATATTAATTAAACAAAATAACCCTAAACCCCCACGCAAACACCCATCGGCCGCAACCACCTCTCCCACTCCTTATTTCTGTGATTTTCAGCCAAGAAAAAGTGTTGCAAGGCTGATTTGATCGATTTCAAGCACTATAACACGTTAGAACTATTGATTGCAAGCCATTACACGTTTATACGGTTAGTTTTTGATGTTTTTGTGGGATTCTTGATATGGCCGAATCTATAGCTGCGAATTGGGTGTTCATGGGGCTGAATTTCGATCAATTGTTGATGTTAATATGTTAGTTTGATGGTATACATGTTGTTTAACGTTGGTTATGCAAGAAAACTATACTTTTGATTGGTTGTTCATATTTTTGATGAAGATGAACCCTAAATTTGAATTTCATGTTGATCATGTGAAATTGATAGTTGTTTGATGTTGTTGAGATGATAATTTGATAGTATGAATGCTACAATACATGAATCTTGCAAGAAATTGATGAATTGAGGGTTTTGTTCATAGGTTACTAATAATAGTAACTTTATTTTGCATGTAATGTTAGATTGTTAATATGTTGATGTTATGGATGTGTTTATGATGTTGATTAGATGCTAGATTGTTGGTATGAATGCTAGAAAAGTTAGAATGAATGTTGTTATTCATATCTTGCCAAAAGTAGAAACTTTTTGGATATGAATGGGTGTATTATGCTAGTTTGATGTTGTTGATCATGTTTAGGTGTTGTTATGAACTTGAAATAGTATATTATTGATGAATTGTATATACATTGGGTGTTTAGTAGATTTTGGGATATACTTTCCCAAAAGGGAAACCTTATTTTGGATGAACATTGGATATTAGGAATTGGACATGTTCATGACATTAGGATCATGCTAGAATGATTGTTGTGGACGCCTAACGTGATAGAACCTGTTAATTAGGTTGCATGGAATTTTTATTTGGTTATGTGTTATTTATGTACTTTGATGGTCATGTATGGTATTGAATGTTGATTAGTAACTAGGACATCATGTTTGGGACTGGAAATCGATCATATTGATGTATGTGTATGTAATGGACATGTTGAATGTGTTGTGGTTAGTATGGATGATTATTTGGTAAATTATCTGTTTTGACCCGTATATGCTAATTCATGGTTATAGGTCATATAAGTAGGTTATGCATGATTTGACCTTTATATGATGCATTAGTTGTGTTATGGATACACTAAGCATGCTAGATATTAAGGACTTACCTAACTTGTATGATATTTACATAGTATGATGATCTAAGCAATACATTGGGAATGTAGCATCATATGTGATTCATTGGAATGTTAACCATGTATAATATATGATCATGTCTGTTTAAATGGTTTACAACACATAATGCCACCAACAGGTCAAACGGGTCAACTGGGTCAAACATGTCTATCCTTATAAAACCTTGAGTTCTTTAATTGTAAAGCACTTAGAGTTTCCTTGGGATTTCTATGTACATGTACTTATGTACTTTTGTGTTCTAGGTAACCATTGAAGGTTGTCTTTCCACTTATTCTTGTCAAGTTAAGCCTTAGATATCTATCACACGTATCAGGTCAGTTCATGCCCCACTATTTACTTAACCACTTTTGGGGGAGATAGCATACTGGTAACTTTACTAGCGCTTTATATATTTATGATGTGTATAATATTAATATAGTGTTGTTTACCATGATAAAGTCCTCACACTTTCGAATTGTTAATATTGAATAGCGGGGAAATTTGGGTAGTACTACTGGGTCTGACGAGCCCCACCTGTGTGACTCGAGGTCAACCGGGTGCAATTTGTCCTATGAACATTTGTCACGACATGGTAAGTCGTGACAGGAGGCAAAAACTATCACAATGAGCTTCAATTGCGAAATCACTATGAAATTAATATTTATTGTTAACAGACAAGCTATCTATTACAATACACTGCTTATATATATATCACAACTGTTAAACTTTTTATGTTTAAACGCAAACTCTTGAACTCACCAACCATTGTGTTGACATTTTAGTATGCTATTCTCAGGTCGATAATCCAGCTTGCCAATAGGAGCATTGCATGGTTCGAGCATGCATTTTGTGACTTGGACTATAAACGCATTTACCTGTCTTTACAATTTGGGTTTTAAACAATTGGTTGGCGCATGTTTTGCCATATTACACATTTTTATATTTTGGGTTTGTTTTATCTACTATACGCTTCCGCATGGTTTTAAAGTTTGAATTTTGGTTTGTCTTATTTAAAAGTTGGCATATAGAATCGTTCCGAGTAACTATTGACTGTGATCCTGGTTTGTTCACACGCCTCGCGGTAAAACTCCGCACGTGGATTTTGAGGGTGTGACACCACCCAAGGGCGGCCGAAAATGTTTGAAATGGGTTCCCACCCATTTCAATTTTATAAAAATTCTACACACTTTAACCCATAAGTTTATAAAATTAAACCCCCTTTTAATTTTATAACTTTAACACACTATTATTTGTTATTATTTAAATTTAAAATTCTACACTCTTTAACCCATAAGTTTATAAAATTAAACCCCCTTTTAATTTTATAACTTTAACACACTATTATTTGTTATTATTTAACTTACTTAAATAATGATACAAATAATTTCTCATGAACAAATTATCCATATAATTTGTTCTATTTCAAATGCAATAATTTAGAAAACCCATTTTCTAAATTGGTGTTAATATTTATTTGTTTGATCATATCAACAAATAAATATTTATTGGTATTTGCTTAGCTTGTTATTGGGTATGACCCGACTTGATCATTACGTACTAACCACATTAATCTTGTATGTGTCTTGGGCATATAAGATCCAACAACCTCCCAGTTGCACAAGATTTATCGAAGATTGATGCAAGCAGTAAATACCGCCTAACAACTGTTTACTACCCTTACACGTATGACTAAGAGCCATTTAATAACATCATCCCCTTCAAGTACCTTACTCGAAATGTTTTAGGTGAATCAATCATTTATCCTTTTGTCATAGATGTCATGTTAAATCCCAGAGACACAGAGTGATCATTCTCCGTTGATTTAACTTTATCAGGCCTTAGACATCTTACTCTCAATGAATAAGAGAGACAAATCCCATCTTGACTACATACGTCTCTCACAATCACCTCGTATTATACCTGAATTCAGCCTTATGTAGTGCCATGTTTTGGAACAGCGAAGAACTAAGTCAAAGTATAACATTCGGTGAATATCAAGACCCAATATGCATCTCAGGTCAACGGATACCAAATGATATTCGCCTTTACTCAAAATTACTTATGATCAATCAGGAAGATTCCATGTAGTAATATTTGAGATGCAGGTCAGTCCAATATTTGCATCCCATAAATATCTATGAACCTTGGCAGCAACCCATTGCTCTATATTCATCCATATGAATATCTACCAATCCAAGTTCATAACAGTCTTACCCTCATACTTGTTCCCACAAGTATGAATGACTATGGACGTTTTGAGGAAATGATTTACTCCTGGATTTCAAACATGCAAAATAGGAACATTAGTTGGAACATTGTAACCAAATAGTTTATTCAAGTAATGAAAGGTTCCAATATCCATATACAAAATTAAAAGATTAAATCCATTCACTAGAATATCGAAGTCCCATGGCACAAGTATGACCTTCATGCTTTGCCTTTTCAAGAAGCTTCGTGAGTGGATCCGTAATGTTTTGATCTATGTGAACTTTGCGAATACATATCTTTCCCTTTTCAACTTCATCCCTTATGTAGTTGAATCTCCACTCAGTGTGCCCAGTCTTTTGATGTGCACGGGGTTCCTTAATTTGAGCAATCATTCCCTCGTTATCAAAAAGAATTTCTAGGGGGTCCTGAATGGAGGGGAACCACCCCTAGATCAGCAATGAATTTCTTCAACCATGCAGCTTCCTGAGCTACTAATGAAGCGGCGATGTATTCTGACTTTGTAGTTGATAATGCCACCACATCTTGCTTAGAGCTCTTCCAAGAGACTGCTCCTCCATTCAAGATGAAAATGTACCCTGATTATGATCATGAATCATCCCGATCAGTTTGGAGACTCGCATCCGTGTAACCTTTTACCACGAGTTCCTCTTTACTAAATCCATAGTTTAGGAACATATCTTTAGTCCTCCTTAGGTACTTAAGTATGTTCTTAACAGCCATCCAATGACTATTTCTAGGATTTTGCTGGTATCCACTTGTCATGATTAAGGTGCATGACACATTCAGCCTAATGCATATCATTGCATACATGATGGATCCTATAGCAGACGCATACGGGATTCCCTTCATCTTATCTTGCTTAACCTTTGAGCTTGGACATTGATTCGTACTCAATATCGTTCCTCTTTGAATAGGTATCGTACCTTTCTTAGAATTTTACATCTTGAACCTTTTCAAGATCTTATCAATGTATGCACGTAAACCTATCAACCGCCTTGATATATCCCTATAGATCTTAATCCCCAAAATATAGGCGGCGTCACCAAGTTCCTTAGTGGAAAAACAGCTTCCAAGCCAGGTTTTTACTCCCTCCAAGGTTGGAACATCATTTCCAAATAGTAGGATGTCATCGACATACAATACTAGGAAAGTGATGATGCTCCCACTAGCTTTGTTATATACACATGCTTCATTAGCGTTTTTGATGAACCCAAATTTGATTACCTCTTCATCAAAACGGTGATTCCAACTTCTTGATGCTTGCTTAAATCCATAGATTGATTTCATTAACTTGCATACTTTGTTAGGATGTTTTGGATCAACAAAACCTTCAGGCTGAACCATATAGACATCTTGCCAAATCTCATAATCATAATGAGCAGCTATGGCAAATAATATCCTAATAGACTTTAGCATTGGAACCGGCGAGAAGGTCTCATCATAATCTACCCCTTTAGTTTGAGTGAAACCTTTTGCTACAAGTCTAGCTTTGTAAGTATCCAAGTTTCCATGCATATCGGTTTTCTTCTTGAAAACCCACTTACTTCCAACTATCTTGGAGTTAAGAGGTGGTACAACCAAGTCCCACACTTGATTGTCATACATGGATTGCATCTCAACGTTCATGGCTTCAAGCCATTTGTCATAATCCAATTTGGACATTGCATCATGGTATGTGGTTGGTTCATTGGAATCTACCACATAGCATCCATCTATGAAAAATCCATATCTTTCAGGTGGATTACTAGTTCTACCAGATCTGCGAATGTTTTGTGTGTATTGATCAAATATTTAATCATCCTCAACATCCTCATGTTGAGTGCTAGTGTCAACCAAACGTGTATCGGGTTTGTGGTTCTTGATTCTCTTCAAGATCCACAGTTCTACTGCTAGCTCCTTCCACAAGGAACTTAGCTTCTAAGAACTCAGCCTTCTTGGCAACAAACTCCTTTTGTTCCAATGGACCATAGAAATAATATTACATAGAATCTTTAGGATATCCAATGAAGATACACTTAGTGGAACGACTTTCTAACTTGTTTGAGGTGGGAGTCTTAACGTAAGCCTCACTACCCCACACCTTTAGATATGATAGAGATGGAACCCTTCCACCCATATTTCGAAAGGTGTCTTTTTCACTTTCTTGGTTGGGGCCATATTCAAAATACAGGCCATAGAGAGCAAAGCGAAAACCCAAAATGATAGAGGCAATAAGCTTCTAGCCATCATAGATCGAACCATATCCAATAGAGTTTGATTTCTCCTCTCGGACACACCATTGTGTTGTGGTGTTCCAGGTGGAGATAGTTGTGAGACAATCCCATAACTTCTAAGATGATCTCTAAAAGCATCACTTAGATATTCACCTCCTCTATCAGTAGGGAGAATTTTTATCGACTTGTTAAGTTGATTTTCTACTTTATTCTGGAAGGTTTTGAACATTTAAAAAGCTTCATCTTTGTGTCTTAACAAGTACACATACCCATATCAACTATAGTCGTCGGTAAAGGTAATGATCTTCTACTTTATTCTGAAGTATCTTTCTGGAAGGTTTTGAACATTTAAAAAGCTTCATCATTCATTGTACCGAATGTATGATACCTAATAATTCTTTTGCACTTTCGGTTTTGCCACTAAAAGGTCCCTTAGTCATTTTGCCTTGTAAACATGATTCGTATACATCAAATGAATCATATTCACTTGCTTTTAAAGACCATTCTTTTGAAGTGTTTCTATGCTCTTCATGTTTATATGACCAAGACGGCAATACCAAAGATAGGTGTCACTCAAATCCAATTTGAGCTTCTTGGTGGTGGTTTGGTACAATGAGCCATCATATAATGTGTTTTCACGAACCAATTCATAAATACCATTAATAGGCATAACTTTAAAAAAAATATGTTACTTAAAGAAACATGAATTTCATTTTCAATAAACGGCAAAACATAACCATATTGTCTTAATCGGGCAACTGAAATAATGTTCCTAGTGAAACTAGAAGCATACAAAACATTGTTCAAAATTGCTTCCAAACCATTTGGAAGCTTCATGATGTAGTCCCCTCGGTCTTCAACTTGAACTTTTGTCATATTCCCTATGTAGAGGCTTACATCCCATTTCTTGAAGTCCTTATTTCTTTTGAACCCCTGCAACAAATTGCAAATATGATTCCATATCCGGTATCTAATACCCATGTGTTAGAGGATATTAAATTGAGATCAATGTAAATCATGAAAATTGTACCTGAAGTTTGCCCGGCATCCCCCTTAGCTTGCAACTCTTTGAGATGGACAGGAAAATTTCTTGCCCAATGTCCTATCTCCCCACACTTAAAGCATGGGTCATTCGAAGTAACCTTTTGCTTCTTCTCCACTAGTTTTGGTGGTGGCGCTCTTACCACTCCCTTACCCTTTACCCTTGGTAACACTTGCCTTGGGTGCGCGGTGAGGCCTATTCTTGTTTCCACCTTCATTGATGGTGAGAACGGGTAAAACCTTTTTACCCATGGCTGCCTCGGCTGTTTTGAGCATAGAGTGAAGTTCACGTATGTTCTTGTCCCACCCGTTCATGTTATAATTCATAACAAAGTTGTCAAACCATTTTGCCAAAGAGTTGAGGATCAAATCCATAGCCAACTCTTTCGAGATGGGACAATTTAGCCTTTTGAGGTGGTCAATGTGGCTCTTCATCTTAAGTACATAAGATGAGACCGATTGGGTGTCATCCATACGACATGCATGGAGTGCTCGAACCGTTTTGAAGCACTCTGCCCTTTCTTGTTGTTGGAACGTTTCCTTCAACTGGGTAATCATGTCGTATGCTCCGTGATGTTCGTACTCCTTTTGGAGATCCAGAGTCATACTTGCCAACATAAGGCAAGACGCTTGGACCGAGTCCTCAGTGTATTCTACCCAATTATTATATGCCTCCTCATCTTCCTCATTGGGTTGATCGGGAAACGGATCATCTAATATGTATGACCGTTTCACTTGCTTGAGAACAATTCTCAAGTTTCGAAACCAATCAATAAAATTGTTATGGTTTAGACGCTCGTTTTAGAGACTGGCCCTTAGTGATATTGAGTGAGCAGAAGGGATATCATTATTTTCATTGTTGTTGGTGGCCATCTACAAAATTTAACAAAGTCCAATTTTAGTATTTTTGATATTGTCGTATTTTAATAGTTAATACTCTTTTATGTGTCATACACAAATTTAAAGTTCTAGAATCCAACGTTACATTTAAATAGTGGTTAGGTGATCTTTATCCCATTATTTAAATTAATGAGGTAGTCAACGTTTTGACAATTGCAAGCCTTTGCAACTTCTAGAGGTATGGGATCGACTTTAAACATCATATGTATAGTCGGCATGTTAATCCCATCAACACCATTTGTAAACCACATTGTAGGTGATCCATTTAACGTGGTTTGCAAATCAAGTCACCCTACTTACACACACATGTGGGTTTACCAATATAAGTGGTTGGGTGACCTCTATCCTATAAAAATGGTATTCCTACATTAAATCACAAGTTTTCTCAAAATGTTTAGGTGACCTTTATCCCATTAAGAGTTTCCAAGTGACTCAAGTGTCATGCAAAAGGATGGTGTTAAAGTTGTTTACAAAAGAAATTTTAAGTTTTCATAATTGTAGTTCAGAAAACTCTATGTACCTTGTGTTTGCATGCTTTCAAACACATGGTGCCCTATGGTTCTCTTTTTAATAAAACCCCTTTTATTAAAATCATTAATCCTTTTAATAACCTTTTATTAACCACTTAATGATAAAGAACCATCAATTTTCAGCTTTTTATGTTTGTTACTAAGTTTGTTATGCATATCCAAATATCAAACAATCAACCATAAAACAAACAACCAAACAAGCACAACAATTACAATCACAAGTGCATAACTATAGCCACTAAGTTGACTACACTTGTTTGCCATCACAAGTGTTGTCATTAGGTCTTTCCAAAGGGTTAACAATGACACATCAAAATGTGTCCATGAACTCATACTTGAATCCACATTCAAATGCTTCAAGTGTCCATGTCTTTTGTGTCCTTTGGGTCTTCAACTTGTGCATCTTCTTGTACAAAATAATATCCTAATATAATTTTTCTAATAAGAGAAATGCACCTAATCTATTTATTACATAACCAATAAATAAATAAATTACAACCCAAAATACAAACACAAAAAAAATATTACAACCCTTTCAAGACCAAAACCAAACATGACAAAATCACAATCAACCAAATCCAAATCACATTAGGTCAAGGCTATGTTATGCACCAAAATATGTATCAAATACAACATTCAAGAACAACCATGAACCCTGTTTTTAACCCTAAAGTTTCGGCCAACATAAACCAAAACTTTACGGTTTTGTCCAAACAAAACAATCAACCATTTAAAGTTAATCTTTTAAGGTTTATTCTAAAGCATGTTAGATAAAACATTGAAAGATAAGGGATTCATACATCCATGACAAAACAGCCCCTAATGGGTTGAAAACGTCCAACAAAACTAACTTTTCTTGAACTTTTGAAGCAAATATTCCACATAACCTGGCTCTAGATGCCATTGTTGGGTTTGTTACATGATTATCAAAGTTAGTTTAACCATTTAAACTACAAAACGCAGCGGATATAAGTTGTTAAAACTTGGTGTAATAATCTGAAAAATAAACCATTTTTAACTCAAAACAAACCCATGAACAATGATCATATGTATGTGAAATGAAATGCTATCAAAAACGAAAATGAACAACCATAGGATGTTCTTGAAACTACCTTTCATGAACAAAAGGATGTTGTATGGATGAGAAGAAGGTGATGATGCTTCTTGAATGTCTAGCCTCCAAAAGAGAAGTCCTCAAGCTTGTATACCCACAAGCTCTTGAAAACACCTAACTTGTTAGGAAGTGCAACACCAAAACCCTCTTCTTTTGCCTTCTTCAAAGCCAAAAATTTCAGCTAGAACCTCCTTAGATCTGAAAATTTCAGCCCTTTCAAACTCAAAAATTCAGCCAAGAAAGGGAGAAGAGAGCGCTTTGCATGTGTGAGAGAGAGAGTGTGTTTTGGAATGGAGTGTGAAATGAGTTAAGTCTTGTATTAAAACAAGACAAAAGGAATCCCAACGTCATCACCCAAGGGCGGTCGAAAATGTTTGAAAGGATCCCACCCATTTCAATTTTATAAAAATTCTACACTCTTTAACCCACAAGTTTATAAAATTAAACCCCCTTTTAATTTTATAACTTTAACACACTATTATTTGTTATTATTTAACTTACTTAAATAATGATACAAATAATTTCTCATGAACAAATTATCCATATAATTTGTTTTATTTCACATGCAATAATTTAGAAAACCCATTTTCTAAATTGGTGTTAGTATTTATTTTCTTGATCATATCAACAAATAAATATTTATTGGTATTTGCTTAGCTTGTTATTGGGTATGACCTGATTTGGATCATTACGTACTAACCACATCAATTTGTATGTATCTTGGGCATATAAGATCCAACACGGAGCCCAAAGATTTCCGTTACATAGTAAAGTTTTCTTCCGATAGTAAAACTGCTTCCGAGAGAACACTTGTGTTTCTCTATCCGGATTGTCTTTCGAAGCCACTTTATCTTTCGAAGCCACTTTATCTTCCGAAGCAAATTATGTCTTGAGGACAAATTTGCCTCCGAGGGTAAAGTGTTCTTCCGAGAGAAGAAGTTGTTAGGACCGTGTACGTACGGAGTACTAACTGATTCTTCGTTATACCGGATCAAATAGTGCGGAATCTTATTTGATTGGTGATCCAATCAGGGAGAACGTAATCAAGATCTATCCTAACGATTAAACAACGTTAAGAATGGACTAGGAATGATCTCAGACGTTCTATGAACTTGGAATTGACGAACTGCACGATCTGGGTCGACTAGGGTTATGAATATTCGAAGTGTTACGTTTTTCCACGAATTAAGTGGTATTTATAGGTTACAGCTATCATTCGTACGACTGAGCCAGGCGACTGGCTCAGTCATGCGACTGAGACGTACGATTGGTTCATTCGGACGACTGAGTCAGTCTTATGACTCAATCGTACGATTGACTCAATCTCCTGGTTCAATCGTGTGACTGGCCCATTCGCATGGTCCAGTCATGCGACTGAATCAGAAAACTTAGTTAAACACATTCTTGAACCTTTGATGGTTCAAACCTATGTCTAACAACTGTAAACCTATATAACATTGTCATATATGCATGTACTAATAGTTGATATGAGTAGATATAACATTCAATAACCAACAACCATATATAGAAGAGATTCTCATTATATTGATTAAACATTACATATGTGTTACAAGAAGATGTTCTATTACATTTAAGTTCACTAGACTAGAACTGGGGACATGTGTACCAACAAACTCCCCCTTGGACCTAGTTCTATCTAGTCTTTGACTTCTTTCTTGAATTCTTCAAATCTCTTAACTCTTTCTTCTCTGGAGACCCCTGCATGGATATTTAGTGCAAAGCATAGACGTATGATATGTTGAAACTGTAGTGCTTGCACAATATCCTGTGTGTCAAAAAACAGTGGCCACCTGTATAATGTATAAACATCAGTCACTGACAAGTTTATTAGCCACATGGGGTCAAACACCCTTATTGTGTCCATCAACCCGTCCTTCTCCAAAACGATGACTGCCTCTCCCGAGCACCAGTCATAGTACCACCACTTAAAGTGTGGGGTAAAGTCCTATGGCATCTCCCTCAGTGGAATTCGGGACATTGTGCGCGGAGGTCGCCACTTCAGGACTATCTTCGGCTGACCAGTGATGGGACTCACCTCAGACCTTCTGAGGTACCTCGTAGCCTGCTGAGGTTTGAAGTTTACCCATCTAGTCCTGTACTCCTTTTTCAAGGCAGCCTCAAACCATCCAGACATCTTCTTAGGATCAGCATAAAGAAGCTTTAGTCGAGCCAACTGGTTGAGCTCAAAACCTGGGAGAGTCTTCAGATCATGAGGGAATCTGAAGTACTCGATTCCCCTCTCCCTTTTCACTGCATACACGCCAAGGTCATCAAAATGAGCCCAAGCAATGATCTTCCCTGACACCTTCATATTCTTCTTTACATTGTATAGCTTGGTGTAGGTACTCTGAGTTGTTGTAGCACGTTGGGCTCGGACCTCGGCCAAGCAAGCCGCCCATTCAGCCTTTCGAATATTGACTTCAGCGTCCGAGGCTTGGGCTTGACTTGTTGAGGCTTCTGCTCCTTTCTCTTTATCACTGAGTTTATCCAGAATATCACTATCAAGGTTGTTTACTAAATCTGGAAACATGTTTCCCTCTTGATCAGTGTATTCTGGATAGTGCTGATCTGTGATGTCTTCAATTTCGATTTCTTCAACATCGTTGAGCTCATCATCATCAGCATCATAAAAAATTGGAGCATCCTTAACAATTTCGTCTGGATTCAGACGAAATATTTCAGCAAGCTGCTCATCAGTAAGGTCGTGAATAATTTCTCCTTCTTCAGGAGTATAAATCACTGACCTTCTGACGATCCCCTGCAGATGAAGAATCATTGTGAGTTGAGACTTGACCTGTTGGAGGGGAGCAACATCATGCTCATCTTGCTGAAATCCCTTATCTGTTTAATATCAACATGTAGAGTAGCAATCATTAGTATAAACTCAAGTTAATTAAACATTAATCATTAAATATTTACAAGAGTTTCATATACATCAAAAGATGAATCAAGTACAAAAGCTTTAGAAATAGAACAACTAATCAGTACTTTTGTCTTGTATCATCGCTGGATCTCCGGAAGAAGGGGAGGTAGGTGGGCAGTAGTTGATGCTCCCTGGTCTTGTCTTTTCTTGGATCGTTGCTCATGACCAGAGGCAGAGGTAGATGCATCTACCTCTCCCCTTCATCATCATCATCATCTTTTTCTTTATCTTCATCATTACCTTCCTTGTCATCATCATCATCATCATCCTCATCATCATCCTCATCATCATCATCTTCACCTTCTTCTATCTTGAGAGGCTCACTCTGAGTGCTTTTCAGCTTTAGCAAAAGAGTCTTGTGAGCCGCCTCCAGCTTCTCCGTCTTCTCATCAGTCTCAGCCTCGTGTTGAAGCAAGCCTGTGATCTGATCAGTCTGTGCAGTGATCAACTGGGCTTGTGATGATGTCAACTCCCTCAATCTCTTAATCTCAGCTGTTTGTGTAGAACTTTGCTCTTGCAGCTGTAGAATCTGAGCCGTCTTAGCCTTGTCAGAGGCTAGCAACTGGAGCACCATGCTGTTCAGTGCAGCAAGTTGGTCAACCACAGAGGCAGGTGGTATAACTGAGCTCGAGGGTGCAGATGAGGTTTGGGTTTGGTCAGTGGTGGTTGTTGTTGTAGCTGTGGTGAATATGGGTGGCGAAGGAAATGATGTAGTAGGGGGTACTGTGGTGGTGGTGGTGGATGTGGGAGTGTGAGATGTAGGAATGGTGGTGGTGGCTTGAGGTGTTTGGGATGGAGTGGATGTGGTGGCTGTGGTAGTGGGTGGTATAGAGGTAGTGGCTATGGTGGTGGTAGTGAGCAGAGTAAGCCTTCCGCGTTTGTGCCTCTTCCCTTGGGCCTGAGCCATTCTCTTTATCCTGGATCCCTTGGATCCTGAAGCTCCCCCTTGGCTGATGGGAGTGTTTTGGGTATAAGATGGGTCTGCCAAAGAGCTCCCCGACTCTCCTGAGCGTCCACCAACAGCCCGTAATCCCTCCTCAGTGGCCACTACCCGACTGCCCACAGTCCGGGTTAATGGCACCTCATCAGAATCCTCCTCCTCCTGCATGTTGATGCCAGGTTGAATTGGAGCTGGTTCAGGTCCTCCTTGACCATCTCCTCCCTGATCAGTACCGTGGTCATCATCGTCGGAATCATCGGAGGGTAGAGCCACCTGCTCTACATCAGAATCACTGTCCTCAAGGCGCCATCTCCTTCTTGCCGACGCCACATAATTTTCTTGGGCCAGATGCCCAAATAACCACCTGACAGGGGGTTTTACCTTCTTCCCCCTGTAAACCTTCATCCTGCCCAAGGTGGTATCATCCATCACCTCGAGCACAACTGCATCCTCCTTCTCCTTTGGTAACATAGGAAGCTTCTGCTTAAAGATCATTTGCAGGAAGCAAAGATACATGCAGAAGCCCTCTCTGCCCTTCACCTCTATGTTCTCCACTAGGTAAGTGAAGATCATCCGGGAGAAGCTGAATGGATGGTTCAGCACTAACGCAACATAGGCGTTCTGCATCTGCTCAGAGAGTTCATCGAAGCCTCCTTTCCTTGAGGCAATACATCTGAGCATGACGTGGGCGAGATACTTGAACTGGGGGCAGAGATTGCTCTTGTTGAGCATCCCTAAGTTGATGTCCCCAGTGTACTTTGCCAGTAGGAAACACCCTCTAACAGTCATCGGGTGTAAACGAGTAGGACAGTCACCATCATCTTCAAACTCGAGGACTGTCCTTACGTCCTCCTCAATGATCTCTTTAGCATGACCAAGGATGGAGCTCCTGATCCGATAGGGCTTGACTGATCTATCTACAACAGCATTCTCCCAGAATGCCTGCTGTAAAGAGCGGTACGGAGTGCAGGGAGTCGATATCGCCCTGAAGATCCTCGATCTCTGTAAGAATGAAATTATGCCCTCGAACTCCGCAGAATTCCTGGAGGTCAGATCAAGATGGGCATAGATGTTGTGCTTCGTGCTTATGATCCAACGACTTGCCATCTGTCACAATGTAAGTAAACGTCAGTACATTCACAAGATAGCAAATTAAGGTCAATGAGTTTTACACTTTGTTTAAGGCGACTGAGCTACCGAATGAACATAGTCGTGCGACTGAATCATTCGTCCATCTCAGTCGGGCGACTGAGACTAGTCGTCTTCTTAGTCGGGCGATTGGAGTTCATCAGTGTGTCCAGTCACCTACTCGATGGTTTATCAATTCAAATTTGTATTTTGAGCCATACTTGATGTTAAACGTTGAAATTTCACTCATTAGACTCAAAATGGCCGATTAAGCATATTTTAACTTTTGTTTGAACGTTTAGATCAGTTTTGATTGTCTATTTGGTCGTTAAACTCTCGGTTACTGTTGGGTCAGAATTCACGCGATTCTCGATGTCATTGAACGGTTTCAACGATGAAACACCACGACTATTACCTGTTTAAACACAAATGAGTGTTAGAACGCACCAATAGGAGGTAAAAATGAATCAAAAGAAATTTCGGCAGATGTTCTTTAGGTCGTGCGTATAAAAGGGGCGATTTGGGTGAGTGAACGACTGATGATGATTCGGCCTGAATTTATACTAGGGCAAATACCAGTCGTGCGACTGAGCCTAGTCGTCTAGGTCAGTCTTGCGACTGAGTCTCAGTCGTTGAATCTACCCAATCGTTCATCCCCAATCGGGCGATGGAGGTTCATCCAAACGACTGTTACAGTCGGTTACCTCCAATCGTACGATTGGATTCATTCGCACTTCCCATTCACACGATTTGACTCATAAGTGTGTTCCAATCGGACGACTGGACCATATTTATGGTTCAGTGGTGCCACTGGGTCATCCTTATCATCTTTTGACCATGTTACCGTAACGACATCTAGTTCCATTTAATAGTAGATAAAACGTTATGAACAAGTTGATCATCTCAGACATGATCAATTTAATAAAACAGTTTGATCACCTCAGACGTGATCCATTTATCCTCCTGATCATCTCAGACAAGATCCATTTATCCACATGATCATCTCAGACATGATCCTTTTAACCTTTCAGAAACAATTTGTTGAATAAACATTAAGCTCATTTGGTGATGTTAAAAGAGAACAATATACACAGTCCGACATTGACACATTCTACTAAAAATTTAAAAATCTTAAAACTACAAATAGAATGATCATGTTTTTGTGATTTTTGTTAGGGCAGGTTTGTGTAGCCTATTAGCATTGACATCATATCAAGGACAGACTCATATGGAATCAGACAGGCATAAACAGCATTACTTGGAAACTTTGATTAGTATTTAACTTTAAACACTTGCATATCACAGCTTTCTCACTTATCTAAGACTTCTAAGATCTAACTGGGAATCATGCTTGATATGATACGTAACGTACTTTGATCATCAACTTCAGTCAGTGCATACACGATGATTGTCAGTGTATTTGTCCACTTAAATCCATACACAGACTTTTGACAGGCGTTGGTAAAGAATTAAGTTATATTATTTCAACCAACATTTGTGGATCCCAAGCTTATATAGTAATTAGTATTCCTTAGAGGACTTTCGAGCAGTCTATAGGTATTTTGACAAGAAGAGACTATTCTAGCTTAGAGCTTACAAAGAGAAGCCAAGCCTCAGGTCAGTGCCATCGCACAGCAGAGAGGCGGCAAACAACAATGAATTCTAGAATATGTAGGTTATGCTTATCCTCAGGTCAGTGCCATCGCACAGCAGAGAGGCACACAACCTATCTCCTTGTTAGAACATTTCTTATTTTTCTTTTTCACATAATGCACCAACAACATTTTGTTATTAGCATGATTGCGATTGTATTCATTTTTTTCTTTTGCTCTTTTTGTAGTCACACGCACACCTTTGGTGGCGTTTATTTGCTCGTTATCCCTTATCAGAAATGGCTGATTGTGTTAACCAGTGATAAGATGGGAACCCACAGTTGATTGAACCATTTAGGTTAGATTGAGTTTACCAATGTCGTCTACTCGTTTAATGTGTTGAATCTACCGACACATCGTATAGTGAACTAGCACCTCCCTAGATCAACTTTCTCCGTGTAGTTACAATACCAACCAAGCGTACTATCATCTTCCCATTTTGTTAGACTTAGACTTCTCGGATTTATAATTTTTCTGTGATTTAATTAACTTTGCAGAACCGAAAATCCTTTTGGTGTTCCAAGTAACTCGATGCCTGTGTACTATCACTTTCCATTTTGTTGAGTCACATTTCCTGTCTTTTTGTCTATGCCTTTTTCAGCTTTACTTACCTTCTCCCCTTTTTTTTAAGTAAATGAATACTGAAATAAATCTCCCCCTAAAATACTAAAACAGAAAATCTTTTTGTGTTTTTGGATTTTATATAACAAGGAAATAAAAAATAAAAAAATAAAATAAAATTAACAGAAAAATAAACAAATAAACACGAGTCGGACTATGTATCTGCTTCTTCCGCAATCACATCACTTTTCTTTTTAACGCCGTTGACCTCTAGCAGATAGAAAAATCTAGGTTTATCAAATGGTTTGGTGTAGTGGTCAGCGCGCTGAAAATCCGTGTTAATTTTAATCACATCAATCAATTGTTTTTCATAGCAATCGCGTATGAAATGATATTTAATGTCGATGTGTTTTGTTTTTGGATGTTGAACAGGATTTTTAGTAACAGCTATGGCAGCAGAATTATCAACATGAATAGGGGTGTTAGAAAATTTCAAACCGTAGTCGCGCATTTGCTGTTGGATCCAGATGATCTGAGAGCAGCAACTTGCAGCAACAACATATTCAGCTTCACAGGTTGATAAGCAACAGAGGTCTGCTTCTTGCATTGCCACGTGACTAATCGCCTTCCAAAGAACTGACACCATGCTGATGTAGACTTGAAGTTCATCTTGCAACCACCATAGTCTGAATCGCTGTACGCAGTAAGCTCAAAGTCATCATCATGAGGATACCACAACCCTAGTGTTAGAGTACCCTTCAGATAACGGAAAATCCTTTTCACCCCAATCAGGTGATTCACTTTTGGCTTCGCTTGATATCAAGAACATAGACATGTGGCATACATAATATCTGGACGCGAGGCAGTGAGGTACATAAGAGATCCGATCATCCCACGATACATAGTGGCATCCACCAAATCCCCATTCTCATCAGGAGCCACATCATGATTTGTGGCGAGAGGGGTACCGGCAGTAGAAACATTCTCCATATCAAACCGACTCAGAATATCGCTGACATACTTGGTCTGATGTAGGAAAATACCGGTTGGTGTTTGATCCACCTGTAATCCTAGGAAGAACTTCATTTCTCCCATGGAACTCATTTCGAACTCCGCCTTCATCACAGATTCGAACTCTTTGCACAATGCATCATTCCTAGACCTAAAGATGATGTCATCCATGTAGATCTACACTATAAGCAAATCACCATCCTTTTCCTTGATGAACAATGTATAGTCAATTACACCCCTGCGAAAACCGTGTTTCAACAGATGGGTGGAGAGCTTCTCATACCAAGCTCGAGGAGCTTGATGTAGCCCATACAGAGCCTTATCTAGCTTGTAGACTCTGTCCCGATGATACGGATCCTCAAATCCTTCGGGTTGACTGACATACACCTCTTCACGGATTTCCCCATGAAGGAATGCACTCTTCACATCCGACTGATAGACTTTGATCTTCATAAACGATGCATAGGCAAGGAAGATCCGAATTGCTTCCATTCTTGCCACTGGTGCAAACACTTCATTGTAGTCGATCCCTCCGACTTGTCTAAATCCCTTAACAACCATGCGTGCCTTGTTTCTGATAACAACACCTTGGTCATCCTTCTTGCATTTTAGTACCCATTTGGTACCAATCACTTTAACTCCTTTTGGCCTGTCAACGAGGGTCCAGACTCCAAGTTTCCTGAACTGGAGTAGCTCTTCTTGCATAGCATTGACCCAGGCCTCATCTTTTAGGGCGTCACTGACATATTTAGGCTCGATTTGTGAAACAAAACATGAGAAAGCCCCGTTATTGACATAACCCTTCTCCATGACTGCAGCATAATCAGCAGAGTACAGCTGATTTCGCGTCTGCACACCGGATTGAATATCCCCAATGATAGACGTGGGGGGATGATTCACACTGATCCTAGTCACTGGTGTGAAAGGAACCACAACTTCAGAGTCAAGATTGGTGACTACAGGTTCAGTATCCGGATTTCCCAATGCTGGTTCAGCAGCTGATGACCCACTTTGTTTATTAACATTGTGATCAAGGTCTGGTTCAGCTGCTTCTTTATCACCTGATGAGTTATCACTCTCGTCTTGTGCAGGAGTCGAAGAACTTGAGGCACCGTTTGCAGGTGTGATGTTGCTTGAATTCAGATTCGGTGTGTTGAGGACATCGTACATCATCTGGGTAGCAACCTCATTATCTGAATCAAACTGAGGAAGATTAAAGGAGTTGAAAAAGCCATCATAATCAAAGAATGATGATGGACCTTTTCCAGCAGGGGGTGGTGTATCTCTGAACATCTACGTTGCACCACACTTCTACCTGACCTGTCGAGTTATTGTAAACTCGTTTGTCTGGTATGCTGTATCCTAAGAATATTCCTTGATCGCTTTCTCACTGAACTTGCCATCCTGAGTCTTCTTCAACAGTGTATAAGGAGCTCCAAAAGGTTCCAGATACTCCAAGTTAGGCTTGCGCTTCTGAAGCTACTCATAGCAAGTTTTGCCATGCCTTTTGACTACTAACACACGGTTAAGTGTGTAACAAGCGTTGGCAACCGCCTCATTCCAGAACTGGACTGGAAGCTTAGAATCAGCTAACATGGTTCGCGCAGTCTCGATCAAGCTTCGATTCTTTCGTTCTGCAACTCCATTCATCTGTGGCGTGTATGCTGAAGTGAACTGATGAACAATCCCCTTTTCCTTGCAGAAAGCATCCATCCACTGATTCTTGAACTCTGTGCCATTGTCAAAACGAATCTTCCTTACCTTCAGGTTGTAGAGTGACTCCAGTGTCGTGACGAGCACCTTGAATGATTTAAATGTTTCTGATTTAGCTTTCAGAAACATCACCCAGGTGAATCTTGAGTAGTCATCTGTGACTACAAAGCAGTACCAGTCTCCTGCAATACTCTTTGTGCTAACTGGACCAAAGAGATCCATGAGTAGCAACTCCAGGGGCATCTCTATAGAATTTAGTTGCTTGGTCTTGTGAGATTTCCTGGTCTGCTTTCCCTTCTTGTATGAGACACAAAAATCAGGAAGTTTGAAGTTCTTGATAGTAACTCCTTCAACGAGGTTGTTCTGAATCAGATGATTCATCTTCCTGTGATTGATGTGTCCCATCCTCCTGTGCCATGAGATGGATTCCTTCTCTGTTGCTTTTGATAGGAAACATTGAACTGTAGACTCAGAGGTAGAAGCATTAGACATATCCAAGACATATAAATCATTGTACCTGGATGTGGACATCAGAACCTGCTTCTCTGGAATCTCCATCTCCTTCTTCAGTATGTAACATTTGCGATTGTCAAACATAACTTTGAAGCCCTTGTCACATATCTGAGACACTGACAACAGATTGTTTTCCAGTTGTTGAACAAAATTTACTTTGTCAAATCTTACCTTCTCATTACCTACTTCACCTTGAGCAGTAATGTATCCTCCTTTGTTACCAGCAAAGGAAACATGTCCCCCTTTAATTTGTTTGACATTTAGAAGGAGAGACTTGTTTCCTGTCATGTGCCTGGAAGTTCCGCTATCCACAATCCATGTATTCGTAGAAGCAATATAGCGGACAACCTGCACATAATTGATAACAATTAGTTAAGGAGGGGGACCCAAGCCTTAACTAGCTTGGGTTTCGCAGAGGCATCACACATGATGAACTCAACCCACTGTCCTTTGTCAGTTGGTGGGACATCAACCTTCAACTTGTCATTTCTATCAGACACATCAGATGATTTTGCCTTCCACATACTGTCTTTATGAAAAGATTGTTTGTGGTAGACACTAGATTGATTTACTGTTTGTATTTTTGGTTTAGGTTCCAAAACCGGTTTCACCTCAGGCATCACAGACTTGCCAGTGACATGTCTATGTTGTCTGTGGTGTGGAGGTGAGGTATAAGACTTAGCAGGTGTGTTGGACCTAACTGGAGTCTTAGATCTCTCTTTTGGTATCTTATTGACATCGTGATCTAAGTCAATCTTAACCCGAGGTGTCTGATAACGAGGACAACTTGAAGAGATGTGACCTCGTTTTCCACAAGAGTAACATGATCTCCTTTCAAGTGGACTAGGAGTTCTCTTGTGGGGTGGGGGGTAGACCTCAGGAATGGGCTTTTTGGTCTCAGTCTTTGAATGTTCACCTTCTTTGACAAACTTAACTTGTTTAACATTTTGGTCTATTTGTCTTTGTGGCTGAATATTATCTCTTTTAACTGATTTAACTTGAGTGGTTTTAGACATCTTGGATTGTGTGTCATTAGACTTTGAATCCAACCCAAGAGATGTTTGGACATTCTCTGCCACCCGTTTCTCAGCAGTGACATTGCTCGATGCTGAGGTTTTCTTATCATGATCCGGAGAAGCAGGTTTAACTACTGTGTCCGTATCACTAACCAAAGGAGTTGTCACCATATGATCCTTAATTGGATTATTATTTATTGGGTGTTGTTTAGTGTTCCAAAGGATCCCATGTGGTGGTGGAACAACCTTCTAACCCAAACCCTCCCCATTGTTGGGTTCTTTAACCAAGTTTTTCAAAATGTGCGAGGAACTTGCTAAACTATGTAGTTTTTGTTTCAAAGACTCATTTTCTACTTGTAAAACCGCTTTGTCTTTTTTAGTCTCTTCAATGGTCTTTAAGTAGAATTTAATGTCATTTTCTTGGTTAAACACAACAACTTCAGTTTCTTTTAATTGCTTATTTAAAGCATCGATCTTTTCCTTATAACTGCTCTCATTCTGTTTTAACACTCGATTAGCTTCTGAGCACAGTTTCAAGTCATTTACTAAGTTATCATTGTGTTCTAATAACCTAGAAAATTTTAAGTCAATGCTTTCTCTAAATTTATCACAATCAACACAATCATGTTTAGCGAATAATTCATCCTTAGATTGTACCTGTGCAGCTGTGGACGTTCCAGCCATGAAAGCATTCTGAGACGCAGGTTGAGCTTCAGATTCTGAATTTAGCTCATTCTTGACAATTTCATCCACTGCATCAAACGTCTCTTCCAAGTCAGCAGTATCAACATCAGCTGAGCTCTCCCCCTCACTCGCTGAGTCTTCGTTCAAGTCTTCCACAGAAGCAATGTTCGCTTCACCATCAGATAAGAACCGAAAGGACCAGTCCTGTCCTTCATCTCCTTGTGCTACCATAGCTTTAGAATCATTCCCTGTGGATGCTGGCTTCTTGTCTTTATCTTGCCTATTGACCGAGGAGAATGGATTCCCGTTCCCAGTCTTCTTAGGCTTCACGCATTCTCTTTTGAAGTGACCCTTTTCTCCACAGTTAAAGCACGTGACTTTAGACTTGTCAAAACCAAAGGTCGTATCTTTAGTAGCCACGAGATTCTGCCCTGTTTTCTTCACAAACTTCTTGCCTCTTCGGACAGCACTTGCAAGAGCCCACATGATATCCATCCTTTCAAGCTCGTTTTCATCTACTTGCTCATAGTCTTCATCAGCAAGGTGGCAATTTCCAATCTTACCCGCCACCAGACCATCATAAGAGTGCACAACTGCAGCAAGTAGATCCATGTGCTCTTTAGCAACCTCCACTGTTACTTTTCCCAAATTTTATGTCATCAACTTAGTAGATTAAGTAACAATTGGACTTTGTAAAACCCCAAATGCACCATGAGACTCATTTGCAGATGATGAGCCTTGATCAGTAGATGACGATGCATTGGACACAAAGGCTGTTTGCAGAGGTGCTGCAGAAGACTTTGCAGCAGGAGTGGAAGTAGGAGTTACATTGTAGAGTGATGGGTCTTGTGTATACGCTCCTCTTTTCGTCCTCTACTTGTGACGCACTTCTTCCTCTCTCAGTTTTAGAATAAAGTCATTAATATCAAAGGTCTCTAAAACTGAGTTGTGTCGCATAGTGGAAATGAATGAATTCCACTTTTCAGTTAGACCATCTGCCAAGCTTGAAACTTTGTCTTCCATTGACGTCTTTACTCCATGAGTGTGAAGTTCACTCATCAAGTGATAGAAGCGATCGATAATTTCATCCAAGCTTTCATTCCAAATAGCAGAGAAGTTGTCAAACTCCTTCTTCAACACTTTACCCTTTAGGGACTTTAGAGTAGAATTCCCAGCATACCTCTTCTCAAGAGCTTCCATCAACTTTTTACTTTGCTTGAGATCTGAGTATTGGTGAAAAATGGCCTTGGGAATGGACTGGGTCAAAATAGCATATGCCTTCTTTTTGGCATTGTAGGAAACCTTCTGTGTATCAGTGAGTCCACTTAAAGTCAAAGGAACACCATCAGCTCCCACGGGCATGTTATAACCAGTCTCAATAGAGTTCCATAAGTTCGTGTCCACTCCATTAAGATGAATCTCAAAAAGTTGTCTCCATTGTGGAAATTCATCTATACTCAATAGCTTAGATGGCTTGTTATGGTTCCCTATCTCATTTTCCAGTAAAAGCAGGTTCTGTATCCTTGAGTCCTTTCCAGCTGACATTGTAAAGTTTTATGTGTCCATTATGTTATTACTTTAACTTGTGAATGAAACTGCTAATAGGATTGGAGAGTATGACTGGGATGCGACCGACACTAGCTGTATGCGATTGGACTCAAACGTACGATTGAACAGACGACTGAGAGACTTAGGCGACTGAACAGACCGAACGACTCAACTGGGCGACTGAAATGGGCGATTGACTCAATCGGGCGATTGGATGAAGCGACTTACTCAATCGGTCGAATGAATGGGCGACTGGACTTCAGTCGTACGATTGAGATAATCGTGCGACTGAGACTGCAGAAATCGAAATTTTTCACACTTTTGAACAAAAACGTGTTTTTTGACACCCTAGACGGCTGTAAGTCGAAAAACACTGATTTTGCAGAACATGCACATGTAAAGACTCGGTTTTGAGCATAAAGATTGGATCTTTTCACGAAAAATGTGGACTTTAACAAAACTTGATTGAATCAAACGAAGAATCAAGAGCCAAAGCTCTGATACCACTTGTTAGGACCGTGTACGTACGGAGTACTAACTGATTCTTCGTTATACCGGATCAAATAGTGCGGAATCCTATTTGATTGGTGATACAATCAGGGAGAACGTAATCAAGATCAATCCTAACGATTAAACAACGCTATGAATGGACTAGGAATGATCTCAGACGTTCTATGAACTTGGAATTGACGAACTGCACGATCTGGGTCGACTAGGGTTATGAATATTCGAAGTGTTATGTTTTTCCACGAATTAAGTGGTATTTATAGGTTTCAGCTATCATTCGTAGGACTGAGCCAGGCGACTGGCTCAGTCATGCGACTGAGACATACGATTGGTTCATTCGGACGACTGAGTCAGTCTTATGACTAAATCGTACGATTGAGTCAATCTACTGGTTCAATCATGTGACTGGCCCATTCGCATGGTCCAGTCGTGCGACTGAATCAGAAAACTTAGTTAAACATATTCTTGAACCTTTGATGGTTCAAACCTATGTCTAACAACTGTAAACCTATATAACATTGTCATATATGCGTGTACTAATAGTTGATATGAGTAGATATAACATTCAATAACCAACAACCATATATAGAAGAGATTCTCATTATATTGATTAAACATTACATATGTGTTACAAGAAGAAGTTCTGTTACATTTAAGTTCACTAGACTGGAACTGGGGACATGTGTACCAACAGAAGTTAGTAGCCTTCGGTTGGAAACTTTATCTATGATCAAATGATCTTCCTAGTTTAAAATCATATCAGAAGACAATACTTGTGTAGAGGAATTTTCCTTCGGAAGATCAATAAGGATTTCTTTTGAGGATAAATTTCTCTTCAGAAGAATTTATACTTAGAGAATTTTAGAGAAAACCTTTTGTAACTGGGCTTAGATTGTAAATAGACAACATACACATGACATATTTTCAAAAGAATTTGAAAAGAGATTTACTAATCAATGTTGATCATTCCAATAGCCGTAATTAAATACTTAAATCTTTGTTCATCAAAGGCTTTGGTGAACAAATCAGCATATTATTCAGTTGAATAAACTTTAACTACTTTGATCAAGCTTTTCTCATTTATATCTCGAATGAATGATACCTGATGTCAATATGTTTTGTCTTGGAGTGCTTGACCGGATTTTCTATGATAGAAATAGCACTCTCATTGTCTTTATGGATAGGAGTCTCCATGAAGTCGAAACCATAGTGTAATATCTGATTTTGAATCCATTGCAGTTGAGCATCGCAGCTTGCAGCAATAATGTATTCAGCTTCAACAGTTGATGTAGAGACGCATGATTGCTTCTTGCATTGTCAAGATATGATCCTTCCACCAAGAAATTTATATCCTCCTGATGTGGATTTTTTCTTAATGTTGCAGCTATCGTAATTACTATCAGTGTAACCATAAAGATTGAAATCCTTGTTCTTAGGATACCAAATGCCCAGTTTGAGAGCTCCTTTAAGATATTAAGGAATTCTTTTGAGAGCAATTAGATGAGACACCTTGGGAGCAACCTGATATCTTGCAGAGATGCATGTTGCAAACATGATATCACGTTTGGTTGTAGTGAGATACATTAGAGATCCAATAATTGCCTTGTATTGATGCTGATCAGTATCCTCCCCCTTGGAATCAGGACAAAGATTGTGATTTCTTTTTATAGGTGTCTTTGCTGGCTTACAATCTTTCATATCAAATCTTTCTAAGATGTCCTTGACATACTTAGATTGATTGATGAAGAACCCTTCATCAATTTGTTTCACTTGAATTCCTAGGAAGATATCTATCTTTCCCATTGAACTGATTTTAAATTTCTTTCTCATGATGCTTTCAAATTCTTTGCATATTTGCTTATTAGATACACCAAATATGATGTCATCAACATAGACTTGTACAAGCAACATGTCCTTCCCAGACTTTTTTATGAACAATGCCTTGTCTATGGTGCCTCTAGTGTAACCATTCTTCAGAAGAAATTGAGATAATGTCTCATACCACAGCCTGGGTGCTTGGTGTAACCCATAAAGAGCTTTGTCTAATTTGCACACATAGTTGGGGTGCTTAGGTCATCAAATCCTGGTGGCTGACACCCATAGACTTCTCTATCAATATCCCCATACAGAAATGCACATTTCACTTCAAGTTGATGCACTGTGAAGTTCTTAGATGCTCCAAAAGGAAGGAAGATTCTCATAGCCTCAAGTCTTACAATAGGTGCAAAGGCATCTGTGCAATTTATCCCTTCCTTTTGTGTGTATCCTTGAACTACAAGTCTAGCCTTGTTCCTGATGATCAAACCTCTATCATCTCTTTTATTCCTAAACACCAACTTGGTACCAATAGGGACTTGACCTGGTGCAATGGACATAGGTTCCATACTTTTTGCCTATTGAAATGACGCAACTCCTCTTGCATTGCTTCAACCCAAATGTTTCCTTGAGGGTTTCTTCCACCTTCTAGGGTTCCATTTGGGAGAGAAAGCATGAGCACAAGAAGACATTCTCATTATGAATTTGTCTTGTAGTTCTCACACCTTCTGATACATCCCCAATGATGTTCTCAGCTGGGTGAGTGTTGTGAATCTTGAGTCTTGGAATCATATCTAGTTACATAGATAGATCCAAGTTTGAAAGGTTATGCTCATGATTATGAACATTGATTCCAACAGATGTCTCACACTCATTCAATGAGGACTGATTGAATGAATTGGTGACAACATCAATGTCGTCTTCCTGTGACGTAGTATTAAAAGTTGCCTATTCCTCCAGATTGTCTTCATCAGCTTGGTGTTAAGAGTTAGAGTTGTCTGTTTATAAGTGTTGAGGCTCAACTAACTGACAACTTGTTGAAGCTCCACTATCTCCTGTAATATTCAAACTTTAAGGACTTGTAGTAGTGGGAGCTTGCTCTTCATGTATGCTTAGAGAAATTGGAATAGGTCTAGGTAACTCAAACATTTTATCATCAGATAAGCCATTTTGAGTTAATGTTCTAGTTGAAACATTCACACAAGATAGTTTAGAATAGTTGGACAACAATTCTAAGTCAAAGATATGGTCAGGGCCATTACCCTTAACACAAGGAGTGTGCTCATTTCCAATAATATTAGATGATTCCTTAGATTGTTGTTTCTTTATGTTGTATACTCTATAAGCTTTAGAGCTTGAAGAGTATCCAACAAAGATAGCATCATCTGACTTTTCAGCAAATTTTGCCAAATTATCTTTTGTGTTAAGTATGGTACACCTACTGCCAAAGGACCTTAGAAAGACAATGAATGGTGGCCTCTTGTTCCATATCTCATAAGGGGTTTTTCCATGGGGCTTAACAACAAGAACCCTGTTCTACATATAATATGCAGTGCTGATTGCCTCTGCCCAGAAAGTTAGAGGCAACTTTGACTCAGCTAACATAGTTCCTGCATCCTTAATAAGTGTCTTGTTCCTCCACTCAGTAACACCATTTTGTTAAGGAGTTCTAGGAGCACTGTGTTATCTGGTTATCCCTTTTGAGTTATAGAATGAGTCAAGAACTTGATTCTTAAACTCAGTCCCTTGATCACTTCTAATTGTTTTTACCTTGTCATCAATTTGATTTTCTATTTTAAGAATAAAAGATTTTAACGTTTCTGCGGTTTCATCCTTAGTTCTTATAAAGAATACCCATGAGAATCTTGTAAAATCATTAACTATCACAAGGCAATATGATTTCCTTCCAATGCTCATTATACTTGTGGGACCAAAAAGATCCATGTGCAATAAGTGTAATGGAGTGGTGATGGAATTAACTTCTTTGGATTTATGTGTTGCCTTATGTTGCTTACCTTTAAGACAAGCAACACAGTTGTCTTTACAGAAAAACTCCTTTTTAGGCATTTCATGTAACTAGTTATTTTTAACCAATTTATTCATGGTATTAAAAATAACATGACATATTCTTTTATGCCAAAGAGTTTATTCATCACTATCTGCTTTGGAAAGAAAGCATGAAACTTCTCCTCGTAGGGAAGCATGGTTCATATCCAGCTTGTACATATCCCCTTTCCTGGGAGATCTAAGAAGCACCAACTCCTAAGGAATTATCATCCCAGGCTTGAGGATAATGCACTCGTGCTGTGTGAAAAACATTTGGTGCTTTTGATCACGTAACTGAGAAACATTCAAGAGATTGTGTTCAAGCTGTTTGACAAAGTGTACTTTGTCAACATTTAACTTACGTCTACCAGAAATGTATCCTCCGGCTTCACCTCTAAATTGAACAGGACCTCCATCAAAATGTTGAAATTTTTGAAGAAGAGATCTGTTCCCTGTCATGTGCCTAGAGCATCCACTATCTACAATCCAAATATTTTTGTTCTTGTCATTGGATGTCCCTACACATAAGATGAAATGATTAGTTATTATTATAACCACATGCCTTTTGGTCTTGGGTTCTTCCAATTTTGATGATATAATTGAACCAAAATGTATGCATGGTGGCTAAACTATGGTTTGTGAAGAAGAAGTTTAGGATGCAACAACTATTCACATCTTCCATTCCATCCTATGGTTGATCAGTGTAGATGAGCCTGAAGAGTCTTGAGTAGCATGACTTCCTTCCGAGGGTTCTTTATTCTCGGATGAAATTATCACCACCGTTTCTTCCGAAGTAGTCTTCTTCTCAGAAGATTTCAAAGGATCTTTTATTCCTTTGTTTGGTCTTGGGCTTATCTTCCGAATCTATTTTCCTTTCGGAAGAATGAGTTTCTTCCGAAAGCAACTTGGCTTCAGAAACAAGATTTCATTTCTTTAACATTTGAACCATATGAAAAGGTCCAAATGTGAAAGCTTCCTTGATTCCATCCTTTTTAACATTATTTGCTTAATGTATGCTTGCTGGATTGTAGTAACAATCTTTGGTCATGTGATTATGCAAGCCACAAATTATTCATTCAATGTTAACTTTAAAAGGGCATGAGGGCTGCTGTTTCTTGCACTTTTTGTCTTCTTCAACCGCCTTCCCCTTTAACTTCTGATTCTTCAGCCAGACATGAGTATTGGTACTACACTACTTTCCTGAATTAGAGTTTCCAGCCACTTAGAATCCAGTTGAGATAAACACACCCTTTTGTCCAAGGTCTGTTTTCATCTTGGACTCAACCACCTTCTTAGTAGTTTTCCTTGCTACCCAGTAATGCAATTTTTGGGACGAAAATTCTTCCAACATGGGGATAATGTGACATCCGTTATTTTTCCGTTAGCAAACTCCGTTAGTTCCGTTAGGTCTTGCATACACGTGTCGTGAGCACAGACTAGTTGTCGTTAAACGTTGGTGACTTAATAATAATAATCTATGATAAACAATAATAATCTAATTAATAATGTTGATTATTAGTTGTGATTATGTGGTTCATGAATTTATAGAATTTTAAACAATTATTTTGTGAATTTTACGCGATAACGTGATAACGTGTTATATATATATATCATGTGTTATGTGACTTGTTGTAAATGTTTTTTTATTATAATTATCTATTAATAATACTTGTAATTTGTAGTTAAAATTGTTAAAAAAATGCTAAAAATATTAACTTTTACAAAGGTTGGTTAAAAGGGGGGTTTATATGCAAAAATCTATTTATCTTAAGTTGAAAAATCCCAACCCTAGCCTCCCACAACCCAATTTCAGCCACAAGCAGCCCCAATCCCCTCATTATTTTCGAAATTGAGCAAGAATGAAAGGTTCTCTGATCTAGTTTGATCAAATAGATTTAATTCGCAGCGGAATAGTATAAGAATTAGACTCAATTCAAGCAAGAACACACACGATATTTCAATGAAACAGTACGGTTATAGAGAGAGATGGTATTTCAGCAAAAGGAATGTTTTCATTCAACACACGCTTCGGCAATTACAAAACTAGGTCAACTTCCCTTTTATAAGGAAGGTGACGTCTCACTTGATAGTGACATCTAACCGTTTTACAAATAACAACTGAAAGTAAACAAAACTACTGAAGATGTCTACAACAGCTGTCATCTTCTTACAATAGAAGCTAATTGTACTACTACTATAACTACTGAAACTATAACTATTGAAGATACAACGTCTGAAGAACAAGCTCTTCAGACGTTTTAAATTAACTAAACTACTGAAGAAAACTACTAAAATAAAAGCATCACAACTACTGAAGAAAACTACTTCAGCTATTGTGGCAACCTCTGAAGACTTGAACTTCAGACTTTGTCTTCAGTAGATGAACTTCAGACTTTGTCTTCAGTAGATACTTCAGACTTTGTCTTTAGTAGATACTTTCAGACTTTGTCTTCAGTTCTTGATCTTCAGACTATGTCTTGAGCAGATACTTCAGACTTTGTCTTCAGTAGATACTTTAAGACTTTGTCTTTAGTTCTTGATCTTCAGACTTTGTCTTCAGTAGATACTTTTAGACTTTGTCTTCAGTTCTTGATCTTCAGACTTTGTCTTCAGTACATGTCTTCAGCTGATGTCTTCAGCAGATGTAGCCTTCTTCAGTACTTATGATGTCTTGTGGGACTTAAAGGTTTTTCTGATCAGGCTAATTGGTTCTTTTGGTCCAATAAAATACCCCTGAACCAATGCAGCCAAAACCTTTAAGTTTATTTGAGTCCCACTTGTTTGGCAAAAAAGTTGTCTTTTTCTTCTGGATCAGCTCAGAAATTACCACTATAAGCACATGCCAGGGAAGAGGTTTCAAAGATCTGATTGGCAAAGGATGGATGGGAACTCTGTCTTCGGGAACTGGACATAGAGCTGTTACCCCATCCATGAAACCTACTTCCCTACTATGAGTCTGTAAGACTCTCTCACATAGGCCTCCAAGAAGACAATTTGTTCTTCTTGGGTGAGTTCTTCAGCTCCTTCTTTAAAGAAAAACTCAGTCCCATAATACTCAGATAGGTATCTGACCTGTTTCCCATTTCTTAACTCCACAGTTGTTATTTCTTTGTAAGCAAATTCATTAGGGTGATTACCCTCTAGCAACAATTGGAGTTCATTATGTCTGACTTCCTCAAGCCTCTTGTATATTAACCCCTTTTTCACCATTTTGTTTTCTAACAACTTTTGTGTGGGAATATTGGCTTTATAGGCTTTCTTGAAGTCTTCTAGGATCTCCAAGGGTGATACTACAATGGCCAGCATGATCACTGCATCTACAATCTCTTTCCCTTGGCCATTGTATCTTTGAGGAATGTTTTTCTTATGAATTCTATGACACACCCTGGGATCAGGCCAGATCCTTACTCTCTCCTTCTGATATTGAAAAGTAAACCTGAGAGCATATAACTTCTGAGCATTTTTCTTCATTGATAGAATAGATGAAGTTTGAGGGAAATCTTTGTCAACCAGACTCAACAACTGCTCATCATGTTGTTTATGTAACTCTTCTTCTTCAAGTTTGACTTTCATAGTTTGCATTTGGATGGCAGGCGTGGTTGTTGTTGGTTGACTCTTGGCCTTAGGCAGTGTAATGACAGCTGAAATAGGCAGCCTGTCCTCATCATCATCATCATCATCTTCTTCTTCTTCAAGCCTCAACACCCTTCTCTTCCTCTTCTTAGGTGCATCACCAGCTATTGGTTTCTCGTGTAAGGGAGTTGGTTTTGTGGGTTGTGATATGGGTTGTTTTGGTGTGGGAGATTGGACAGGCTGTTCTAGAATTTTTGTAAGAGAAGCTTTGGTGCACTTAGCTAGATCAGTCCTGCTCCCAGCACCTGCTTCATTCAGGGCTTCTATTATCAGTCCTTTTGTGAATAATTCAGACGAACAGATCTTGTTGGTTATTTCCAAGATGTTGTGCCTGGACCATGATTTGACTTCAATAACTGATCTCCCTAGATACTTCGAAATGAATCTGGCCATAGCTTCAAGTCTTTCCTTCTCCTTCTCACTATAGCCAGACCATCGGCGTTCAATCTCCTGAATCTCCAACTTCCTTATCTCAGAATCCAGCTTAGTAGTGTCAAAGTCTTGCCTAAACAGCTGATCAATGATTTTATCCATTGACCTGCTATGTTGGTCATCAGCTTTATTGACCATATCATCCAACTTCTTCTCAGCAGGAGTCTTTTCACTTTCACCGCCCTTCTTCTTCTTGTATGTTACATGAAAGTCCTTTTCTTTTTCTTTCTCCTCAACCATCTCCTTTTCCTTCTCCATTTCCTTCTCCACCTCCTTCTCCACATCTTTCTCTTTTTCTTTCTCTTTCACCTCGTCAACTCTTTTCCTCTTAATGACTTTCACTGATTTAGACTCCCCCTTTTTGGTTGCATTGGTTGCAAGGGCTTGAATGTCAGAAAGTTTCTTAGACACATCATCATCAACCAGGGTTTTTATGTTTGAGGAAAGAGCCTCATCAAGGGTTTGATTCACAATATCAGTGATGATGGGAGTGATGAGAGGCAGGGAAGTTTTAAAGATAGCAACCATTTGCTTATAGGGGTTTTGTCCCTGAGAAATGGTGCCAGAAGCAGAGGCTGGCGGCTTAGTAGTTGGGAGTGGCTCTGTGTATGCGGGACCTTCAGAAGAAGGTGCCATCTGTGGGTGAATGTGGGCAGATGGACTTAATTCTTTAGATATTTTGGCAAGTAGCTCTTGTAGTCTAATTACCTCATCCTCAAGAATAGTGTTTTGGGCTAAAACATCATAGAAGAAGCCCAGGTCATCATCAGTGTTTGCTGAATCATCTGACCTTATGATTATATCAGGATGTACATATGCTGAGTGTAGATCAGTATTCACATGTGCCCATTTGTCTTGGAACTGGGGACTTCCTGCCTTAGGATTTTGTCCTTCATTAGCAGTTGCCTCTGGTGTGGTCTTAGAGATGGTACCAACTTTAGCCTGTTCATGTGCTGAAGCAGGAGAAGTGGCAGCCTCACCAGAAGTTCTTATCTCCTCCTCTACACAGGGAGATAGAACATTGTAATCCCTGTGTTGTGGGTTCTCGGCAACACTATGATCCTCCCTCTTAGTGGTTGAGGTGCTCCCAGTTATGATAGGTTCCTGGGGAGAGGGAGGAGTGTTAAGGTGAGTCAACACCTTTGCAATTATAAGTGTTGGACTTTGTGGGGCGGTTGTAGTGGGAGATAGGTGTGAAGCAGTTTGCACCGGGGGAGGGTGGTGCTCTTCAATGGTAACCTTCTCAAATGAGAGCAGTTCCAGAAATATGGCTTCCCCTGAAATGGTTGCTTCAGGATCCTTTTGAGAGGATTCCTGAGCGGCTGTAGTTGGTAGAGTCTTTGTAACTACTGGGGGATTAGTACCAGTAGCTACTTCCTGCCTTTATGGTGCAGGGGCATCCTCAGGGGACTCAACTCCCTGAGTAGCCTTTTAGGGCTTTTTAGTTTTTGGCTTGGTGGGGAGTTTGGATTTGGAAGAGGATGAGGCTGTGTGTTCCCGCTACTTGGGTTTTAGCACCTTGGCAGCCTCTTTTAGGTGTGTGTCTGAGTTGTGCCTGGAGTATACTTCAGGCAAAACAGCCAAAGCAGGGACTCCTAGGCCAACAAGGCCCTCAGGTTTTAATTGATTTTTATAATGGCCATAAGAAACCTTGGATATAGTATCCATCTGTTAGCCACAGGTTTCAAAGCCATATCTTTTAATTCCAAAAAGATAATTTCAGAAAAATTTAGATTTTGTTGCTCAAGGATAGAGTACAATACCTGCTGCCACCTTGATGACATTTGATCCCATAAAGATGATTTGGGGGCAAGGCAGACATTTACCATGTGAAATATTAGGCCTTCAGCATCACGGAAGTGCTTCTTCATGATTGTGGTAGCACTAAGGTCGCCTTCATATCCATAATGGGAGAAAGATAAGTCGGTTGTGCCCTTAGGATATTCAGTGACGAAGGTGGCGTCATTCAGATTCAGGGTTTGTCGAATGATGTCAGAAGTGATGACCACCTTCTTTTGGTTGACAAACGACTGGAGAATGACCTTGGCATCATTCTCACCAGTTGTGATGGTGACGTTTGTCCAGAACTATTTGAGGGATTCGGCGTGGATGATTGGATTTAGAAGAAAGACCGTTTTGTAAGGAGATTCTGTTGGGGTTTGTTAAAACACAAGACATAGTTTAACCACTTAAACTTTGTAAAACGCAGCGGCAGTATAGCTTTATAACATTGTTTAAAAGCTGAAAATTTCATGTTCTATTTGATGTTTTAAAGTGTAAACAAACCCAAGGACAAAGGGTATCTTGTATGTGAATAAGCAAGCTATGAACACATGTAAAAGTACATGAAATCACAGCTACAATGAGCTATAAAAAACTACCTTCCCAGCAGCAAAAAGTCGACAGAAAATGGATGTTGGAAGCCGAAATTTTGGCCAAGGATCCAAGGAAAGGATCCCTCAAGCTTGTATACCCCAAACTCTTTGCAAAAGCAACTTCTTGTTAGGAAGAAACACCACAAAGAAAGCTCCTAAACCCCTTCTTCTTTGCTGCTTGTTTCCGTAAACAATGAGAGAGAGAGAGAGAGGAGAGTTTTTGAGTCTATTGCATGTATTGATATAAGAGAAAAATGAGTGTTAGACTAGTTAATATGTATGTCTTCTGTAAGGCCCCGTTCCCGGGCACTTTACGGTTGGTCATTCATCGCACATAAACATTTTAAAACGTACATTTATCTTGCAGCGGAATTTAAAATTTCATTAATAATTAAAACATGTCATTTCATAATTTTACAACATTCGTTTTCTTATCAAAATACAATGACATGTGAAAATATGGATGCCAGCCTCAACAACTGAGTAGTCGCCCTGTGCCATCCTCAGCAACATACCTGCCAACTGGAAACACATCAAAGTCAGCGTTGCTGAGTGAGTTCTAGTTTTATATGAAAACATACTTTTCTTTCGTTAAAACCCTTCTTTACTTCTTTCAAAAACATACTATACGTTCGTATATGAACACACATCATACGTACATACACATAGATAATATCATTATTATCTTCTTTTCTCATTCATTCTTTATCTTTAACTTTCATTCATTCTCTGACTATCATTCGTTCATTATCTATCTTTAACTTTCATGCACTCTCTATCTTTCACTTCTATCTAGATCCGGTCACACTTTACCCTCTTCATGGCACACAGTCATAATTACTGAGGTCGAGTGACAAGGATCCCATTTCGTACGTTATCATTACGTTCCTTCCGTTCGTTACTTTCATTCGTTCGCTCTTCATATTCCATGACGTTCATTTTCTTTCGTTCATTTCATACATCATACATACATACAGATAATAATTGTTATTATTATCTTCGCCATCGTTCGTTCATTCATTCATTTCTTTACCCTCTACTTTTCATTTCTCATCCGAGTCTGTTGCAACGCGAGTTGCTCACCTCACTATCTCGTCTCGTGCAATTCGCACCAATAGAGTTGTCACTAAGACCAACTCTCCCTGTGTGTGAAACTCTTGGGGTTTAGCCAACATCTCATGGGTTAGCCCAACATTGCACGCTACATAATCCACATGAGGTAGGCCAAAATCGCACGCTACATAGCACACAGTAAATACCACATCGCACGCATCGGAGCAGTCACAAAACTGAACTCCCACTGTGTCTATGTCCCCTTATGAGTTACACCGTACATATCGCACTAATCGCACCCACGGAGTGGTCACCTAGACCGACTCCCTCTGTGTGTGTGAGGGCTCTCGGGGTTTAGCCAACATCTCACGCCATCTCATGGGTTAGCCCAACATCGCACGCTACATAATCCACATGAGGTAGGCCAAAATCGCACGCTACATAGCACACGGTAAATACCACATCGCACGTATCGGAGCAGTCACCAAAACTGAACTCCCACTGTGTCTATGTCCCCTTATGAGTTAGCCAAGATCGCACGCTATAATACACACACCTTTGAGCTAACAACTCTCAATGAGCCGTGAACCTCCTTCCCTTCTGCTTGCAAGCCAATCTTACTCTCGTTCATCTGGATCCTGTCTCCCGCAATACCGGAGTACGCGACAAGGACCTCTTTCGAGTTTGTTGCGACGCAGTGTCGCTCACCTTATACACTTACTTGCAGTCCTTTTATTCATTCATTATTTCATGTGTTCGTTTATTCATTCATTAATGCATGCATTCATTCATTACGTTCCTCTTTCATTATCTTTCACTTTACGTTATATAATACTTTCATTGCATTCATTAGCGTTCAACGTAAAGCCAAAGGAAGACATATATACATAATAAGGAACATACACATAATCCTAACATACATCATCACCATACAGGCATCATCATACACTCATAACACACGTCTGACATACTATGCATCACACGCACCGCCAGGCATACATCACACATAACATCATGCACGTCATCGTCGTCACTTATCGTCATACATCGTCTTGCATCATCCATGCCCAACTCATCATCTACAACCCCGAGGGTCCGAGTCTAAGTTCGCACTTTTTGAAAGTTGGACAATACCACGGACATTCGGGCGTATGGACACCCTTCAGTCACCTAGCCTCCATGCGACAGGCCCTTCATTCGGGTGACTACACCTTCATTCGGGTGACTAAACCTTCATTCGGGTGAATAGACCTTCATTCGGGTGACTACACCTTCATTCGGGTGACTAGACCTTCATTCGGGTGACTGGCCTCAGTCTCCCCCCATTCAGGTGACTGGCCTTCAGTCTCCCCCATTCAGGTGACTGGCCTTCAGTCTCCCCCCATTCAGGTGACTGGGCTCCAGTCTCCCCTCATTCGAGCGACTGAGCTCCAGTCTCCCCTCATTCGGGCGACTGAGCTCCAGTCTCCCCTCATTCGGGCGACTGAGCTCCAGTCTCCCCTCATTCGGGCGACTGAGCTCTAGTCTCCCCTTATTCGGGCGACTGAGCTCCAGTCTCCCCTCATTCGGGCGACTGAGCTCCAGTCTCCCCTCATTCGGGCGACTGAGCTCCAGTCTCCCCTCATTCGGGCGACTGAGCCTAGCTGATGCAGAATGGAGTTCATCCCGACTGCAGCCGAGGGTTTTCGGCCCTCAAACCCTTCCAGACCTCGTTTGAGCTCAAATTAGCCCCTCTAATCCATAGGGAAACATACCTCGACCTCATACAAGCCTATCCTAGTCCGAGATCAAGCCCTAAATGTACCATACACATACACATACGTACATACACGGGTTAAACACCCAAAACTCGAAAAATAGGGTTTCAGATGTGTTCCAGCCCCAAAATCATTCAAAAACGTGTAAAAGAGGGGTCTTAGAACTCACCTTAGCAGCCTCCTCGGTTAGAGCTTCGATTTGACCCGCTATACGTCGATCTTGGCTCACAAACTCGCTTGAACCAACTTTCTTCTTCTCTTTTCCTCTTTCTCTCCTTTCTCTCTGATTTTGCAAGTATGGGGAGAGGGTAAGGGCTGCCCTCTCCCTTAAATACCCCTCGTCCAGTCGCCCGAGCTTCATGCGATTGGACCTTCAGTCGTCCAAGCTCTATGCGATTGAACTTTCCAGTCGTACGATTGAGCTTCAGTCGTGCGGTTGAGCTTTAATCGCATGACTCCCACGCGATTGGACGCTCCAGTCGCATGACACTCCAAATCGAACTTCCGGGCGTTACATCTTCTCAAGAAAGCAAGTTAGCCAATGAGAACAAGAGGGGGGCAGCCGAAAATGGGTTTTAAAAAAAGTGTTCCCCCTTTAAACTAACAACACATTATTTTTAACTAGTCTTCTACATAGAAATACAATTAACCTTTTAATTGTATAATCCATACACTCCTATTATTAATTTGTGATGTTATTTAACTTACTTAAATAAGACTACAAATAATATTATTGAACAAAATATACTGATAAGTTGTTCCATCTCATACGCAACTTATTTAGAAAACCCATTTTCTAAATTTGGTGTAAATATTTAATTGCATGATCATATCATCAATTAAATATTAATTGGTGTTTGCTAAGCTTGTTATTGGGTATAACCCGACTTGGATCATAACGTACTAACCGCATCAATATTCTACGTGTCTTGGGCATATAGAATCCTACAATCTCCTATTTGCCTAAGATTCATACAATCTCCTATTTGCCTAAGATTCATAGAAAATTGATGCAAGCAGTAAATACCGCCTAACAACGGTTTACTACCCTTAATACGCATGACTTATGGCCATTCAATAACATCATTCCATTCAAGTACCCTACTTGAAATGATTTAGGTGAATTAATCATCTATCCTTTTGTTACAGATGTCATGTTAAATCCAAGGACACAGAATGATCATTCCTTGTTGATTTAACTTAATCAGGCCTTAGACATCTTGCTCTCAACGAATAAGAGGAACAAATCCCATCTTGACTACATACGTTTCTCACAAACACCTCGTGTCACACCTAAACATAGCCTTATGTACTGTCCAATATTTCAGGACAGTGAAGAACTAGTTCATGGTATAACACCTGGTGAATATCAAAACCTAATATGTATCTCAGGTCTGAGGATACCAAATGATATTCGCTTTTTACTCAAACATACTTATGATCAATCTAGAAGATTCTATGTAGTAAATTTTGAGATGTGGGTTAGTCCAATATTTATATCCCACAAATATCTATGAATCTTGGTAGCAACCCATTGCTCTATATTCATCCTTATGAATATCAACCAATCCAAGTTCATAGTAATCTTACCCTCACACTTGTTCCCACAAGTCTAAACGACTACGGACATTTAGAGTAAACAATTTACTCATGGATTAAACATGCTAAATTGGAATATTAATTAAAATATTATAACCAAATAATTTCATTCAAATAATAAAGAGTTCCACATATCCAAATACAAATTTTACGGATCAAATCCAATCACTAGAATATCGAAGTCCCATGGCACAAGTATGAACTTCATGCTTTGCCTTTTTAAGGAGCTTCGTGAGGGGATCCGCAATATTTTGATACGTGTGAACTTTGCGAATACATATCTTTCCCTTTTCAACTTCATCTCGTATGTAGTTGAATCTCCGCTCAATGTGCCTAGTTTTTTGATGAGCACGAGGTTCCTTGATTTGAGCAATCGCACCCTCGTTATCACAAAAGATCTCTAAGGGGTCCTGAATGGAAGGGAAAACCCCTAGATCGGCAATGAATTTCTTCAACCATGCAGCTTCTTGAGCTGCCAATGAGGCGGCGACGTATTCTGATTCTGTAGTTGATAGAGCCACCACATCCTATTTGGAGCTCTTCCAAGAGACTGCTCATCTATTTAGAATGAAAATATATCCCAATTGTGACCATGAATCATCACGATTGGTTTGGAAACTCACATCCGTGTAACCTTTTACAACGAGTTCCTCATCACCAGATCCATAGATTAGGAACATATCTTTCGTCCTCCTTAGGTACATAAGTATGTTCTTAACAGCCATCCAATTACTGCTTCCATGATGTTGCTGGTATCGACTTGTTATGCTTAAGGCGCATGACTTGTCCGGCCGAGTGCATATCATTACATACATGACGGATCCAATAGCAGATGCGTATGGGATTGCCTTCATTTTATCTTGCTTATCCTTTGAGCTAGGACATTGAGTTGTGCTTAGTATCGTTCCTCTTTGAATAGGTATCGTACCTTTCTTAGAGTTCTCCATCTTGAACCTTTTCAAGATTTTATCAATGTATGCACTTTGATTTAAACCAATCAACCGCCTTCATCTATCCCTATAGATCTTTATTCCCAGATTATAGGCGGCTTCACCAAGATCCTTGATGGAAAAACAACTTCCAAGCCAGGTTTCAACACCTTCCAAGGTTGAAATGTCATTTCCAAATAGTAGTATGTCATCAACATATAATACTAGGAAAGTGATGATGCTCCCACTAGCTTTCTTATATACACAAGCTTCATCAGCATTCTTGATGAATCCAAATTTAATTACTTCTTCATCGAAACGGTGATTCCAACTTCTCGATGCTTGTTTCAATCCATAGATTGATTTCTTTAACTTGCATACTTTATTATGATGTTTTGGATAGACAAAACCTTCAGGCTAAACCATATAGACATCTTCCTCAAGATATCCATTTAGGAAAGCGGTTTTGACATCCATTTGCCAAATCCCAAAATCATTATGAGCAGCTCTGGCAAACAATATCCTTATAGACTTTAGCATCGCAACAGGTGAGAAGGTTTCATCATAATCAACCCCTTGAGTTTGAGTGAAACCCTTTGCTACAAGTCTAGCCTTATAAGTATCCAAGTTTCCATGCATATCGGTTTTCTTCTTGAAAACCCACTTACTTCCTGTTAGGTCCCTTAAAAGATTAACATTTAGTCTTTAGTGTCTATTTTGTATTTTATACTAGTATAGGGACTTTTTGTGTAAATTTGGTTCCTTAGGTTCTAGTATAAATAGCATAGACGTAGTATAGATTGAAGTAGTTGTATGTTTTTATGGGAACTGCTCTCTATCTTTTGTAATCGTCTTTGCTATCAATGAAATATGAATTTTGTTGATTTTGCTTGATTTGATTACAATTGATTGTATTTTGCTTTGAATTGTTCATATAATTGTTACAGATTGCTCTAATTGATCCTATCAATTGGTATCAGAGCTCTCGGTTGAGTGTTTTTGAAGGTTCTGTCGAAGATAGAAACTTCAAAAATCCACTGAAATCTGTAATCAATTGACAATTCAAGTGAAATATTATGAATCGAAGCTGTGTTTCATCATCAGAAACATGTTTTGAATCACAAATTGCAGTTTATCTTATAAAAAATGAGTGAATTAGTGAAAAACAGTTCAAATAAGTGTTCTTGAGTGTTCGACTTTGAATCTACAAAATTCATCGAAATCTGTTGATAATTACTGAAATTGAGGTTATAGGATTGATTATCCGTATAATCATGAACTAATTGTGAAATTTCAGCTCAATTCATCAACAATTGAAGGATTTTGAGATTTCTGAGTTTGTTAAATTCATAAGAATCTGATGAATGTGTCGTATTAGGGCTGAAAAACACTGAATTTTGCCTAAGTGTTTGGCCGTTTGAGAACTGTGTAGACTTCTCTCAACTGTTCAGTCGTTTTACCCCTGGTCGTATGACCACTGTGTAGTCGTATTACCACTGTGGTAGTTTCACTGGTTGGACATATTACCACTGTGTAGTCGTATTACCACTGTGTGGTAGTTTTACTGGTGGGACATATCATCACTGTGTAGTCGTATTACTACTGTGGTAGTTTAACTGTGGACGTATAACTACTGTGTGGACATATAACCACTGTGTGATAGTTTCTATTGTGTTGGAAATTTTCTAAGGCATTCCCTTAGACATATCAGCTGGTCGTTTTACACTGTTGAGACGTTTTACACTGTTGAGACGTATCACCACTGTTCGGACATATCAGCCTTGACACTTAGAAATTTTTCATAAAATTTCAAAAATCCAAAAATATTTTTTTAAGTCTTTTTCTTAATTCAAAAGCTTAGAAAACAACAAAAATATAAAATTTGTGAAATTAGAAGATTCTGAGAACAGAGTTCCAAAACTTAAAAACAGAGCTGATTTTAAAAACTGGTCTCTTAGACTGAAACATCATTTGAATTCCATAGACACAGATCTGTGGAAATCAATTGAAAAGGGACCATACATTCCTGTGACTACTGATGGTCCAGACAGAGGATTTGTGTATACAAAAGATACACAAGAGCCATATCCAGAAGATAACCTACATGGAGAAGACTTAAAGAGGGTGAAAAATGATGTTATAGCCTATTCTCTCATGTGCAAAGGGTTACCTTTGGAAGTATTATCCAGACTTGAAAACTACCAAACTGGATATACAATGTATAAAGCTTTGAAGATCATATGTGAAGGAGGGAAAGAAATACAAGATCTGAAAAAGCAAAAACTAAAAAGGCAATTGGAATTATTTGAGCACATCTCAGGAGAAACAATAAATCAAATGATGAATAGGTTTGTGCAATTAATCATAGAAATGTCTAATTTGGGAATCAAGAATGATCTTGAGGACCTAAACAACAGACTTCTGAATGCACTACCATCTTCTTGGAAACAAACTGTCACTTTACTGAAACATACTGAGAAGTTTCCAATGGATCTTGACCTTCTTATTGCTAAAATTGAATCTATAGAGATTGATGAGAGCTCAAGAAATAATGATAGACATGCATCAACAACTCAGTATAAGTATGTTGCTTCACCAGCAAATACTGTAGAGAATGCATTTCTGGCTAAAGACCAATCAACTCCTGAAGATGAAGGTGATCTGTTTGTGGGAGCAGGATTCTTCACCAGTACACTTGCTTACTCCACTCAACCACAACCACAGTCTTCACCTAAAGCTCAAATGCCTAAACCTTCAACTGAGATGCCATCTTCCTCAAACTCTCCCATTCCAAGTAAAGTGAAAGATGTGATCAACATTCTTTTACAAGATGAAGAGTCAAAAACTGCTTTCACTGCTTTCATGGCAAGCTTTCAAGCTTATCAAGGCAGTCATCTGACTCAAATGGAGCTAGTTTTACAAGATTTGTTTGAAATGGATCCAGATGATGTAGAAGAAATGGATCTTAACTGGCAGATGGTCATGATAGCTTACAGAACTCAAAAGCATTCTTATACTAACAGAAATTACAAACCCAGTGCAAACAAAACTGTTGGGTTTGATAAATCAAAATCAAGATGCTTTAACTGTAACAGCTATGGTCATTTTTCAAGAGAATGTAAAGCTCCAAGAAACCAAGGAGGAAACAATCAAGGCACCTCAAATGGTCAGAAGTATCAGCAACAGTCAAACAAGACTTTTCAAAAGCCATATCAAAGTCTACCTATGCCAGAACCCAAAGAAGATAAGAATAGTGAGGAAACTAAGAAGGCACTGGTTGTAAACATCAAAGATGGTTATGACTGGAGTGCATATGCAGAGCAATTTACGGCTGATCTCACTACTAATCTGGCATTAGTTTCTGAAGTTGATGATGAAGACTGGTCTGAAGTTAAAGATCCTAAATATGATGAATCAGATCAAGAAGAAGAGTATGATTAGAGTGACAAATCAGACCCAAAAGATACTACTGAAGAAGTTGCTCTTATGGCTCAATCAGAACAACCAAAGGTTGTTAACTCTTCTAATACTGAATCTTCAAACTCATATCCTGAAATACCAGTAGACGTGCGAGAGAAAATGTGCACAAAAGCATGTTTTGAACTAGTTGAATACTACAGAACATATTCATTCAAAATATGTGACAAGCTCAAACAAGAAGAATCAAGGCACAATAAACTAAAATCAGATCACAAAATTGCTGATGAAAAGATAATGTCTCTTCAAGCTTCATGGAACAAAACTATTAAAGAACTTGAACTTGCAAAGAAACAACTTGAAGAGATGAACAAAACACTTGAACAAGAAAAATTGGCACATGCAGCAACTCAAATAGATTTAGCCAAAGTTAAAAGCTCAAAGAAAATTGTTGAGCAACTGGTGAATGGAAGAAATGACAAAGATAAAACAGGACTAGGATTCACACATGAACCTATGCCTGAATCAATCTCAAAAACATTACCAGATAATTTCAATACTCATGATCATTCACCGGAAAACAAAGCTAAACTAAAAGAATTTCAAGATCAAAAGAACTTTAAAAAGAAAAATGTTGAAGTTTATGAAGAAACTGACTTAGACAAGATCAAAAATGGTCATCCAATCAAAGTCAAATCGTATGAACCTCAACAAAAACAAAAGAAGCTGTTTGTACCAAAAGGTGAAAATATTATTGAACAAAGTGAACAAATGAGTGAAAAATCTACTGAATTCAATAACAAACTTAAAGGAAAATGTGAAGAAGCTAAAACAGATAATAATATTTCTGATGATTCAAGTTCAAATGAACTAACTGAAGTACAAGAGTGTCAAAAGGAATCTTCTCAAGATTCAACTAAACTTCAAAGCAAGAAAACTTCATCAAGCTTGAGAAATCAAAGACGAAGAAAAGCTGCAAAAGCAAAGAAAACTGAATCAATTAATCAGTCACAGAACAATACTCAAATTAAACCAGTGAAGTTTGTGTCTGCAGGAACTTTTGACTTGAACACAAACACAAAAATAACAACTACACCTAAGATCAAATCTAACTCTGATCTGAGAACAAGTTCAGATCATAAGACTTCCGCTGTGTATAAAAGATTTGAATCAAAGGAGTCAAAAATTTTTGTTCAAGTTCAAAAGAAAAATCCTAAAGATCAAAAGACCAAATTCACACCAATTAAACAACAAATTAAATTGCCTAACCCAAAATTTAAACAAGAATCAAATGTTGCTTCAACATCAAGGGTTAATAAAATGTTGTTTAAACATTCTGAAAAGTATTGTGATATCTGTGACATGTACAATCATGACATTTCAGAATGTTACTTTAACAAGTATTGCTACATATGTGATATGACAAATCACACAACAGCTGAGTGTTATTTTAACAAATACTGTGCTTTGTGTGATGAAAGAAATCACAATACCAATGATTGTTACTTCAGGAAGAACTCTTCAAGGAAGGAATTCAATAATCAAGGCTTTGTAAATCCACAATTTATAAGAAATCAAAATATTGGATTTAAATTTTCACAACAACAACCTTCCTTGGGTTTGAGATCTTTCAGAAGAAACAATTCTGATTATGATAATAATCATTTTGTCAAATCACAACAATACAATCAAGAAAAGTTTATTCCTCGATCTGTGAGAATAAACCAAGGAACATTCTCAAATGATTCATACAAGAGTTCAAAATTTCTTGATAATGCTTTGAAATCAAAATCACAAAGAGATAATCAGTTGGTTTATCAAAAAGGATTTGAACATGTTAAAATTCAAAAGAAACCAGATGTCAACAAACTTCATTTCAAACAATTTACAATTGTTGACAAGTTTGGCAAGCCCAAGACCATCTCGGCTTGGGTTACTAACTCACCTTACATGTTTGTGACTGCAGGTACGCCCGCGGAGACCAATCAACTCATGGTATGTTGACAGTGGGTGTAGCCGGCATATGACAGGCAATCAAGCCTTGTTGCAAGACTTTAAGTTAAAGGATGGTACTCATGTTGCGTTTGGAGGTGATGCAGGTGGAAAGATAACAGGAGAGGGAACAGTGTCCAATGGGATTATCAGTTTTGATAAAGTCAACTTTTGCTCACAGTTGAACTTTAATCTTCTAAGTGTATCCCAAATTTGTGACAAATCTTATTCTGTTCTTTTTGATGAATCTCACTGTTATGTCTTGAAACCAGGTTTTCAGATTAGCAATGACTGGGTGATAGTTAAAGCTGCTCAAGATAGAGATGTATACAAACTGGATATGTCTCAAGTGGATCCTGCAACTGAAACTACTTGCCTGATTGCTAAAGCTTCAAATGATGAAAGCCAGCTTTGGCATAGACGTCTTGGTCATTCCAACTTCAAAAACATGAACAAGCTTGTAGCAGGAAATCATGTTATTGGACTTCCTTCCAAGAAGTTTTCAACAACTGATCATTGCTCAGCATGTCTGAAGGGAAAACAACATAGAGCGTCTTATAAGTCCAAACTGATAAACTCAAACACCAAACCACTCCAGATGTTACATATTGACCTTTTTGGACCAACTAATGTTATGAGTATTGGTCGAAAATCATATTGTTTAGTCATCATAGATGATTATACAAGATTTTCATGGGTTTTCTTTCTTCAAGCTAAATCTGAAACTGCAGATCTTCTAAAAGAATTCATTAATAAAGTTGAAAATCAACTTGAACAAAAAGTAAAGATAATAAGAAGTGATAATGGAACTGAATTTAAAAATGCTAACATTGATTTGTTTTATGCAGAAAAAGGGATAGTTCATCAGTTCAGTGCTCCTAGAACTCCACAACAAAATGGAGTTGCTGAAAGGAAAAACCGAACTCTGATTGAAGCTGCCCGGTCTATGTTAGCTGATGCTAAAATTCCAATCACTTTCTGGGACGAAGCGATATCAACAGCATGTTTTGTTCAGAATAGAATCTTACTTGTTAAAGATAAAAAGAAAACTCCATATGAGTTAATGTTTGACAGGAAACCAAACATAAAGTTTTTAAAATCATTTGGTTGTCCAGTTATGATTTTAAACTCAAGTGATCATTTAGGAAAATTTGAAGAAAAAGCTGATCATGGATTTTTCGTTGGATATTCATCAGTTTCAAAAGCCTATCGAGTTTATAACTCTAGGACAAATACTATTAATGAAACATTCAACGTTAAATTTCTGGAAAATTCTTTTCCATCAGTTTCAAATGGTCCTGCATGGTTATTTGATATAGATTCTTTGTCAAACTCATTTCAATCTCACTTGTTTAATCAATCTGATGATTTTTCAGGTAAGAAGAACTCAAGAGGAGATCTTGGATCTTTCAGTGATGATTCAGATTCTGATGATTCAGATGATGCTCGCCCAGATTATCCATTTTTTTCTTTTGTCAAGGATTCAACAATCCAATTTAATGACAATGTTCATGATGCTTCAGCTTCAGATCATTCAGTTTCAGCAGATCAAGAAGAATCACAACCTATTCCTAATGATGGTACAGAAATTGGACATCCTGAGTCTGGCACATCGTCCATCTCTGGAGATGCAATTGATCATAGTAACTTTGATTACTTTATCAATTCACCAACTCAAGTTCCAAATTTCAATCCACATTCTTCTACCTTATTACAACAGCTCTCCAACTTGAACCAAACCAATCTTGATGTTAATGTTCAAGGAAATGAGATTCCGATATCTCGTATCCACAAGAACCATCCAATATCACAGATTATTGGTCCTCTGAATGAAAGAACTACTAGGAGTAAATCTGAACATGCAAATGTTTGTTTATACTCATGTTTCCTTTCTCAGATTGTTCCTAAAAATGTCACCGAGGCATTACAGGACAATGGTTGGATTGAAGCTATGCAAGAAGAACTTCTTCAATTTCGAAAACAAGAAGTGTGGAAGTTAGTGGAATTACCTGAAGGAGAAAATGCCATAGGCACAAAATGGTTGTTCAGAAATAAAACTGATGATCGTGGCATTGTAAAAAGAAATAAAGCAAGACTTGTTGCACAAGGATACACACAGAAAGAAGGAATTGACTATGATGAAGTATTTGCTCCAGTTGCAAGACTCGAATCTATTCGTGTTTTCCTGGCTTATGCATCATTCATGAAATTCAAGGTGTATCAAATGGACGTCAAAGGTGCATTCTTGTATGGTCCAATCACTGATGATGTGTATGTGAAGCAACCTCCGGGCTTTGAGGATGCAGAATTTCCACATCGAGTGTATAAGCTTAGCAAAGCTTTATATGGCCTACATCAAGCTCCTAGAATTTGGTATGAGACATTATCTCAACACTTGATTCAACATGGATACACAAGAGGAAAAATCGATCCTACTTTATTCATAAAGAAGGATAATGATGATCTCTTATGTGTGCAAGTGTATGTAGATGATATCATATTTGGTTCTACCAGTCCAACTTTGTGCAATGAATTTGAAGAAATCATGAAATCTCGTTTCCAAATGAGTTCTATGGGAGAAATCAATTTCTTTCTTGGATTGCAAGTTCAACAATCTGCAGATGGTATTTTTATCAATCAGGAGAAATTTGTTGATAAACTTTTGAAGAAATTCAAACTGCATGATTGTCAGTCTATAAGAACTCCAGCTGACGTAAACACCAAGATTGAGCCTGATCCTAAAGGAAAATCAGTAGACCAAACATTATACAGATCTATGATTGGTTCTTTGATGTATCTTACTGCATCAAGACCAGACATCATGTATGTTGTATGTGTTTGTGCTAGGTATCAATCAGACCCGAAAGAATCTCACTTAATTGCTGTCAAAAGAATATTCAGGTATCTCAAAGGTAAACCAGCTTTAGGGCTTTGGTATCCTTACGAAGGTAATTTTGAGTTACATGGATACACAGATAGTGATTATGGTGGATGTTGTCAAGACAGAAAATCTACAACGGGTGGTTGTCAGTTTCTTGGACCCAGATTAGTTTCATGGCAATGTAAGAAACAAACAAATGTTTCTGTCTCAACTGCAGAAGCTGAGTACATAGCTGCATCAGCAGGATGTTCTCAAATACTTTGGTTGCAAAACCAACTGCTAGATTATGGGTTCAATTTTCTTAAAACACCCATTTACATTGATAACACTGCTGCTATGTTCATTACAGCTAATCCAGTTCAACACTCAAAAACAAAACATATCAAAATTCGATATCATTTTCTAAGAGATAATTCTGAAAAAGGTTTAATCATTTTGATTCAAATAGCAACTGAAAAACAGTTGGCAGACCTATTTACTAAAGCTTTTCTACCAGGAAGGTTTGAGTATTTAGTGGAGTCAATTGGCCTTATTAACCATGTGTAAACCTGGTTACAAATTTGAATCTTTTCATGATCAGATACTTTCCTAAATCTGATATTTTCATAAGGGTAACTTTTCATAGTTATTTGCCTGATTCTTTGTGTGTGTGTGTGCTTTCTTTTATAGAAAAACAAATACAAAATTAGAAAACTCAAAACTCAAATAGAAAATTAGAAATCAAAAATCAAAAAAATAGAGTGCTTTACATTTTTCTTTCATTATTTTAGGAATGAATCTGTGTTTGCCTTATGTGAGAAATGATAGGACATTAGTAAGATCAATTGCATACTTCACTCGCGAATAAAGTCTGACATGATCAGGATTTGATGTGTAGACACTATCATGCTAGTATACTGCACAAGTAAATTCTTGTGATTACCAACATCCTTATGCTTGTTTGTGTATTCATCTAAGTACTTTTCAGTGTATTAGCTTATCAGATTGACTGCTTGTTAAGCTACTCCTGCTCACACCTAATGGTAATGTGACTAATCATGAGATCTGTTACAAGCATCATTTACTTCTCTGTTATGAGTCACCATAGACCTGAAGTGCTGAGATATCCTCTGTTGTAAGTCATTACAGACCTGGATATTCTCCTTTGATGCAAAAGATGCCAATGTGCACAACCCATTCAAAAGGATGGTTAGAGTTGATCAAATGGTTATCCATGATCATTCTCTGTTAAATTCAGTAACATGAACTCTGATTATGCATATTTGTTAGATAATAAGTTGAGAATATGTGCTTTCTTGCATGTCTTGATGATGGTTGATCCTCTAAGTCTTGGTATGAGTCACATCTTGTCATATACTTCTACCATACTCATCCAAGAATTGAAAAATTAAGTGAGCTGATAGTTTGTGTCAAAAACACTCATTTGCTGTCCTTAGATCTTGTGCCTCCTTTGCTGTGATATCACTGACCTGGAACACACTTGATCAGGATTTAATCATTGTCTATGACTATCCACATAATTTTTTATTTTAATGTTCTGATCTTGTCTAATATGATCTCATTGCAATCTATGATTATATTGTAAATATTAGATTTTCATTCTGCTTTCATTTTGATTTTATGCTTGTTTTCTTGTGTGCAGGCAATATAACAATGTTAAGTGTGATATTCTTATGATCTATTGGTAAACTTCTAAGTTTTGAGAAACTTAAAAGTTTAGGGGGAGTAATAAACCAATAAGAATATTCCAGAAAATCAAAAATGATCATGTTGAATTAAAAGGATCATGCTTTAATTTCAAAGCATGTATGTGTTTATCTATGATAAAATGAGCTCATAATTTTTAGTAAGTGGAAAAGCATAATTTTTAGCAAGTGGAAAAGCTTCTGTGAAAAGTTGAAATCAAGACAAATATTTTGAAATATTTGGTTGTTCATTTTAAAAATAAGATGAAGGGTCAAAATGTAAAAAGTTAAACTTCGAAGGTTAAAAATGTAAATTTGAAATTTTGAGGGTCAAAAATGTAAAAAATTTAATTTTGAAGGTCAAAAATGTAAAAAGTTCATTGTTGAGGGTCAAAAGTGTAAATTTGAGGGAAAAATAAAAATATATTGTTTAAATATTAGTATGAAATATTACTAATGTGTTTAAACAGTGTGCAGGTGGAAGATTTGAAAAATACAAGTGCAAAAATGCATGAACAGTTGTTATGTGGCTGAACAGTTGTCGTATGTTCAAACAATTGTTATGTGTATGAGAAGTTGGTTTGTGGACAATTCAGCATCATTCTACGACTGAACAGTGCTTATACGACTGAACAGTCCTTATATGTCTGAATAGTTGTCATACGACTGACCTTATACGACCAAACAGTGCTAATACGACTGGCCGTATAATGCTGAATAGTGCTCATATGTCTCACACTTGGTAAAATTTGTGACCTAATAAGACTGAACAGTTCTTAAACGACTGTACAGTGCTTATACGGCTAACATTTTTTACTTAGTATAAAAAGCATACTTGTGTTATTCATTTCATTCTAATTTTAAAACCCTTGTAAAACCCTCTGACCTTTCAAACTCTCAACTTTCGATCAAAAACCCTCATTCTTCGTTCATTTCGAGCACAAATCACAGATTATTGATAGAGTTTTTGTGATTATAAACATTAAACTTTCAAATCGAACAAATGTGCAAAATTGAAGATTGAATACTAAAGAATTATTTGAAGATTGAAGATAAAAGAAGAAGTCAAAGGATGCAAAGAAGATAAGATGAAGACAAAGACAAGATTGAATATATAAGAAGAAAAGAAAGGATGGAGCTGAACTGAAGACAGAAAACTATGTAAATCTTAGGGGGAGTATTGTTAGGTCCCTTAAAAGATTAACATTTAGTCTTTAGTGTCTATTTTGTATTTTATACTAGTATAGGGACTTTTTGTGTAAATTTGGTTCCTTAGGTTCTAGTATAAATAGCATAGACGTAGTATAGATTGAAGTAGTTGTATGTTTTTATGAGAACTGCTCTCTATCATTTGTAATCGTCTTTGCTATCAATGAAATATGAATTTTGTTGATTTTGCTTGATTTGATTACAATTGATTGTATTTTGCTTTGAATTGTTCATATAATTGTTACAGATTGCTCTAATTGATCCTATCAATTGGTATCAGAGCTCTCGGTTGAGTGTTTTTGAAGGTTCTGTCAAAGATAGAAACTTCAAAAATCCAATGAAATCTGTAATCAATTGACAATTCACAATTCCAACTACCTTGGAATTAAGAGGTGGTACAACAAGTTCCCAAACTTGATTGTCATACATGGATTGCATCTCAACATTCATGGCTTCAAGCCATTTGTCACAAGCCAATCCGAATTGGACACTGCATTATGGTATGTGGTTGGTTCATCTGAATCTACCACATAGCATCCATCCATGAAAAATCTGTATCTTTCAGGTGGATTACTAGTTCTACCACTTCTGCGAACGTTTTGTGTGTATTGATCAACCGCTTGATCATCCTCAACATCCTCATGTTGAGTGCTAGTTTCAACCAAACGTTCATCGGGTTATGGTTCATGATCCTCCTCAAGATCCACTGTTCTACTGTCAGTTTCTTCCATAAGGAACTTTGCTTCTAAGAACTCACCTTTTCTGGCAACAAATACTTTTTGTTCCAGTGGATCATAGAAATAATATCACATAGAATCTCTAGGATATCCAACAAAAACACACTTGGTGGATCGGACTTCCAATTTGTTTGGGGTGAGAGTCTTAACATAAGCCTCACAACCCCATGCCATATTTCAAAGGGTGTCCTTTCCACCCTTTTGGTTAGGGCCATATTTAAAATACGGGCCGCGGAGAGCAAAGCGAAACCCCAAAATGATAGAGGCAATGTGCTTCTAGCCATCATAGATCGGACCATATCCAATAAGGTTCGATTCCTCCTCTCAGACACACCATTATGTTGTGGTGTTCCAGGTGGAGCGAGTTGTGAGACAATCCCACAACTTTTAAGATGATCTTGAAAAGCATCACTTAGGTATTCACCTCCTCTATCGGTGCGGAGAACTTTAATTGACTTGTTGAGTTGATTTTCTACTTTATTCTTGAAGATTTTGAATGTTTCAAAAGCTTCATCTTTGTGCCTTAATAAGTACACATACCCATAGCGACTATAATCGTCGGTAAAGGTAATGAAGTATCTTTCACCATTCCTAGTCATTGTCTTAAAAGGACCACATACATCCGAATGTATGATTCCTAATAAATCTTTTGCCCTTTCGTTAGTTCCATTAAAGGGTGCCTTAGTCATTTTTCCTTGTAAACAAGATTCACATACATCAAATGAATCACATTCATTTATTTTTAAAAGACCATTCTTTTGAAGTGTTTGTATACGTTTCTTGTTTATATGACCAAGACGACAATGCCAAAGATAGGTATCACTCAAATCCAACTTGATTTTCTTGGTGTTAGTGTGATACAATGAACTATTTAAAGTATTTTCATGAACCAATTCATAAATACCATTAATGGGAATAGCTTTAAAATAGAACATATCTTTTAAAGAAACATGAATATCATTTTCAACAAAAGATAATACATAATCATAATGTCTTAATTGGGATACAGAAATAATGTTCCTAGTCAAACTAGGAGCATACAAAACATTCTTCAAAATTACATCCAAGCCACTTGGAAGTTTTAGGATGTAGTCCCCATGGGCTTCAACTATGACTTTTGTTCCATTGCCCATGAAGAGGCTAACATCCCCTTGATTGAAGTCCCTACTTCTTATGAACCCCTGCAACAAACTGCAAATATGAGTTCCACATCTGGTATCCAATACCCATGTGTTAGAAGATGTAACATTAAAATCAATATGAATCATGTATATTGTACCTGAGGTCTGCCCGGCATCCCTCTTTGCTTTCAACTCTTGGAGATGGACTGGACAATTCCTTGCCCAACGTCCAATCTCCCCACACTTGAAGCATGGGTCATTAGTAGCAACCTTTTGCTTCTTCTCTTGTGGTTTGGGTAGCACCCTTGCCACCCCTTTCCCCTTTCCCCAAGCGGGTCCCTTACCCTTGGCAACTTTTGCCTTGGATGCGGGATGAGGCCTTTTATTGTTCCCACCTTCATTGATGGTGAGAACGGGTAAAACCCTTTTACCCATGGCCGCCTTGGCCATTTTGAGCATTGAGTGAAGCTCACCAATGCTTTTGTCCCAAGCATTCATGTTGTAGTTCAACACGAATGTCTCGAACTTCTTGGTAAGGCCATTAAGGATCAAATCCGTGGCTAATTCCCTCGAGACAGGACAATTAAGCCTTTCAAGGCGGTCAATGTGGCTTTTCATCTTAAGTACATAAGATGAAACTGATTGGTTGTCGTCCATACGACATGCATGGAGTGCTCGAGCCGTTTCAAAGCGCTCAACCCTTGCTTGTTATTGGAACGTTTCCTTTAGCTGGGTTATCATGTTATAAGTTTCGTGATGTGCATACTCCTTTTGGAGATCCGGAGTCATGCTCGCTAGCATGAGACAAGACACTTGGACAGAGTCCTCAGTGTACTTCAGCCAATCATTATAGGCCTCCTCATCATCCTCAGTAGGTTGATCGGGGATAGGGTCGTCTAAAACATATGATCGTCTCTCTTGCTTGAGAACGATTCTCAAGTTTCGATACCAATCTATGAATATGTTATGATTTAGACGTTCCTTTTGGAGAATCGCTCGTAAAGATTGGGTGGACGTAGATGAGTTATCATGATTATCATTATTGGTGGCCATCTACAAAATTTAACAAAGATCTATTTTAGTATTTTCGATACTACTATTTTTTAATAATTAATACCTTTTAAGGTTATTATCATATTAAAATCTAGAACCTAACATTACATTTAAATTGTGGTTAGGGGACCTTTATCCCACGATTTAAATTAATAAGGTGGTCAACGATTGACGGTTGCAACCGTTTGCAACTTCTAGAGGTATGGGATCGACTTTAAACATCATATGTAAAGTCGGCATGTTAATCCCATCAACACCACTTGGAAACCATATTGTAGGTGATCCATTTAACAGGGTTTGCAAATCAAGACATCATACTTACACACACGTGTGAGTTTGCCAAAATGAGTGGTTAGGTGACCTTTATCCCACAAATATCGCATTCTCACCTAAAGTCATAAGTTCTCTCAAAATGGTTAGGTGCCCTTTATCCCACTAAGAGTTCCCAAGTGATTTAAGAGTTGTGTAAAAGGACAGTGTTGATCTTGTTTTAGAATATTAGATGTCTCATAATTCTAGTTTAGAAAACTCTATGTACTTGTATTTGCCTGCTTTCAAATACAAGATACCCTATGTGTAACACCTCTGAAATCTATCCCAATTAGAAAGCTCAATGTATTATAGGAACCAATAAAGGTCCGGATTGATTTGGGCTTACCAAAGAAATCTTGCAAAACGAAACTAGCCTTTTGGGCCCAATAATCCCAATAAGGGCCTAAACATACAAACAAGGCCCATTTAAGGCCCAAATGCACATTTACGAACTAATTAAATGAGAAACCATGAAACAATGAATTCTTATGTGATTTGAAACAACTATGGAAAAGATCCAAACTGAAAACAGATTCAGAACCCATACCGGGTAAAATCCGGCAAATTAACGCGTACTAACGTCTGAATTCCATCAGAATTCCTTATAATGGCTTGTCATCCAATCCAAATCGTTGTTAATGCTAACAATATCATAAATTATGCTTGTTGAAATATTTTTCATCAATCAAGCATAAACAACAGAATTTCGTAAGCGAAACGCAAAAACCGGTTTTCACCGGCATTTAACTGACGTCTGTTAGGACGACCGAGACTCGTAACTCCGTAAATATTTATTTAATCATCGTTTACTATCATAACATATTGAATTTGATGAATGGTACGTTGTCCGGAATAACTGCGTTCCGAAACGCGACCGTGACGCGAACCGGGTTACGATCAGTTACAACCCGAGAATTCGTCAGATAAGGTTTTAATGTGACCAACATGGGAAGATAACGCTCAAAATATCATCCTAACACTTAATTACGTGCATTTAGATATCAAAAGAATAATGAAAGCGCTCGTTCGAGGAAAACGCGTAAAACTGTTAACGTGTCGATTTTGCGGTATCATTTAAACTGTTCAGCACGTTTTAAATACGATAAAATCAATAATCTCAGAATATTGATAACAATTTGTATAATTGTATCTAACGAGAAGCGAAATTATAACAATTACGTGAAAAACAGACCCGAGCGTCATACGAACTGACCCCGTTTCTTAACCCAACTATATAAGCAACCTTTTCTCTAATCTAGGGTTTCAAAAAGAAAACAAAGTTCAGAGAAAGAGAGAAAGAGGCCGCGACCTCCCCCTTCTTCCCCCTGTTCCCGTCGATTCGGCCAAACCACCGGCCACCGGTGGTTGAATCCGGCGAGTGCCGGCGAACTGACGACAGCCCCGACTCCCCTCTCCCCTACAGTCACGATAGTGACTTCAATTTCTCCCAAAACTGAACGTGGTGACGGGAATCAAAGGATGAAGTGGCGGTTGCTGGTCGATTTGGAGGCTGTGGTTGCGCGACGGTGGTGTTGGAGGCTGTGGTTGCTCGATTGACAGGGATGATTGGTGGTTGTAGTTGCTCGTTGTCATGGCGCAGGTCGCGATTGTGGTTCTGGTGGCCGATGGTGGTGCAGGGTAGCTGCGATTGTTGGCTATAACCGAACTGTGGTCCTCGGGTGTCGATGATGGTCGCGGTGATGTAGGTTGCAGTTGAAAGGGCAGGGCGAGGTCGTGGTGGCGGTTCTGGTGGCTGCCGTGGTGGTATACCTGACAATGGTTTTCGATTGAAAGGTCGATTAAATGGTTGAAGTCGGCGGTTGAGGGCTGTTGTCAGTGATGTTGGCTGTGGTTGCTGATGGCGGTGGTTATGGTCCGCGATGGTGGCTGATGTTGCTGCTGTGTGGTGATGATAAGGCGTCGACGGTGAGGTAAATCTGTGATTATGGCTCTGGTTGATATTGGTCGACTTAGTGTCGGTTAGGGCTGTGCATGTCGATGTGGTTGTGATTTGGGGCTGTTGATGGTAGTGTATTAGTGTGCATGTCGACTGAGGTCGTGTTGTTGATGGTCGTGGTGATGGTTTGGCAGCAGGGGTGGTGATAGAGCAGCAGCTAGGGTGATGGTGGTTGTCGGTTGCATTGGAGGTGGTTGTCGGGTCGATGGTGGCTGAACCGGTTGTGGTGTATGGACTGTTAGATTATAGGTGATGGTGGTTTTGGTAGAAATCGTGGTTGCATGGCTGTTGGTTGCTACGATGGTTAAAAAGGCTGTTAATGGTGGTTAATAGTTGTGATGGTGATGGTTGATGGCTGTAATTGGGATTATGTAGTGGTTGTTTTGATGGTGGTTCATGATGGATGCTGCTGTTGAGGTAAATTAGAGTCGTCTGATGTTGTTCTTGTGGCTGCATGTGGCGGATGTTGGGGGTAAAAGCTTTAACCACGGTGGTCTGTAACATATAATGAAATTTCGATTGCGCTTGGTTATGAGATATCAATGTTGTAGTGTTGTATGTAATCTTGGTGTGTATTGGTTAGGTTAAACCCCGGTCAAAGCTGGTCAAAAGGGTCAATGGACAATCAACGCGATGCGGGCGGAACAAGCGGATTCTAGGATGTGAAACGGAAACGTTAGGTATAACCGAGTGCTAACATTCTTACACGTATAAGTATGGAGATTATATATTAACTTGTGTGTGTGTTGAGCTACAAATATATATTTAAAACGTTAACTAGTTTATAAAGCATCAAGAACAAATATGTATAAAAATATTAACTAGAAAAGAATGTGATCAATTGCATAAGTAGAACAACTTTGGTAACATTATCATATGATCAAAGATGTAAAAACATATCAAAAGTTAATTAATCCCGTGTCATATATGTAATCCTTAAAAAAAAAGGCGTCGAGATGATTTCATATTTGAAGAATGCAATTGTATATATATATAAATACGTATACAATAGATATTTAGGTTAATCGGCATATACACGTTTTATTTAAAGTAAAAGACCTAAATTGCATTAATGATACATCATCTTGTTGTTACTAATAGTTGGTAACCTCATTGCTATTGAAATAAATATATTTGGTATCACCCTTTTTATTAAAAATATCGTCAACTGTTACCAATAATTGGATTATTTAGCGTCAACCAAGCTAACAAACATGATCTGAACGTGAACATTATAAACCTCACTTGAAACATTATATAATACTTACATTGTTAATGCCAGTTATTCATAAAGATTTGGAATCCATGATATAAATTTATTTTTCGACATTCTTCATACTAAGACACAATTCTTGATTAAATGCATAAATTAACCTAATGTACATGAATCAATTCATGGCAATTAATAAATACGCAAGAAGCTAAGGTACACTAAGGATACTAATCACCAACCTTAAGTCAACGAAAGAGCTCAACCGCACGCATGTAATAACATCATGCTAATTCTAAATGTGAATCTTATATGTTCTAGTTAGGATAGCTTTGTTGGTGATCATCACTTTTCTTTATCAAAGCTCTGAAATTATATAAGGATGCCAGGTGAGTTCTCGTGTCCCCCTTTTTACTTTTGTTTTGGGGATGAAGCATGCTCCTTTAAACTAAAATTCTTATGTGTGATATTGTTTACTGTTTTGCACGATCCCTTGTTCTATGAACTATGTTTGTGCTTACTTGATGCTAGTATGTGGGACTTTTTGAATACCTGCTGAGACTTTTTGTCACGATCATTAATTCTTTTGTGAACCGCTTGTTCTTACATGAATAGATCTATTTGGGGAATCCCCCACGCACAGTGGCTCCCGCTACAGGGAGGTACCCCACTGAGATCCTGAGGGGTCGTTTGTGGCATGTAACAGGTTTTGAATAAGATACTATGGTGAACCATCCTAGCAGGAATGGTTCACTGTTCTGAGGCTTGGTCCCTCCCCTACGGGGGATATCCGGTTAAACACAAGTTTAGAAGAGGCCAACCGGGGACCAAGTGCAGGGTTGATTGTGATACCCCACGATGACTGATACTATGATGATGCTTTTAAAATCGAGTGAGATTTTTATAAACTATCACACTAGACTCTAAAACCTGTACTGTGGACTCTTGTAGTTCCTTTTAAATTGTTTTGAAACTTTACCACTTGAACTCACCAACTTTATGTTGACACAATTCTTTTTGACCATGTCTTCAGGTACAGCTAGGGAGAATAGTTGAGCTATAGAAGATACCTAAATCCGAGGCAAGAAGTGAGGGTAGGGGTTGAAGACAAAAGTCGAGCCTAGAAGCTTTAGTTACTGAAGCATCAAGAAACCTTTACCAAAAGATTGATCATAACACCTATAGACTGTAGACTTAGGCACCTTGTGAATTGAAACAGTGCTAATACTCTGATGTAAATGTTGAAAGTTGTAATGTATTAAACCATTTAGTTTCCGCTGAATTTTGGTTGTTGTTTACTAATCGTGACGTCCCGCCTCTCTGGGCCCGGGGTGTGACAGATTGGTATCAGAGCCAAAGGTTGTAGCGAAGTAGGTTTGCTTCGCGAGACCTAAACTACAACCATATGAACCTCATAGGACCACCTTAGTAAGAAGATTCTTCTGAGCTTTGCTGAACCAATGGTGCAGAAATACGGGTTTGCTTTGCAATACCCAAGGTGTAACCATAAATAGGACCAGCCTAGTAGGTTGTTTCCACGATACAGTGATCCAAAGTTTGTAGCAAGAATAGGTTTCCCTAAGAACACCCTTCTTTAACCTGGATACCTTAAGGATTTCATATATCCTTTTAAGAATTCTCTACCCTATAAGAAACCTTGATACATTAGGGTATTACCTATGATAGGTGCACCCGAGTAAACCATGAAGGTATGGAACCTCTTGGAGTTGACTCTTAGGACTACTAAATGTCAAGTACTAAGAATGTTAGAAACCAACACTATGCACATATATCAGGACTTAAATCCTGGAGAGACACTTATCTGATTGCACAGTTGACTTTTGTCACTATATGAAACAACTGCTGTTAGCTATACACTTGATACGACTTGTGTCGTTACCTGAGACAACTGTTATACTGATACTTGTTTGAAATGATGATAGTTGCTTATATGCCTCCTTTGTAAGATTATACATGTTGGAATTTAGTGATAAGATATTAACCATGAAGCCTTATTGTTTGCTCTGCTCCCTAGGATAGCATGTACCTGAATGCTCATTTATTGCTAGATTTGCTGAAACTTACTTTGAGACAATTTCTGGGTTAACTTGAATGATTAACATAATTGGAATCTAAGTGTGCTTAATTGCAGATGATGACTAAATGAAAATTTTTAACTCCAGGACCTAAATACACAAAACTTGGAACTTATGATGGGAATGACTAGAATGATAGTGTAAGGTAAATTGATGATTACGGGTGCACACGTAATGGTGAATTTACAGGTACCCTTGAATTCTGGTGGGCCCCATCATGAAAACTGATATCCAGGTATAACACTTAAAGAACCAATAAATACAAGAATAAACACAAATATTTGGAATATATTCAATAATTTCAGGTTCAAAACTTTCATGTTGGGCGAAAACCATTTGACACTTGAAGAGCTACCAAGGACGATGTTGCAGTAACTATTCCTTTTCTTCTTCTCCTCTTTTCTTTTATTCTACTCTCCTATTGGAAGATGATAAGACCATTAGACTCCGAAGATCATTAAATTATGTTCTCAAACTTAACTGGTCTCGTGCTGAGTATGGCACTCCACCTCGTTATGCGTGTACTTTAGCCATACTACTTTGAGCGATGCCTAAAAATTCCTTCCTACCTAACATTGAATTCGTCAAAACTTCTTTAACATAGTGGAAGACTCTCTAACAAGGCTCGTGCAATGGAGAACCTACCGGAGTAATAAATTTACGAGAAACGCCTCTTGTGGTCAATGACATAGAAGACTTGCCACATCTTTCTTTCTTAGTAGTTCACACTTCATAGGACCTTCTGGATTCTAGAATTCCTCTGATCATTTTCTCAAAGCCTTTGAGGAATATGACTTCTCTCTACCAATTCATTGTAATGGAACCACTTTACTCAACGGAATATTCTTAATATCAGCTCCGGTTGTGATTGATAATCACCTTTCTCAAAACTACGCTCGTGAAATCTTTCATCATCTTCAACCATTAGTCACCTAATGACAATCTTCACACGACCCTTAGGTTGAACTATTTTGACCCTGCTTTTAACTAACCGTGCTGTTGATAAATTTCTAAGTGCCAGAATAAATAGAAGATGAAACATCGTTCTAAAATCCTGGTTCCATAAAAATAAAGGCTCAAGTGCTAGAGATATTTGCCGAGAAATGCTAACCTTCGAGACTCAAGACAAAAACCTGAACTTACAACTTCTTGGGATCCGTGATTTTTCCCATTCACCCTTTGTTCTCGATTTATTCTCTTAACGAGTAGTGCTACTCACCTTAAGCCCTCTCGCATAACCCTCATCTTTGGAAACGCGTGATAGCCGATGCGGAAAACTTTAAATCCTTATAAGTCATCTCTACTCGGAGATCTCTACTATTTGAGTGATAAGTTCGTGATTCGGGCGCAAAGATCTGAAGTAGAATACGATCCCGAACTATACGATAAGTTATTAGAGTGGTAGTTAACCTTCATGTACTAGCGAGCACCTTGATAAAGTCCTAAACTTGTTCGAATCGATGCAGTCGATAATAATGAAAAATTCATGGGAAGAACTCATGGTCGAACTTAAACGATGGTGTTGCTCCAAAAGATGTACTAAGAAGCATAGAAGATCAGCTACAAGAAATCTCATGTGTTAAATCACTTGAGATCCAACTACAACGAAGTCATAGACATGCAGCAGATTGTAGACAAAAAAAGTCTGCATAATCATCCTTGATCGTAAGCGTTGGTATTATTCCTCTCTAAATTTTCAAACCTCTCCTAAATTGATTCTCTAATACCTTACCCCAGAACGCTCCGTACCGTCGGAAATTCGAGCAAAAAGTCTTACTCTCATATCTCGTTGGAACAATCGATATGATCATAAAGGATTGGAATCTAAACAGAGCTACTTGCTTCACGAATAGACCCTCTACAGGGCACAGTTACCTTGGAGAATACGGACTGAGGAAGAGGTCATCTAGAAGGTTGGCCTTAATTAGAAAGCATTATGAAGAAATTAGTGGGAACGTTTGCAACAATTCTGTAGCTTAAGACAACAGTTGAGGTTGCTCTTAAGGAAATTGAGTCGGAGAATAGAAGCAAAATATATATATATATATGTATATAAATATATATATATATATATATGGAGGTACTGGACTTGAAGCTTATATTAAGGAGCTGGTGGAAGGAAAGCAGATTCGATAGCTGTTAGATAAACAGTTCATAAGACCTAGTATGTCGTCTTGAGGAAACTTAATGCTCTTTGCGGAAGGAAAATAGAATGCTCCAGTTATGGATGGACTATTAAGAGTTAAATAAAGTCACCAAGGATAAGTGATACCGTCTTTCTAGAGGTGATAACCTACTTAACCAATTTCAAGATGCTACCTACATCTTAATTGTTATCAGTCGTGTTTATAAGGAAGACGACACTACACAAATAATAGTTGAAACCAGATATGGCAAGTACGAAGGTTGTGGTCAAGCCCGTGTGGGAGGACCTACACATCTCATGTAGTCAGGAGTCTCATGGATAGGATCTGTAAGACATAATTAGACATGTCTGTCATTTTGCCACTACTACTAAGCACGAAATTCGAGACAAATCGCTATTGTTGAAGCTATAAAATTTCGGGAAGAAGTAAAAACCACATTGAGATGCGTCAATGCTTAGGGATAGGAGAAAGTCGTAAAAAGGATTAACAAAAACTTGATTCGTGTAGCTATACCACTAGCATCGTTATCCTTGGAGAAAAGCGGAATTTGTTTGGGCGCGAATAAGAAAGTTTCAGATGCGTGTTGATGCAACAGTATAAGACAATTTTCTAGTCGCCCGATTGAAGCCGAGAAAATATATGGAGAGCTACATTAAACATGAACTGGAAACTTCCGTAAAATAAAATGATGCACCTGGACACACTATCGATGCGACACTACCCACTACACATCAGAATACTAGACCAAGCACAATAGGGTGATCGACAATCGGTAATGGCAACCGCGTTGGCAAGTGCGCATAGGAGGCCATCATCCGCATCGTCCTAAGACGTCCGTATTACCAAATGCGAGAGAACAAGTATTGACCGCATTTGTATCTGCTTACCCTCTTTGACGAATGCAGATAGCCTATAATTAGGCTTTTCTTCTATTACCTACACCGTATCATTTCTTAAACTTGTGATTCTACCAGCGTCAGTTCACGTGAATATATATATATAGCACATCCCATTTCGGGGAAACTCTTGTCATGCGTCAAATAAGATGAATGGATCTACTCGAAGACTGAGGTTCTGATATACAGATCCGTTCCGAAAAAGGATGCACACTAGAGGAAGCACGTAGTAGAAGAAAGGACTTAACCCTTAAAGATGGAATCATAGAAGGAAGAGATTGAAGAAATTTTCGGAAGGAAGCTGAGAATTAAAAAGTAGGCTTTGAAAGCTGGAGGCCTTTGTGCATGACCTAATCTCTCTATTCTTTGAAATCGTGAAAACTTCTTAGTCTTAGCTTCATAGAAATGATCATGCAATGCCTAGATGTTCATCTGTACTCATTTGGGAAACCCAAACCCTTCTCGATTGAAACCTTTAATCTATTATATCACGACTATCCTGTCTAATTAATGACATTCACGCTAATATCCTCTTCTTTTCAATCATTCTTAAGATTCTCAGTGTGGACGGTAACTCCGTTGGGATTTTGGGAACCGTCTCCTTGTTAGATCTATTTTGTAGGTCGGTGTATTGAACAACGTCTCCTTGTTAGATCTATTTTGTAGGTCGGTGTATTGAACCACAGTGGAGAGTCTCTCTTCTTGTTAATTCTATACGATTGATAAATGATCTGATTGTGAAGCCAAACACCTGTTCATAGTTTGACTCACTGATCCTGTCAAGCATGATTCTAACATTCGGATAGTTACTCCAATTCAAATCAAACATGATTATTTGTCACCAAATCATCAAAATTTGTCCTGGAATGCTCAACTAAATAACTCTAAATTTTCAAGATTCATACTATGAGTGTATCACACTTGGAAACAAATATTAACGATACTAAAATTTGGAGGATGAAATTTCTAAAAGGTGGGGAGAATGTAACACCTCTGAAATCTATCCCATTAGAAAGCTCAATGTATTATAGGAACCAATAAAGGTCCGGATTGATTTGAGCTTACCAAAGAAATCTTGCAAAACGAAACTAGCCTTTTGGGCCCAATAAGCCCAATAAGGGCCCGAACATACAATCAAGGCCCATTTAAGGCCCAAATGCACATTTACGAACTAATTAAATGAGAAACTATGAAACAATGAATTTTTATGTGATTTGAAACAACTATGGAAAAGATCCAAACTGAAAACAGATTCAGAACCCATACCGGGTAAAATCCGGCAAATTAACGCGTACTAACGTCTGAATTCCATCAGAATTCCTTATAATGGCTTGTCATCCAATCCAAATCGTTGTTAATGCTAACAATATCATAAATTATGCTTGTTGAAAGATTTTTCATCAATCAAGCATAAACAACAGAATTTCGTAAGCGAAACGCAAAAACCGGTTTTCACCGGCATTTAACTGACGTCTGTTACGACGACCGACACTCGTAACTCCGTAAATGTTTATTTAATCATTGTTTACTATCATAACATATTGAATTTGATGAATGGTACGTTGTCCGGAATAACTGCGTTCCGAAACGCGACCGTGACGCGAACCGGGTTACGATCAGTTACAACCCGAGAATTCGTCAGATAAGGTTTTAATGTGACCAACATGGGAAGATAACGCTCAAAATATCATCCTAACACTTAATTACGTGCATTTAGATATCAAAAGAATAATAAAAGCACTCGTTCGAGGAAAACGCGTAAAACTGTTAACGTGTCGATTTCGCGGTATCATTTAAACTGTTCAGCACATTTTAAATACGATAAAATCAATAATCTTAGAATATTGATAACAATTTGTATAATTGTATCTAGCGAGAAGCGAAATTATAACAATTACGTGAAAAACAGACCCGAACGTGATACGAACTGACCCCGTTTCTTAACCCCACTATATAAGCAACCTTTTCTCTAATCTAGGGTTTCAAAAACAAAACAAAGTTCAGAGAAAGAGAGAAAGAGGCCGCGACCTCCCCCTTCTTCCCCCCGTTCCCGTCGATTCGGCCAAACCACCGGCCACCGGTGGTTGAATCCGGCGAGTGCCGGCGAACTGACGACAGCCCCGACTCCCCTCTCCCCTGCGGTCGTGATAGTGACTTCAATTTCTCCCGAAACTCAACGTGGCGACGGGAATCGAAGGATGAAGTGGTGGTTGCAGGTCGATTTAGAGGTTGTGGTTGCGCGACGGTGGTGTTGGAGGCTGTGGTTGCTCGATTGACAGGGATGATTGGTGGTTGTAGTTGCTTGTTGTCATGGTGCAGGTCGCGATTGTGGTTCTGGTGGCCGATGGTGGTGCAGGGTAGCTGTGATTGTTGGCTGTAACCGAGACTGTGGTCCTCGAGTGTCGATGATGGTCGCGGTGATGTAGGTTGCAGTGGAAAGGGCAGGGCGAGGTCGTGGTGGCGGTTCTGATGGTTGCCGTGGTGGTATACCTGACAATGGTTTTCGATTGAAAGGTCGATTAAATGGTTGAGGTCGGCGGTTGGGGGCTGTTGTCCGTGATGTTGGCTGTGGTTGCTGATGGCAGTGGTTATGGTCCGCGATGGTGGCTGATGTTGCTGCTGTGTGGTGATGATAAGGCGTCGACGGTGAGGTAAATCTGTGATTGTGGTTCTGGTTGATATTGGTCGATTTAGTGTCGGTTAGGGCTGTGCATGTCGATGTGGTTGTGATTTGGGGCTGTTGATGGTGGTGTATTAGTGTGCATGTCGACTGAGGTCGTGTTGTTGATGGTCGTGGTGATGGTTAGGCAGCAGGGGTGGTGATAGAGCAGCAGCTAGGGTGATGGTGGTTGTCGGTTGCATTGGAGGTGGTTGTCGGGTCGATGGTCGCTGAACCGGTTGTGGTGTATGGACTGTTAGATTATAGGTGATGGTGGTTTTGGTAGAAATCGTGGTTGCGTGGCTGTTGGTTGCTACGATGGTTAAAAAGGCTGTTAATGGTGGTTAATAGTTGTGATGGTGATGGTTGATGGCTGTAATTGGGATTATGTAGTGGTTGTTTTGATGGTGGTTCATGATGGATGCTGCTGTTGAGGTAAATTAGAGTCGTCTGATGTTGTTCTTGTGGCTGCATGTGGCGAATGTTGGGGGTAAAAGCTTTAACCACGGTGGTCGGTAACATATAATGAAATTTCGATTGCGCTTGGTTATGAGATATCAATGTTGTAGTGTTGTATGTAATCTTGGTGTGTATTGGTTAGGTTAAACCCCGGTCAAAGCTAGTCAAAAGGGTCAATGGACAGTCAACGCGATGCGGGCGGAACAAGAGGATTCTAGGATGTGAAACGGAAACGTTAGGTATAACCGAGTGCTAACATTCTTACACGTATAAATATGGAGATTATATATTAACTTGTGTGTGTGTTGAGCTACAAATATATATTTAAAACGTTAACTAGTTTATAAAGCATCAAGAACAAATATGTATAAAAATATTAACTAGAAAAGAATGTGACCAATTGCATAAGTAGAACAACTTTGGTAACATTATCATATGATCAAAGATGCAAAAACATATCAAAAGTTAATTAATCTCGTGTCATATATGTAATCCTTAAAAAAAAGGCGTCGAGATGATTTCATATTTGAAGAATGCAATTGTATATATATATAAATACGTATACAATAGATATTTAGGTTAATCGGCATCTACACGTTTTATTTAAAGTAAAAGACCTAAATTGCGTTGATGATACATCATCTTGTTGTTATTAATAGTTGGTAACCTCATTGCTATTGAAATAAATATATTTGGTATCACCCTTTTTATTAAAAATATCGTCAACTGTTACCAATAATTGGATTATTTAGCGTCAACCAAGTTAACAAACATGATCTGAACGTGAACATTATAAACCACACTTGAAACATTATATAATACTTACATTGTTAATGCCAGTTATTCATAAAGATTTGGAATCCATGATATAAATTTATTTTTCGACATTCTTCATACTAAGACACAATTCTTGATTAAATGCCTAAATTAACCTAATGTACACGAATCAATTCACGACAATTAATAAATACGCAAGAAGCTAAGGTACACTAAGGATACTAATCACCAACCTTAAGTCAACGAAAGAGCTCAACCGCACGCATGTAATAACATCATGCTAATTCTAAACGTGAATCTTATATGTTCTAGTTAGGATTGCTTTGTTGGTGATCATCACTTTTCTTTATCAAAGCTCTAAAATTATATAAGGATGTCAGGTGAGTTCTCGTGTCCCCCTTTTTACTTTTGTTTTGGGGATGAAGCATGCTCCTTTAATCTAAAATTCTTATGTGTGATACTGTTTACTGTTTTGCATGATCTCTTGTTCTATGAACTATGTTTGTGCTTACTTGATGCTAGTATGTGGGACTTTTTGAATACCTGCTGAGACTTTTTGTCACGATCATTAATTCTTTTGTGAACCGTTGTTCTTACGTGAATAGATCTATTTGGGGAATCCCCCACGCACAGTGGCTCCTGCTACAGGGAGGTACCCCACTGAGATCCTGAGGGGTCGTTTGTGGCATGTAACAGGTTTTGAATAAGATACTATGGTGAACCATCCTAGCAGGAATGGTTCACTGTTCTGAGGCTTGGTTCCTCCCCTACGGGGGATATCCGGTTAAACGCAAGTTTAGAAGAGGCCAACCGGGGACCAAGTGCAGGGTTGATTGTGATACCCCACGATGACTGATACTATGATGATGCTTTTAAAATCGAGTGAGATTTTTATAAACTATCACACTAGACTCTAAAACCTGTACTATGGACTCTTGTAGTTCCTTTTAAATTGTTTTGAAACTTTAACCACTTGAACTCACCAACTTTATATTGACACAATTCTTTTTGAGCATGTCTTTAGGTACAGCTAGGGAGAATAGTCGAGCTATAGAAGATACCTAAATCCGAGGCAAGAAGTGAGGGTAGGGGTTGAAGACAAAAGTCGAGCCTAAAAGCTTTAGTTACTGAAGCATCAAGAAAACTTTACCAAAAGATTGATCATAACACCTATAGACTGTAGACTTAGGCACCTTGTGAATTGAAACAGAGCTAATACTCTGATGTAAATGTTGAAAGTTTTAATGTATTAAACCATTTAGTTTCCACTGCATTTTGGTTGTTGTTTACTAATCGTGACGTCCCGCCTCTCTGGGCCCGGGGTGTGACACTATGGTCCTTTGATTAAAACCTATTTTAATCTTTAAAATCATTAAATCATTTTAATAACCTTTTATTACCTTTTAATGATTAAGAACCATCAATTTTCAGCTTGTTAAGTTTGTTAATTAGTTTGTAATGCATGTCCAAATATCAACCATACACTCAAACAACAAACATTCAAACAAGCATAAACATAAACAACCACATGTGCATAACCATAGCAACTATGTTGACAACACTTGTTTGCCATCACAAGTGTTGTCATTTGGTCTTTCTTATGGTCATAACAAAACACATAGAAAGCTTCCAAAAGCCTCCTACTTGAAACCGCATCCAAAATGCTCCATGTTTCTCTTGTGTCTTTCCTTTGTGCTTCCAATGCGTATGTCTTCATATTACAAGATATAAAGTCCTAATACATGATATCTAGTAAAATGAAAAATACACCTAATCTATTTATTACAACCCAATAATAAATAAATTACATCTTTCAAACAAAGCACAAATAAAATAATATACAACCCCATTGAATAAACCAAAACAACCATTGCAAACACCAAACAACACAAGGCCAAATGCTAGGTTATGCACCAATATGAACATTCATCATATCATCCAAATATAACAAAGAATCCCCACTAAAACCCACGATTTTCAGCCAACATAAACTGAAAATTTGGGTTTTAAACATTGTCCAAACAATATACTTATCATCATACATATCTTTCAAGGTTTAATCACAAGCATTTGTGATATAACCTTGAAAGTTTAGGGATTCAACATACAAAACATAGCAGTCCCTAAAGGGGTTTTAAAGTCCATAAAACAAATTTTTAAAGGACAATACAAGCTAGCTATCCACATAACCGGCTCTAGATGCCATCGTTGGGGTTTGTTAAAACACAAGACATAGTTTAACCACTTAAACATTGTAAAATGCAACGGAAGTATAGCTTTATAACATTGTTTATAAGCTGAAAATTTCATGTTCTATTTGATGTTTTAAAGTGTAAACAAACCCATGGACAAAGGGGATCTTGTATGTGAATAAGCAAGATATGAACACATGTAAAAGTACATGAAATCACAGCTACAATGAGCTGTGAAAAACTACCTTCCCAGCAGCGAAAAGTCGACAGAAAATGGATGTTGGAAGCTGAAATTTTAGCCAAGGCTCCAAGGAAAGGATCCCTGAAGCTTGTATACCCCAATCTCTTTGCAAAAGCACCTTCTTGTTAGGAAGAAACACCACAAAGAAAGCTCCTAAACCCCTTCTTCTTTGCTGCTTGTTTCTGTAAACAATGAGAGAGAGAGAGAGGAGAGTTTTTGAGTCTATTGCATGTATTGATATGAGAGGAAAATGAGTGTTAGACTAGTTAATATATGTGTCTTATCAAGAAAGCAAGTTAGCCAATGAGAACAAGGGGGGTGGCCGAAAATGGGTTTTAAAAAAACTGTTCCCCCTTTAAACTAACAACACATTATTTTTAACTAGTCTTCTACATAGAAATACAATTAACCTTTTAATTATATAATCCATACACTCCTATTATTAATTTGTGATGTTATTTAAGTTACTTTAATAACATTACAAATAATATCATCGAACAAAATATACTAATAAGTTGTTCCATCTCATATGCAACTTATTTAGAAAACCCATTTTCTAAATTTGGTGTAAATATTTAATTGCATGATCATATCATCAATTAAATATTAATTGGTGTTTGCTAAGCTTGTTATTGGGTATAACCTGACTTGGATCATAACGTACTAACCGCATCAATATTCTACGTGTCTTGGGCATATAGAATCCTACAGATTCAACCATCAGATCGATGGCATCATCGAACTTGGTCCAAAAGGCTGATTTTGTGAGGTAGGCTACACAGTTATGGCGTGGTTTGAGCTGCATGGTATTAATACAGGAGGGAAGTTTAGAGTTTTTGAATAGTAGGGTTGTGAGAATGAAAAACTCTGAAGTTACGGCTTGGTATTTATAGGGTATGGTTATGAAACGACTGATAAAAAACGTCTGAAGGTTTTGGTGTTTGTCATCAGGAGTTTGAAACGACTGAAGACATGGTTTTAACCTTCAGAGGTTGTAAACAACTGAAGACTTGGTGTTAGTCATCAGTAGTTGAAACTACTAAAGACATGGTTTTGGCTTTAGTTGTTTTGAAATGAAACAACAGTTGTTTGAATTAGCTGAAGAGTAAATTTACTCATCAGCTATTGGCGTCAATTTATAGGCTTCAGTTGTTTCATTCTGACCTCAACATTTACTCATCAGACTTTGTCTGATTTTCAGACGTTTCATTAGCCATCAGCTCTTCGGAATATTTATTCTTCCGCTCTTGTGAACAAATGTTCAGAAGATCTGTTGAAATAAGTTATTCTTCAGAACTTGTGAACAAATATTGTCTTCAGTACTTATGTGGAAGATTACACATCAGTACTTTTGGACAAAATTTGTTCTTCAGTACTTATTTGTTATAAAAAGGCATCAGAAGTTCTAACCACATTAGTAGTTGTAACTTCATCAGTTCTTTTCAACAAATAATGTACTTCAGTACTTTGAAGTATTTTAGTGTTCAGTAGTTATGAAAAATGCTGAAGACTAAATAACTCATCAGTACTCATTTTTGACTTTTGTATACTAATGCTCATCTGTACTTGTCTGAGAGCATTAGTATTAGTCAATTTAGTCCAGCTGCAGCATACCAAGCCTTAGCACCAGATTTTGAAAAGTTGCACTATCTAAAGGCTAAGTAAATATATCTGCAAGCTCATCAGCACTAGGAACAAACTTTGGATCAATCAGACCTTTTTCATAACAATCCCTAATAAAATGATGTCTGATCTCAATATGTTTGGTCCTAGAATGCTGGACTGGATTCTTAACAAAACAAAGAGATGAAGCACTGTCCATTAGTAATGGAGTCTTAGTCTCTGTAATGCCATAATCCAATAATTGATTCTGAAGCCAGAGTACCTGAGATGTACAACTTGCAGCTACAATGTACTCTGCTTCAGCAGTTGATGTAGCAATTGAAGTTTGTTTCTTACTCTACCAAGAAACCAAACAATTGCCTAGAAATTGGCATCCACCAGAAGTTGATTTTCTGGTTACTTTACACCCTGCATAGTCTCTATCAGAAAAAGCAACCAATTTACAAGAGTGCCCAGTGGAATACCAAAGTCCTAGAGATTGAGTTCCTTGCAAGTATCTAAAGATCCTTTTGACTGCAATCAAATAGGATTCTTTAGGTGCAGCCTGAAATCTAGCACAGACACAAGTTGCAAACATAATGTCTGGTCTAGAAGCTGTAAGGTACATCAAGGAACCAATCATACATCTATAAAGGGTTTCATCAACCGCTTTACCTTTCTGATCAACATCCAGTTGTGTGGTTCTGCTCATGGGAGGAGAACAGGGCTTACAGTTTTGTAAATCAAACTTTTTTAAAAGATCTTTTGTATATTTGGACGGATGAATGAAAGTTCCATCAGCCCTTTGTTTGATTTGCAAACCCATAAAGAACTGTAATTCTCCCATGGCACTCATTTCCAACTTTTGTTGCATTAACTTTGTAAATTCATCACACAACTGTGGATCAGAGGATGCAAAAATAATATCATCTACATAAATTTGAACAAGTAGCTTATGTTGTCCCACTTTCTTTATGAATAAATTTTTATCTATGGAGCCTCTAGTGAAATTATTTTGAAGAAGAAAATTTGATAATGTTTCATACCAGGCTCTAGGAGCTTGTTTCAACCCATATAGAGCGTTATCAAGCTTATACACCCAATCTGGATGTTTATTGTCCTCAAAACCTGGTGGTTGACACACATAAACCTCTTCTTTTATTTTACCATATAAAAATGCACTTTTGACATCCATTTGAAAAACTTCAAGATTGTGGAAAGCAGCATAAGCTAGGAACAATCTAATTGCCTCCAGTCTGGCTACAGGGGCAAAGGTTTCATCATAATCAATATCTTCTTCTTGTGCAAACCCCTGTACAACCAGTCTGGCCTTGTTCTTTACAATTTGACCTTTTTCATCAGTTTTATTCCTAAACACCCATTTAGTTCCTATTACACACTTACCTTAGGGTAGAGGAATCAGCTCCCACGCTTGCTGCTTTTTGAACTGAAGAAGCTCAAGTTGCATGGCTTCAACCCATCCATTGTCTCTTAATGTAACATGATAATTCTTTGGCTCTTGCTGATTGATGAAGAGAGCATAGAAGCAAAAATTGGACAATTGACTTCTGGTTGAGACTCCAGCATTGATATCACCAATGATCTGAGACATTGGGTGATCCTTTAGCTCTTGATAAACAATGAGGTCTATGGAAGTGTTTGTAGGAGAGTCAGCAGCAATAGTTGTTGATCCAGATTCTTGAAATCATATAGGAGATGGCAACTCAAATGAAGTAGATGTTTCAGAAATCTCATAGCATTTGTTGTGGATAGAGCTGCTGAAGCTACAGGAGCATCAGGTTTAGATGAGTCAGGCAGTTGATCACTAAACCTGAAAAGGTGAGTACTGTCGGCATCATCATCAGTACCACCAGGTGGAGAACTGTGTGCAGTTGGTGATGGATTATCAGGAAGTACAACAGCTAGAGACTGATAAGGAACATATTACAGTATGTCCAAATCAATTAGCTCCACAGGGTTTTGTGGAATTTTATCCTTTGGAGATTCATTAAACTTCACATGCAAAGTCCCTTCAACCATCTTTGTTCTGCAGTTGAAAACTCTGTATGCCTTGCAAGTAGATGAATAACCAATAAAGTACCCTGCATCCACCTTTGATTCAAACTTCTGAAGTAAATTCTTTATGTTAAGAATATAACAAGGACACCCAAATGCTGTAAAAAATGAAATCAAAGGGGCCAAATGATGTAGCACTTCATAAGGAGTCTTCATCAACCTCTGATTTACTAATACTCTATTTTGCACATACCAAGCTGTGTTGATAGCTTCAGCCCAAAAGGTCAGTGGCAAACCAGAATCAGCCAACATTGACCTGGCAGCTTCAATAAGTGTCCCGTTCTTTCTCTCCACCACTCCATTTTGTTCAGGAGTTCTTGGAATGCTGAACTGCCACTTGATTCCCTTTGACGAGTAGAATTCATCAAGTGTGTGATTTTTTAATTCTGTGCCAGTATCAATCCTTACACACTTGACTGGAAGGGAATACTGTTTCTCAACATACAACACAAAGTTCATAATAGCTTGTGCAGCTTCATCTTTGGAGTGCAAGAAGAAAGTCCATACAAATCTGGTGTAATCATCCATAATTACCAGACAGTATTTCTTCTTTGCCATGCTCATCACTCTTACAGGACCAAAAAGATCCATATGCAACAATTGCAAGCAGGCAGTGGACTTTGGCTCTTCTATTGGAGGGAATGATACCTTGTGTTGCTTCCCTTTTAAACAAGCAGAACAGTTGTCATCACATTTGAACTCCTTTATTGGCAATCCTCTTACTAAATCATGGTGAATCAGCTGGTTCTTGTTTTTGAGATTCACATGACTAAGCCTTCTATGCCATAGAGTAGATTCCTAAGGAGAAGCCTTGGAGAACAGGCAAGGATGGCCTTTTAGATCAATTTTCTTTGACAAGTCCAAGGCATATACTCTGCCTATCCTGTTGGCCTTCAGGAGAGTATGATCATCGAATACCTTGTCAATCAAACTCAGAATTTTGGAAGACAGAATCCTGCAATTCCGACTGGTGAAAAGGGCAACATAACCTTTATCACACATTTGACTTACACTCAAGAGATTATACTTGAGATTCTCCACATGGTTGACATCATCAAACCTTATTTCACCATTGGAAACAAAGCTTTTGCCGATGATGTAACCCTTAGCATCATTACCAAAAGAAACAAACCCCTTCTTTCCTTGAGAGTAGTCATTAAGAAGAGAGCTGCTCCGTGTCATATGCATGGATCCTCCACTGTCCACATACCAGATGCTTCTTTGGCATGCTAAAGAACCCTGCATTCATCACAACAAACTAGTTATTTTTTGAGACCCAAACCAATTTGGTATTGGGTCTGTTCTCATCAATAGATTTTACACTAACTGGTTTGTCATGAGTTGCAGCCTGTGGTAATGGAGATGGTGCAGAAAAGGGTTCCTTTGTTTTAGGCTTGGGTTTCCTTTTCTGTGGTTTAATCATAGGAACATCTATTTGGTTGACTCTCCCCAATAGATGTTGAACCATCATAACAAGTTGTGTCTGATTGTTTGCTAAAGCCTGTAGCTCATCAGACACATCAGTGCTTGATTTTGATGGATTCCTGTGTTGCACCATCTTCCTGTGAACACCTTCAGCTGTTTCCTGATTAACCCCTTCCTTCTTTTTGGATTTCTTTAAGGATTTTGAGGATTCAGGTTAAGATGCTGCTGGAACAAACTTGGTTTCAAACTCAACTTTCATTTTGTGAATTTTCTTTTTAATGTTCTTGTCTTTGTTGAGTTTTGAACCCTTTCTGTACCAGCAGTCATTGGTGAGATGATTGAATAAGCCACATATTTCACACGGCTTTTTCCCAATCTTCAGTTGATCAACTGCTGAAGAAGATGAAACTACTGAAGATTTGTTCTTTAGTACTTTCTTCCTTTTAGTACTTGTGTTAAGTACTGAAGGATTCTTAACTACTGAAGATTTGTTCTTCAGCAGTTTGCTATCAGTACATTCAGACTTCCTGATAGATTCTTCAGCAGTTTTCAAACCCTTTTTACTTTTATTAGTTTGGGTTTGTTCTTCAGGTGTTGTGACTTGCTCTTCAGTACTTTGAGTACTTTATGAGACAACACCTGAAGTGATCAACTCTTTTTTGATCATGTGACTGTCAGCACTGGAACCATCAACTGTTTCATTGTCAGCTGATTGGTTTTCAGAGGGATGAATGCTGACTTCATCCTCTAATTTTGGTGCATTATCAGAGGATGAATCACATGATGAGGTGGATTGGTTACTGCTTTCTCCTTCAGATTCTACTTCTAACCTAGGAGTATTATCTGTAGGAGGAGCAGTGTGATTATAACCAATTCCAAACTTCACATTGGAAGCTGTTTGTCTGCAGAGAAGCATTTCAAAACCCTTGCATGTTGTTACCCAGCGTTCACACTCTACCTGGGTAGATGCAAGAGTTTCTTTGAGGTCGTTATACTTCTCTAAAAGTATCTCATCTTTTGCCTTGTCATCAATGATTTGGCATTTTAATTTGTAAATCTCATCATTCTTTTCTTTTAACACAGACTCAAACTCAGCTTTTCTTTTGGGAAGAACTTTCTCTAGCTCAAGATTTTTATTAATTAAAGCTACATTTGCTTCTCTAATAGATGCAAATGTGGCTATGCATGATTCAGAACATTACTTGGCCTTGGCCTCTGCAGATACCTGTGATACCTGTGATGTTAAAGCATTCGAGGATAATCCATCAGCGGACTCCATGGCCATAAGAGCAAGATTTCCAAAAGGATTGTCACCACCATATTGACCAGCACCAGGAAATAGTTATTCATGACCAGAAATATCATCTGGTAAACTGCTCCAATCAACAACTCCAGGGGTGAAAAAGCTGTGTTGGGGTTGAGATTGTTGATGAGATTGAGATGGTTAAGGCTCAGGAAGGGCATGTGGTTGTTGAGCTATGGGTGCTTGAACTTGGCTTGTCTGAGGCATGTAGAAGCAGGGGTAAGGATATGGCATAGGACCTCGACGGACAAAATATGCAGGTGATGATTGAGCTTGTGATGGATGACCAGAACTGGTGGAATGTTGCCCTTTGTTTTGAGAGCTATTGCTTGGGAAGGTCACAAAGGGTGCAGATGAGTTAGATCCAGATGATCTACACTCTCATGCGAAGTGTCCAAGCCTATGGAACTTGTGACACCTCAACTTGCTCTTGTCAAAACCTACTTTGGTTTAGCCAGAGAGACCTGGGAATTTCCTACCAGTTCTTTTGTAGAACTTTTGAGATCTGATATTGATCATTGCCATTTGGCTCAAAATATCCATCTCTTCCAGATCATCATCCGGAATTCCTTTCAAGTCCTCCATCAAAAAGCACAGATTATCACTACTACCACCTGAATTACAATCCATACCAACAGAAGCATGTTCTCCATAGTTTGGAGAGAAATCAATACGCTCATCATTTGAACCTTCTAATGCAGCATACTCTGACTCCTTACCAACCAAGGCAGTGTTGCCTAGTACAAAGTCATTAGTGAGCTTTCCAGATAAAGACAACTTCCTTTTCTGTTCTATTTCTCTTTCAAATGTCAGCAGTTTCCCATGAAGTTGGGTGAGAGATAGAGTATCCAGATTTACACTGGAGTGTAGGACAATAGTGTATGTGTCCCATCTCTCAGGTAGGGATCTGAGGAAACGGTTGTCCATCTGGCTGTTTGAATATTCTTGTTACACCATTTTCAACTCAGAGATCAAACAGGAAAATCGCTCAAACTGTTGAGTCAGAGACTCACCCTTCCTATGAGAGAATGTCTCATATTGTTGGGCAAGAATTTCCCTAGTGTTTGCCAAAACCTCATTAGTTCCTCCAAATTGTTCCTTCAGAGCAACCCAGAGGTCATATGCAGTTTCATGATGCATAAGCCCTGAATAGATTTCATTAGGCAGTGCCATGGCCAGAATTCCATGAGCTTTAGCATCAATTTCAAACAGCTTTAGATCTTCATCAGAATACTGATCAGGTTTCTTCGAAACCCTCTCATTTGTTTCCGGAAGACTCACCATAGGCTTGTATGGTCCATGCACCACAGATTTCCAACATCCTACGCTGTTGATAGACAGGTAATGGAACATACGTCGTTGCCATATGTAATACTCACTCCTAACAAGCATCGGAGGCTTTGTTGAGGAGCCAGTATTGTGAGGATCATTGGTTGGTGTCGCCATTTCACAGGTTCAAGCAAATTCAAAGTAATTTCAACAAATCTAGCTCAAAAACACGTAAAACCTCAAATTAATTGACCAGAACTAAACAGAAACTCAAACTCTATAACCAATTCTTGCAAATTTACTAATTCGATCAAACGTAGAAATCAAAAGAGCAGTTTCAATGACCAATTGTTAAATCGATCAATGATTAACCTGTTCTGATACCAATTGAAAGGATCTCTGATCTAGTTTGATCAATTAGATTTAATTCGCAACGGAATAGTATAAGAATTAGACTCAATTCAAGCAAGAACACACATGATATTTCAATGAAACAGTACGGTTATAGAGAGAGAAGGTATTTCTGGAAAAGGAATGTTTTCATTCAACACACGTTCGGCAATTACAAAATTAGGTCAACTTCCCTTTTATAAGGAAGGTGACGTCAGCAGATGTCACTTGATAGTGACATCTAACCGTTTTACAAATAACAACTGAAAGTAAACAAAACTACTGAAGATGTCTACAACAGCTGACATCTTCTTACAATAGAAGCTAAGTGTACTGCTACTATAACTACTGAAACTATAACTACTGAAGCTACAACGTCTGAAGAACAAGCTCTTCAGATGTTTTACATTAACTAAACTACTGAAAGAAAACTACTGAAATAAAACCATCACAACTACTGAAGAAAACTACTTCAGCTGTTATGGCAACCTCTGAAGACTTGAACTTTAGACTTTGTCTTCAGTAGATGAACTTCAGACTTTGTCTTCAGTAGATACTTCAGACTTTGTCTTCAGTAGATACTTTCAGACTTTCTCTTCAGTTCTTGATCTTCAGACTTTGTCTTCAGTAGATACTTCAGACTTTGTCTTCAGTATATACTTCAGACTTTGTCTTCAGTAGATACTTTTAGACTTTGTCTTCAGTTCTTGATCTGCAGACTTTGTCTTCAGTAGATACTTTCAGACTTTGTCTACAGTTCTTGATCTTCAGACTTTGTCTTCAGTAGATACTTTCAGACTTTGTCTTCAGTTCTTGATCTTCAGACTTTGTCTTCAGTACATGTCTTCAGCTGATGTCTTCAGCTGATGTAGCCTTCTTCAGTACTTACGATGTCTTGTGGGACTTAAAGGTTTTTCTGATCAGGCTCATTGGTTCTTTTGGTCCAATAAAGAACAAGCACATACTAGTCAATTTTGATTAGTTCCAAGTGGTTGCAAGGTGTTAGCAAGTCTAATTCTTGATTTCTACACGTTTAAAGGTTAGATTTCATCAAGTTTTCATAGTTTTGATTCATGATGAACCCTAATTCGAAATTATGTATGAAAGTATGAAATTGATAATTGTTAGATGTTGATATGATGTTAGTTAGGTTGTATGAATGCTAGATTATGTTGATTATGCAAGAAATCCATAGTTTGATCATCTAGTTCATACATTGCCGAAAGAAGAAACTTTTTCTTCATGGAATTCATGTTTTGATGATTGGCATATGTTAGATGGATTGTTATTGCTATGAACTAAATTAGGGATGTTATTAATGAATTTGAGATTGAATTTGATGAAAATATGGATTTTGGATATGACTCTCCGAAAGGGAAACTTTATTCATATGAAATGTATGATTTTGTGATTTGATCATGATTTGATGATTGTATGATGTTAGTTGTATTGCTTTGATGTTAGTTTACATGGATTGTGCAAGAAAGATCATAAAATCTAGTAGTTGTTCATACCTTGCTATAAGTAGAAACTTTTGGATATGAGGTTTGTAAATTATGATGAATTGTTGATATTGGTCATGCCTAGATGATAGTTATGAACTTGATTAGGTATAAAGTTGATGAATTCATGAATGAATTTTGATGTTAGATTGATTTTGGCTGTTCTTTCCCAAAAGGGAAACTTTATTTGTGAGAAACATTGGATATGGTGAATTAGGTATGTTCATGATATCAGGATCATGTTAGAATGCTTGTTGATGATGTCTAATATGGTGGAATGTGTTAATTGGGTTGTATGGATACTTGATTGATCATTTACCGTATTTAGGTTCTTGATTATTATACATAATGATGGATAATGGTGAGTGATTAGGGAATCATGTTTGGGATTGAACTTGATCATTGTTGAGCATGTTGATTGTTTGAGATTCATATGAGTTGTATGATAATCTAATATAGTATGATGACATTCGTAGAACTTGGGTTGATGATGTGATACACATGAATAATATATATGATATTCATGTATGTTAAGTTGATATGCATGATTAAACAATATTGCAATTAATATGTCACCACGGGTCAAACGGGTCAACTAAGTCAAATGAGTCTTGCATTCAAAAGCTTGGGTCAATGTGTTTATTGAGCACCTAGAGTTGTTAAGTTTTCTTTGTACATGTACTTATGTACTTGCGCGTTCTAGGTAACCTTTTAAGGGTTGTCTTCGTGTTAGCTTTAATCATTGTTCGTTGCGTATCAGGTGAGTTCATGCCCCACTCTTTTACATAATCTATTTTGGAGGAGATAGCATACTGGTATTAACAAACGCTTTATTATTATGAGTTGTGTATAGTTTTAATATAGTGTTAATTACCGTGGAATGTCCTCACACCTTCGATTTGTTAATAATTATTTAGCGGGAAATCTTGGGTAGTACTACTGGGTCTGACGAGCCCCACCTGTATGACTCAAGGTCAGACGGGTGCAATATTGTCCTAACGAACATTGTCACGACCTGGTAAGTCGTTGCAGGAGGCAACCAACTTAACACCGTCAGCTTCAAACGTGAAATCACTATGATTATTACTAACTGTGAATAGACTAGCTATCTATTACAATACACTGCTTATGTTTTGCAACTATTACTGATATTTATTTAACGCAAACTGATGAATTCACAAACCATTGTGTTGACTTGTTTAGAATGCTATTCTCAGGTTAAGGTTGCCAGTTACCTAGGAGCACTCACACGTCAGCATTGTTGAGTTATCTGCATTGTTTTAAATACTATCTTGAATTATGTCAATTTAAACAGTTATGTTTGGGTTTTACATTATGATTGGGGCGTATGTTTTGCGCATTTTCTTTACATGTTACTTTGATACTAGTCTTCAGATTATTTAAACACTTCCGCACATTTTAAAGTTAAACTCTGATTGTGTTTATTAGTTCATCTAGAGTCGTTCTGAGTAACTGAGATCCTGGTATGTCATGCGCCTCGTGGTAAGACCCCGCACATGGATTTTGAGGGTGTGACAGATTGGTATCAGAGCAATTGGTTATAGGGAACTAGGTTGCATACACACTAGTCTATAACCGCACACAGTTACTTAGTTACTCGTTGCTTATCCTCTTACTGTATACTCATTAGCATACACATCACATACACTGCAATATGGCATCTTCATCATCTTCATTCCCTGTTCGAAACGCATCGGGAAAGGAAACCGAGGTTATTACTTTGTCATCTTCAAGTTATGGTTCTAGACTTCCCATACTTATACCTGATGTAAACCTCATACGCGAGCCAAAAATTGGGCGGGACATGACTAATTCTGACAATTGGCACTAGTATCACATTACACTGATTAGGATGCTGGAAAAGGAAAATGTTTCATTTATGATCCCTACCATGTCTAGTGACACCATATTATACCACCTACCTCGCACACGTTTTAGGGTTATCGCTATGTTGGTTACCCCGCATGATCGACTACAGATAGTAGAGTGTACAAATAAATGGAAAACTTGTGGCTCGATATGCAAGGACGCAAGCATGGTTAGACAGGAGAGATCCAGGCTTTGCGTGGACAGCTTGCCGAGTTGACAGCTAATTTGAACGTGATCGTGATCAACTTCATGACGCTATCATTTGTATACACGAGTTGGAAAACCAATTCGAGACTCAGGAGGCCCCAATGGACGAGCCTTAGGATACCCCAATGGAAGAGCCTTAGCCGGTATACTGCCCTTGTAATAAAGTTCAAAAACTGGAAGTTGAGTTCTGGCAATTAAAGATGGAAGGATTTGACATCGAGGCTTACACCACTAGGTCTAATAAGCCGACGACACCCTGTCCTGGCATGGTTGACCCACCGAGTTGATGAATTAAGCTCTACTTACGTGGTTTGGTGCCGGAGAAATGGTGACTGCTGCAAATCTCCCTACTATTCAACACGTTATACGACTGGCTCACAAGCTCACTGACCAAGCTGTGGTGCAAGGAAAGTTACCCAAGTGGGGCGCTGTGACAAGCGGGGCGCTGTAGCAAGCGTGCCCGATAACAAACGCAAGTGGGAGAACAATGCTAGCAAGGGATCGTCATCTGGTAACCAACCTCAGCAACATCAACCTCATCAGTACCAACAATAATAGAGGCGGTTTAATAACAATTGTAACCTCAAACAATCATCTTCATCATCCCAAGGAATAGGTTGATACGTGGGGAAAAATCCAAAATGCAACCGATGCATTTACCACCACACTGGCAGGTGTGACAGCTTTTGATGCCAGCGTTATGGGAAGGTTGGACACGTGGCAAAGGATTATCATGCAGAACTGATTAAGAAGCCTCAATAACCTCAGCAATCTCAGCAGCCCCAAGAAACACCAAAGGATTGCTTTAAGTGTGGAAAGGAAGGGCATTACAAGAGAAACTGTCCTCAACTAAGAAGAAACGGGAATGGCAATGGGAATGGTTGCAATAACAACAACGGTGGTAATGATGAAAACAATAGTGGAAACAATGGTGGAGCCAAAGGGAGAGCCTTTGTCATGGGTTCAGGCGAGGCCCTAAACGATCCTTCTACCGTTACTAGTAAATTTCTTGTTAATGGTCGTTTTGCTTCAGTATTGTTTGACATTGAAGCCGATAGGAGTTTATCTCTAATAAGTTTGATAGTCTGTTAAGCGTATATGCCTTCTGCATTGGAGTCTAAGTATGTCGTAAAATTGGCTGAGGGTAAGCAAATTCATGTAACGCATATCCTTAGAGACTGCAAGATAGAGCTTGCTGGTCATACATTCGCTATAGATCTTATGCATGTTACGCTGGGGAGTTTTGACGTAGTGATAGGCATAGATTGGCTCTTTATTAAGCAAGCGAAAGTCATATGCCACTAGAAAATCATACGAATTCCTATTGATGGCGAAATCCTTGCGGTCAGAGGTGATAGGAGTGGTGCAGTGATAGGCATCATCTCGTACATGAAAGCACAAAAGTAATTGAGAAAAGGCCGTTTAGCCATCCTGGCACTCGTCACCGATAAACAACTGCAAGAAAGGAAAATGGAGGACATTCCCGTAGTATGTGACTTTCCGGAGGTGTTTCCAGAGGATCTTCCTAGACTACCACCTCAACGCCATGTGGAATTCCAGATCGAGTTGACTCCCGGCGCAGCCCCGATTGCTAGGGCACCTTATTGATTAGCACCGAATGAACTATAGGAGTTGTCAACACAACTTCAGGAGCTTTTAGATAAAGGCTTTATTTGACCTAGCACCTCACCTTGGGGAGCCCCTGTCCTTTTTGTTAAGAAGAAGGATGGCACATTTTGAATGTACATCGATTATAGAGAGTTAAACAAGTTCACAGTAAAGAACCGGTATTCCTTACCTCGTATTGATGATCTGTTCGATCAACTTCAGGGATCCAGTTACTATTCTAGGATCGATTTATGGTCGGGGTATCATCAGCTGCGAGTTCGTGAGGAAGACGTCTCGAAAACCGCTTTCAGGACTTGTTATGGACATTATGAATTCTTGGTCATGCCCTTTGGTCTAACTAATGCACTAGCTGTGTTCATGGACCTCACAAATCGCATGTGCAAACCCTATCTGGATCAGTCGTTATTGTGTTTATCGATGACATACTGATATATTCTAAGACCAAGGAGGATCATGAAGAACACATACGATTGATCTTAGAATTGTTGAAGAATGAACAATTATATGCCAAATTCTCTAAGTGTGACTTTTGGATACAAGAGGTGCAATTCCTAGGTCACATTGTTAATGAGAAGGGGATACGTGTTGATCCTGTTAAGATTAAGATTGAGGCAATAAACAATTGGGCTATACCCAAAACATCAAGCGAGATACGGCAATTCCTTGGGTTAGCAAGATATTATTGACGTTTCATAGAGGGATTCTCTAAGATCGCACAACCTCTCACAGCCTTAACACACAAGGGAACGGCATACAATTAGGGTGACAGTCAAGAATCGGCTTTTCAACTGTTAAAATAGAAACTCTGTAGTGCACCGATATTGGCACTTCCATTGGGAACAGACAATTTCGTAGTGTATTGTGACGCATCCATTCAGGGATTGGGTTGTGTCTTGATGCAGCGAGGTAAGGTGACAGCCTATGCCTCGAGACAACTAAAGGTTCATGAGAAGAACTATACCACCCACGACTTGGAATTAGGTGCAGTGGTTTTTGCCTTAAAGATTTGAGACATTACTTGTACGGTACCAAGTGCACTATCTTCACCGATCACAAGAGTCTTCAACATAACTTTGAGAAAAAGAAGTTGAATATGAGGTAACGAAGTTGGATGGAGGTACTGAACGATTGTGATTGCACTATCAAGTATCATCTAGGAAAGGCAAACGTGGTTACCGATGCCTTGAGCTAGAAAGAAACAGCTAAACCTAGACGGGTGCGAGCCTTACATCTTACGATCAGCACCCATCTGCCTGAACAAGTTAAGGAAGCACAGATAGATGCATTAAAAGCAGAACATATCGGGTCTGAGTCGTTACAGGGGTTGGATAAACAACTGGAGGTGAAAGAGGATGGAATTCGTTATTTCATGGATAGACTTTGGGTGCCTGTCTATGGAAATCTGAGGGATTTAGTTATCAGTGAGGCATACAAATCTAAGTATTCTATATATCCTGGATCTGACAAGATGTATCATGACCTAAAGGCACACTATTGGTGGCCTGACATGAAGGCGGATGTAGCTACGCCTGTGAGCAAGTGTTTGACCTGCTCGAAGGTAAAGGTGGAATACCAAAAACCATCCGGACTGTTACAACAACCTGAGATACCAATGTGGAAATAGGAACAAATCTCCATGTATTTTATTACTATGTTACCCCGAACTAATACTGGTTGTGACACGATATGGGTTATCATGGATCGGATTACAAAGTCTGCTCACTTTCTTGCAATTAAGGAAACTGACAAGATGTAGAAATTAATTCGACTGTACCTTAAGGAGATCATTTCGAGACACGGTGTACCGAGCTCAATTATTTCTGACCGCGAGGCTCGTTTCATGTCACACTTCGAGCAATCACTACAAAAATCTTTGGGTACACGATTAGATATGAGTATTGCTTATCATCCACAGACTGACGGCCAGAGTGAGCGTACCATACAACCTTTGGAGGATATGCTACGTGCTTGTGTGATTGACTTCGGGAATAACTAGGAAATTCACCTGCCATTGGCGGAGTTTTCTTATAACAACAGTTATCATACTAGCATATAGGCAGCACCTTTCGAGGCTTTGTATGGGAAAAAATATAGATCACCAGTTTGCTGGGCGGAGATTGGTGATAGTCAACTAACGGGTCCCGAGTTAATACATGAGACTACTGAGAAAATTATGCAGATACAGAACCATATGGGTGCAGCGCGAGACAGACAGAACAATTATGCTAGCAAACGATGGAAACCCTTAGAGTTTCAGATTGGCGACAAAGTCTTATTGAAGGTCTCACAATGGAAAGGCATAGTTCGGTTTGGCAAACGAGGAAAGCTAAATCTGAGATATGTTGGACCATTTGAGATATTGGAAATAATAGGTCCAGTGGCCTATCGATTAGCTCTACCTGATTCGCTAAGTGGAATCCGTGATGTATTTCACGTTTCGAACCTAAAGAAGTGTCTAACTGATGAAACAATGGTTGTACCGCTAGAGAAGGTTCAGGTGGATGAACAATTACGCTATATTGAAGAACCAGTCAAGGTGATGGACCGTGAGGTGAAAACACTTAAGCCAAGTAAGATACCCATCGTTAAAGTTCATTGGAATTCATGACGTGGACCGGAATTCACGTGGGAACGTGAAGATCAAATGAAGCTTAAGTATCCTCAACTATTCAAAAAGACGATGCCTGCAGACAAAGGTATTGATATAAATTTCGGGATGAAATTTCTTTCAACATAGGGATGATGTGACAACTCATCCAAAACTCACTAGATTTTGATTTCTGTGTGCCAATGCAGTAGACCAGTGATGGAACACTCACCATGTAATGCAATTTTCAGGACGAAAATTCTTCCAACATGGGGATAATGTGACATCCGTTATTTTTCCGTTACCAAACTCCGTTAGTTCCGTTAGGTCTTGCATACACGTGTCGTGAGCACACACTAGTAGTCGTTGAACATTGGTGACTTAATAATAATCTATGATAAACAATAATATTCTAATTAATAATGTTGATTATTAGTCGTGATTATGTGGTTCATGAATTTATAGAATTTTAAACATTTATTTTGTGAATTTTACGCGATAACGTGATAACGTGTTATATATATTTCATGTGTTGTGTGACTTGTTGTAAATGTTTTTTTATTATAATTATTGATTAATAATACTTGTAATTTGTAGTTAAAATTGTTAAAAAAATGCTAAAGATATTAACGTTTACAAAAGTTGGTTAAAAGGGGGGTTTATATGCAAAAATCTATTTATGTTAAGTTGAAAAATCCCAACCCTAGCCTCCCACAACCCAATTTCAGCCACAAGCAGCCCCAAACCCCTCATTATTTTCGAAATTGAGCAAGAACAAGCACATACAAGTCGATTTTGATTAGTTCCAAGTGGTTGCAAGGTGTTAGCAAATCTAATTCATGATTTCTACACGTTTAAAGGATAGATTTCATCAAGTTTTCATAGTTTTGATTCATGATGAACCCTAGTTCGAAATTACATATGAGAATATGAAATTGATTATTGTTAGATATTGATATGATGTTAGTTAGGTTGTATGAATGCTAGATTATGTTGATTATGCAAGAAATCCATAGTTTGATCATCTAGTTCATACATTGCCTAAAGAAGGAACTTTTTCTTCATGGAATTCATGTTTTGATGATTGGCATATGTTAGATGGATTGTTATGATTGCTATGAACTAAATTAGGGATGTTATTAATGAATTTGAGATTGAATTTGATGAAAATATGGATTTTGGATATGACTTTCCCGAAAGGGAAACTTTATTCATATGAAATGTATGATTTTGTGATTTGATCACGATTTGATGATTGTATGATGTTAGTTGTATTGCTTTGAAGTTAGTTTACATAGATTGTGCAAGAAAGATCATGAAATCTAGTAGTTGTTCATACCTTGCTATAAGTAGAAACTTTTCGATATGAGGTTTGTAAATTATGATGAATTGATGATGTTGGTCATCCCTAGATGATAGTTATGAACTTGATTAGGTATAAAGTTGATGAATTCATGAATGAAATTTGATGTTAGATTGATTTTGGGTGTTACTTTCCCAAAAGGGAAACTTTATTTGTGAGAAACGTTGGATATGGTGAATTAGGTATGTTCATGATATTAGGATCATGTTAGAATGCTTGTTGATGATGTCTAATATGGTGGAATGTGTTAATTGGGTTGTATGGATACTTGATTGATCATTTAGGGTATTTAGGTTCTTGATTATTATACATATTGATGGGATTATGTTGTGTGATTAGGGAATCGTGTTTGGGATTGAACTTGATCATTGTTGAGCATGTTGATTGTTTGAGATTCACATGAGTTGTATGATAATCTAATATAGTATGATGACATTGGTAGAACTTGGGTTGATGATGTGATACATGTGAATAATATATATGATATTCATGTATGTTAAGTTGATATGCATGATTAAACAATATTGCAATTAATATGTCACCGACAGGTCAAACGGGTCAACTAAGTCAAATGAGTCTTGCATTCCAAAACCTTGGGTCAATGTGTTTATTGAGCACCTAGGGTTGTTAAGTTTTCTTTGTACACATTCTTATGTACTTGCACGTTCTAGGTAACCATTGAAGGGTTTTCTTCTTGTCAGCTTTAATCATTGTTCGTTGCGTATCAGGTGATTTCATGCCCCACTCTTTTACATAATCTATTTTGGGAGAGATAGCATACTGGTATTTACAAACGCTTTATTATTATGAGTTGTGTATAGTTTTAATATAGTGTTGATTACCATGGAAAGTCCTCACACTTTCAGTTTGTTAATAATTATTTAGCGGGAAATCTTGGGTAGTACTACTGGGTCTGACGAGCCCCACCTGTATGACTCGAGGTCAGACGGGTGCAATATTGTCCTAACGAACATTGTGACGACCTGGTAAGTCATGGCGGAAGGCAACCAACGTAACACAGTCAGCTTCAAACGTGAAATCACTATGATTATTACTAACTGTGAATACACTGGCTATCTATTACAATACACTGCTTATGTTTTGCAACTATTACTGATATTTATTTAACGCAAACTCATGAATTCACCAACCATTGTGTTGACTTGTTTAGTATAATATTCTTAGGTTAAGGTTGCCAGTTGCCTTTCTGAGTGTGCATTTTACTTAGATATGTTAGATGAGTGTTTCTGGAGGTTCTTGATGTGTGAAACCCGTGCACGGAGTAGCCGAAGGCTGCTCAGCACTCTGTAGTCGTGAACATACTGTTCAGGCGACTGGGTCTGTCATGCGACTGAGTCATGCGACTGGGTGAGTCGTGCGACCAAGTCCATGCGATTGGGTCTGTCGTGCGACTGAGTCCAAGCGATTGAGTGAGTCGTGCGACTGAGCCCATACGATTGTGTGTGTCGTGTGAATGAGTCATGCGGATGAGTATTGCCATGCGATTGAGTCAATGCGGATGAATGTGTGCGACTATGGGTATCGCACGACTGAAGGTCCAGTTGCACGAATGAAAGTTCAGTCGTACGAATGAAGCAAATTCATGTGACTGAAGGCTTAATCGGGCGAATGGAAGATTGAGTCGTGCGATTGGGTGCTGTGTGGTACGACTGAATGCTTAGTTGCACGAATGGGGATTCAATCATGCGAATGAAGCTGATTCGCATGATTGAGAGTTGATTCGTGCGAATGGAGTGTCCAGTCATGCATCTAGTCCTGTCGTGCAATTGGAGTTATTGTGTGTGAATTCTTCCTGTGTGCGGTGTGTGTTGTCGTGTGATGTTAAGGTGACATCGACACGGTTGCCATTGCTAATGATGATCTTTAAGATTAACACTATCGAACTTATCAATGTTATCTCAAATCCAATCAACTTAACATTCTGCAATTAGTAACAAATGATTCATAACACAAGTGCTTACCAAGTATTTCTCTGACAACAATAACACTTTTACCCAAACATCATCGACAATGGCAACGATTCTAGTGCTTGGATCTACATAAGATCTATTGCTCGTGTTTGTGTGCAAGTGATACCCATGACCGAATCGATACGACCCGACCCAACTAAAAAATATTATTAACAGAAGGCATATCATTAATGCTTAACATAACTGTCAATAGGTGATTGACCGTTCATACATACATACAAGTTTGGGAAGTTTCATCATACATACTTACCACTTAACAAGTGAGTTTCGTGGCCCCTTTTTATGCTTATACAATTGTTTCAATCTTTTACAAACATGGGGGAAAAGTATGCTCACACGTTTTCAATGTTGTACAACATACATAAAATTTTCATACTTAGAATCAATGTGATACTGTTTTGTGAGTACATATCTGACGCATACATGATGTTACTATGTGGTTCTTCTTACAACCATTAATTCCGGTGTTGGAACCAACGGATAGGTATTAGTAGTACTACTTGGTTGACACCCCCACCCTTGACAGATGGTTACTTGTGAGTACCATCACACTGCCAGGAACGGGCCTTGGGTGAATATATTCCGACAAGTTGCTGTGTTTAGGTCATTAGGTTTGGTTGTATAAAACTCATGGTATGTGATTTTGCTTGCTTATAACTGTATGCACGGTATTCCACAACAAACACTATACATCATCAATTACATGTTTACAATTCAAACCTGCGAAGCTCACCAACATTATTGTTGACAATTTTGAGCATATCTTTTCAGGTAACAATGACAACTGAAGATCTAGGTGTGCTACCTTAGTGGAGACCCTAGGATGCATTTTTGAGACTGAACATACGTGATGAACAATTATTTTGTACATTGTTGCAGTCCATTAAACAATATTCATTCTTTTGGATACTTGTTCCCGGGTTGTGGGAATTACATACAAGAATACAATTTTGTGATTATGTGAATCGTTAATGTGAATCAGGTACAAGTTTCTGTTTATGCTTATGGCTATGCTATCGTGGATATTGACTAAACACGACACAAGTCTCCATTTGTGCCGGGTGTCGTCATGACACGCTGTGACACCCCGTAATTTCAGATTTACATTATTTAAACCGTTGTCGTTAACATTGACCAGTACTCGCTAATACTCGAAACGTATACAAACACCGCTACCGACATCGTTAAACAAATTGTGATAAAATACTAACGCGGGTGTTTGTAGAGGATTCACATAAACGAGATTACCTAAGGAGTCCTATTAATTAATAGAGCTCGCTCATCTACGTCGTTATCAACCGAAACAAATTCGGAAACTCGGTACCTAAGTACAGGGACCAAACCTGACAATTGCCAAACTGGGGCTGGGTATAAATACCCACCCACCAGCCAAACACACCCCATTTCTGCTCCCTTTCTCTCCTACGCTCTCTACACCCCTGATTGTTCATCCTAGCACCAAATCCCACCCGATTGAGCTCGTTTTTGTCGGATTAGACCACCCAACAGCTGAGAAATCACGATCCCAGCAGGTAGGCGACCTCGTTCATCTGTTTTAATGCTCGTTTCATTGCTGCAAATATGGGGTTCGGGTGTTCGGGTTCAACCCGAATGCATGTGGTCGTGGGGGTGCGTGTGAGGTCAATCAGAGTATGCATTCCACTTAGACATGTTAGGAGAGTGTTTCTGGAAGTACTGATTGTGAGAAAACCGAGCACGGAATTGCCGAAGGCAGTTCGACCCACCCTGCAGTCGCGACCTGCTGCAGTCCGCGACTGGACCAACCGCGCGACTGAGTTATGCGACTGGGTCCTTCGCGCGATTGATCGGGGCGACTGGGTTGAGACGTGCGAATGAACCCGTGCGATTGAGTCAACCGAATGAATGTGTGCGATTGAGTCGACCGAATGAATGCATGCGACTGAGTATCACCCGGCTGAAGGTCCAACCGCACGAATGAAGGTTCATTCGTGCGATTGGTTATTGATTGGGGTGAATGGGTGATGTGTGGTACGACTGAAGGCTGAGTCGCATGAATGAGGGTTCAATCGTACGAGGGAACTTGATTCGTACGATTGAAGGTCCATTCGTGCGAATGAAGTGTCCAGTCGTGCGTCTAGCCTTGTTATGCGATTGGAGTCATTTTGAGTGAATCCTTCTGGTGTGCGAAGTGTCTATCGTGTGATGATAAGTTCACATCAATAAAAATGTCATTTCTTGACCACAAAGATAAAAGTCAACGCAATCAACAGACATATACTTTTCAACCCGAAACAACCTAACTGTTTACAAATATCAACAACCCATTTGAAATCTACATGAAGTCTAATACGTCTATGACCGCTTGTGTGTGTGACACCCACGACCGAACCCATGCGACCCGACCTGATTAAACATGTCTATTGACGCTAAACACAACATTAACGCTTAACATAACTGTCAATAGGTGTTTGACAGCGCATCGTGAACAACACTTGGGAGACTTACATCCTACATACTAGTTACATCATCTGTGAGTTTCACGGCCCCTATTTTACATCTCTTTCCGTTTGGGGGAGAAAACATGCAAAAACAGATTTACATAAATGGTTGTAGTAATATTGATGTCGCTTGTTACGTTAGTGCAAACACACGCATGTCCTCACACACTCGAACCGTTAGTAATGGGATTAGCGAGGTAATTTTGAGTAGTACTACTGGGTCTGACAAACCCCGCCCGGGCTAGTCGCGCTAGCTTGATTGGAGGTCAAACGGGTGCTCAATTGACCTAACATACGATTGCCACGGTCGGTTAAGACGTGGTGGAAACACATTGTCATGGTCTGATGAGACATGACGGGATACACGATTGCCACGGTCGGTTAAGACGTGGTGGAAACACAAATAGGACGTAAACAGTCAGCTTCGGTTCGAAACGCTAAGTAACAAGAACATAAGCTAGCTACCTAACGATATGCTTTATGTACTAAACCATTGAAACGCAAAACATGGAAATGCTTACGAATACATTTCTTGTTGATTAAACCTGTGAACTCACCAACTTTATGTTGACACATTTTAGCATGTTTTCTCAGGTCACAGGAACACATAAGCTTTTAAGGCACGCATCAGGATATGCACTCAGGACATGCATTCATCTAGTTTATTTTCAGCATTGAACATTTTATATAAACATGACTAATGTAACAGTATTGTAATGGATTTACAACTTTTGTACATGCTTCCGCACTATTGTAAACTCTGCTTATGTTCGCGTGAATGAAGTCAATGTTTATTTCAAAATTCATATAGTGTCGTTCGATATGACTGTGTCTGAGATCCTGGTATGTCACACGCCTAACGGTAAAACCCCGTTCGTGGAAATTGAGGGTGTGACACTATGTCACCAATTACATATATATTGCATCTCTATCGTTAACCATGTGTTATGACGATCCCGTCTCGCTCGCATCCCCGTGTTTCCGCTCTCAGCGGGGGTGTGACACAAACACCCATCCCTTGTGAATTTGATCAACAACACATACCTACAAGTCGATTTGATATAGTTTCAAGTGTTCTAAGGTGTTAGCAAGTTCCACTATTGATTTCTACACGTTTAAAGGTAGGTTTTATCATTTTTTTCATAGTTTTTGATTCTTGATGAACCCTAATTCGAAATTAGGCATGAAAAGATGACATTGATGTGATTTGATGATGATATGATGTTAGTTAGGTCATATGAATCTTCATCTACGTTGATTGTGCAAGAAAACCATGATTTTGATGACCTAGTTCATACCTTACCCAAAATAGTAACTTTTGATCCTATGATGTTAGTTGTATTGCTTTGATGTTAGTTTACATGGATTGTGCAAGAAAAATCATGAAATCTAGTGATTGTTCATACCTTACTATAAGTAGAAGCTTTTATATATGATGTTTGGGAATTATGATGAATTGATGATGATTATCATATTTAGATGAATGCTATGAAGTTTATTAGGTATAAAGTTTATGAATTTACGAATGAATTAAATGTTAGTTTGAATTTGGGTGTTACTTCCCCAAAAAGGAAACTTTATTTTTGAAGAACATTAGATGTGATGATTTGGGCATGTTTATGATGTTAGGATCATGTTAGAATGCTTATGGATGATGTCTAATGTGGTAGAATGTGTTAATTGAGTTGTGTGGATGCGTGATATATCATTTGAGAAATATAGGTTCTTATTGACTATATATGATGATGGATTATGTTAGGATATTATGAGATCATGTTTGGGATTGTAATACATCATTATTAGATATATTGGTTGGTCTGAATCTTATTGATTAATATGATCATGATAAACTAATGTAGTATGATGATCTTCGTAGAACTTGAGTTGATGATGTGACATGTATGTATTACTTGTATGATTATCATGTATGATGTATCGCTATACTTGATTAAATAGGATTTAAACTAATATGTCACCAACAGGTCAAACGGGTCAACTAGGTCAAACGAGTATTGTTTTTCAAAACCTTGGGTCAACGTGTTTATTGAGCACCTACGGTTGTTAAGTTTTTCTGTGTACACGTACTTTGGTACTCACGTGTTCTAGGTAACCTTTGAAGGGTTGTCTTTTCATCCATCTTCAATTTCTTTATTATTGTTCGTTGTGCACCAAGTGAGGTCATGCCCCATTATTTCTACCTACTTCCTTTTGGGGGAGATAGCATACTATTTTACCTAACAAATACTTTACATTGATAAGTTGTGTTAGTATGACATGGTGTAGCATACCATGAAAGCCCTCACACTTTCGGATCATTATTAATGATAACTAGCGGGAAATGCTTGGTAGTACTACTGGGTCTGGCAAGCCCTGCTTGTGCGACTCGAGGTCAAACTAGTGCCATATCGTTCTAGACACAGACATCGTCATAACTTGGTAGGTTGTGATGGGAGGCAAACAAACGAAGCACATGTCAGCTTCGATTGCGAAATCACTATAGTTATTACTTATGAATATAGACTAGCTATCTTTTTCAATGCACCTCTTATGTTTTACAACTATTACTGTTTATGTTAAACACAAACTCTTGAACTCACCAACCATTGTGTTGGCACTTCTAGTATGCTATTCTAAGGTCATTAACTCTGATTGCCGGTAGGAGCACATCACGGTCCAACATGCATTACAACGCTTCATATTATGTCATGACACCTGGTTTTTTATTTATTAGTTTTTAAATAATGGTTTGGCGCATGTTTTGCCAATGTTACATTTTACATACTTTGGGTGATTTACTTACAAATGCTTCCGCATAGTTTTCAAGTTTAAACCTCTGGTTGGTTTTTATTTTACATGTTGCATATAAAGTCGTTCTGAGTAACTAATGACTAGGATACTAGTTTGTTCACATGCCTCGTGGTATAACCCCACATGTGGATTTTGAGGGTGTGACAGATTTGTATCAGAGTAAGATTGACCGTTCAAGGATGTACAAGTAGATGAACAACTAAGATTCATTGAAGAACTGGTTGAGGTGATGGATCGATAGATTAAGACCTTGAAACAGAGCAAGGTCCCTATTGTCAAGGTTCGCTGGAACTCAAGACGTGAATCGGAGTTAACGTGGGAACATGAGGATCAGATGAAACTCATGCATCGTCATTTGTTCGAAACAACGACTATTACCGGTGAAGGTAATGATTAATTTTGGGACGGAATTTCTTTCAACATGGGGATGATGTGATAAGTCACTCAATAACTCACTCAATTTTATTGTGCCAATGCAGTAGACTAGTGATATAAGACAACCATGTAACATAATTTTCTGGAAGAAAATTATTTCAATATAGGGATCATGTGACATCCGGTACTTTTCTGTTTCCAAACTCCATTAGTTCCGTTAGGTCCTGCATATACGTGTCGTGAGCACATACTAGTTGTCGTTGAACGTTGGTGACTTAATAATAATTAATAACGGATATTATATAATAATTTAATTAATAATGTAGATTGTTAATTTGTGATTATGAAATTTATAGATTTTAAACATTATTTGTAAATTTTACTTGTAACATGACTATGTGTAATATATATAATTCATGAGTTTTGTTGTTAGTTAGAAATATGTATGATTATTATTATTGACTAATAATAATTTTATTTTGTAGTTAAAACTATTAAAAAATTCAAAAAGGATTTATTTATATAAAAGGTGACTAAACAAGGGTTAAATGGTAAATCCAAATTATGTAAAGTTAACAAAAACCAACCTTAGCCTCCCCTAATCCCTTTCAGGGCCGTAAAGCATACCCAAACACCCATCTCTTGCGTATTTGATCAAGAACACACACCTAAAAGTCCATTTGATATAGTTTCAAGTGTTCCAAGGTGTTAGCAAGTTCCATTCTTGATTTCTACACGTTTAAAGGCAGGTTTTACCAAGTTTTTCATAGTTTTTGATTCTTGACGAACCCTAATTTGAAATTATGCATGAAAAGATGAAATTGATGATGATTTGATGATGATATGATGTTAGTTAAGTCATATGAATGTTCATCTAGGTTGATTGTGGAAGAAATCCATGATTTTGATGATCTTGTTCATACCTTACCCAAAATAGTAACTTTTGATCATGAGATTATGCAATTGATGGTGGTTGATGATCCTATGATGTTAGTTTACATGGATTGTGCAAGATAAAAATCGTGAAATCTAGTGATCGTTCATACCTTACTATAAGTAGAAACTTTTATGTATGATGTTTGGGAATTATGATGAATTGATGATGATTATCATGTTTAGATGAATGCTATGAACTTGATGTTAGGGTGAGTTTGGGTGAGTTTGGGTGAGTTTATGAATTTATGAATGAAGTTGATGTTAGGGTGAGTTTGGGTGTTGCGTTCCCAAAAGAGAAACTTTATTATCGAAGAACACTGGATGTGATGATTTGGCCATGTTTATGATGTTAGGATCATGTTAGAATGCTTATGGATGATGTTAAATGTGGTGGAATGTGTTAATTGAGTTGTATGGATGCTTGATTGATTATTTGGGAAATCTAGGTTCTTATTGACTATATATGATGATGGATTATGCTAGGAGATTATGAGATCATGTTTGGGATTGTAATAGATCATTATTGGATATGTTGGTTGGTATGAATCTCATTGATTAATGTGATCATGATAAACTAACATAGTATAATGATCTTGGTAGAACTTGAGTTTATGATGTAACATACGTGTATTACTTGTATGATTATCACGTATGTTGTATTGCCATACTTGATTAACTGGGATGTAAACTAATATCTTACCAACCTGTCACACCCTCAATTTCCACCAACAGGGTTTTACCCCGATCCCGAAGACCTCACAGCTGGTCTTTCACAACAATAATCACATAAAACGTTACATATTACAAATTTAAGCAACGGAATTTATTTGACAAAAGCCATTCATTTCATTATAAACATTGTTGTTAAGCAATACACCTTGGTTTAATCAGGTTACAAAATAATTGTTCAAATGCATTACAAAACAACAGTATTATCATGTATGAATGGGTGTCAGTCATGCCCCGCCGAGTAGCTTCACCCGCGTGCCATCCTTAGCAAAATTTTACATGCCAACTGAAAAATGCATAAAAGTCAGCGTTGCTGAGTGAGTCCTAGTTTTTATAATAAAACATATTTACTGTCGTTTAAGAATTTATCCTTTACTTTTGCATGTGATCACACATCATACGTACACTTAGGTAATATCATTATTATCTTCATCATTTCTTCCTTAACTTTCATTCATTCTGTACTTTTATCACTATCTTTCCGAGTCTTTTGCGACAACAGGGTCGCTCACCTCATTAGCAATCTCAATGATTGCACTTTATCCGAGTCTTTTGCGACAACAGGGTCGCTCACCTCATTGTCAATCTCAATGATTGACCCTGTGTGCATCCTTCGGGGTAGCTAACCCGCATCACAGTTGAGCTAACGACAACAAGGCCGTGCACCTTGTAAAGTCATACAATATTAATAATAATAACAGAGTTATCTATAATGAGCTTTCATTCATTCATTTACGTTCCACTTTTCTTCACCATTAATCTTTCACTTTATTAATGATAATACTTTTCATTTCGATCATAAACACACCACGTAAAGTCATACAATATTAATAATAATAATAGAGTTATCAATAATGATAATGATAATGATAAGGAATCATAAAGTCAATCATGATTATGCATGGAAATAAGAATTTAATAACCCTAAGGCATTTCATAATTATGCTTATAATGGGTAATCATTGCCCATTAGTCAACTTCGTCAAAACCCTAGACTTTCTGTTTTTTCCTGAAACTTCAGAAAATAATTCTAAGGGTCTAGACACATGGGAACTATTTGGGCGCTTCTGCCCTGTTCAGATGTTTTGCCACTATGCAGACGTCTGGACTTAACTTCATCACTTTTTGCCTTAGACGCATAGGCCTATTTAGATGCATGGGCCCTGTTCAGACGTTTGGGCCTATACTTAGCCATTTTCCACTTAGACGCATGCACCTATTTAGACGGTTGGGCACTATTCAGGCGGTTGGGCATTATTCAGGCGGTTGGGCATTTTGGGCGGTTAGGCATACTTAGAAGAATACAACCGTTGGACGCATGGTCCACTGTTTAGACGGTTGGGCATCGTAATTTCACTTTAACAACATAAATCAATCCCAGTTTATCCTAAATCAGAATCTAGGCTTAGTTCTAGCATTCTAAGCATCACAACATGTACATACACATATATATGTCCCAAATTTACACCCTCCCACATGCATATTTACACACACACATACGGGTGGAACCCATTTTTATAAAATCATGCACACATGCATTTTCCAGCCCCAAAATTGTTAAAAACATGCTTAAAAAGGGGTTCTAGGACTCACCTTAGTTTGTTTTGGGTTTGAACCCTTCTTTTGAGCTTCCCAGACGTTTCTAGCACCTAAAACCCACACACATATACACCCGAACACACAATCACATTTATAACCACATAACCGAGACTAAAATCATCTAAAACATCATAAAACTGAGAATTCTTACCAAAAACTTCGACTTTCCCTTCTTCTTATACAACCTCCGAGAATTCTCTGTTGTTTCTCTCTCTAAAAATCCAATTGTTTGATGTGAATAAGCAACATGGGCGGCCATGTTACTTTATTTACCAACTTTCCAACCTTTGGTCCTTTTGGACACTTTTAGTCCTTCAACTTGGGTTTTCATAGCTTTTCTTTCTTTTCCTTTACTTTTATTCTTTTCTTTATATCTTTAAAAATAACCGGGTGTTACATTTTTACCGTTAGGCGTGTGACAAAACAGGATCTTAGACACGGTCATATCAAAGGACACTAAATGAATTTAAAAATAAACGTTTGACTTCAATCAGAGTAGAAACATAAATGAAATAAACATCAGTGCGGAAGCTTATAACTGAAATGTAAACCAATACTAAAAGTTTGCAAAGTACTATACCAAAACAAAACGTTCAATGCAAGATAAATGAGTTTGATGATGCATGTCCTGGGTGAATTTCTTAGCCGTGGAACCTAGCTGAAGAGTTCCTGTGACCTGAGAAAACATGCTAAGGTGTGTCAATATAAAGTTGGTGAGTTCACAGGTTTAATAACAGATAATATGTTTGTAAATGTTTGAATGGTAAAGTAATTAAAGCATATCGATAGGTAGCTAGCACATAATCAAGTTACTTAGCGTTTCAAACCAAAGCTGACTGCTTGTAAGTAGTTTGCCTTTTCGTCACATCTAACACAGACAGTGACAAATGTAAGGTCAATAACGCACCCATTTGACCTCTAATCAAGCTAGCGCGACTAGCCCGGGCGGGGATTGTCAAACCTAGCAATACTACTCAGAATTACCTCGCTACACATTACTAACGGTTCGAGAATGTAAGGACTTTTAAGTATGTTTGCACTAACGTAACAGGCGATAAACAATAATACCAAAACCAATTTGTAAATATGTTTGTATGTTTTCTCCCCCTAAAAGAAAAAAAAGTAAAATAAGGGCCGTGAAGACTTACCTTGAATGCACAGCTACAAATAAACGATAGCACAAAGAAATGATTTCCGATTAACCTGTGTTTCATTCAGTGTATATATAATTAATATTAATTGGAAATATAATAACTGTACGCTTTTGCGTTTCACGACTCGGTTACGGTGTCGGTTATCGATACTTCCTCACTCCCCAAAGAAGCTCAAGGATACATAAATTCGGACGAGTATAAAACCCAATCATTCACACATACTCTGGCACATACAAGAAGGCGCCTTATATATATATATATATATATATATATATATATATATATATATATATATATATATATATATATATACGTACATATATATATATATGGATATGTGGACACACAAGATTGGATCGGATAAGAAACGACGTCTTTCGCCAGAGGCTAGAGGTGGCTTGTATCACAGAAAAAATAAGAGAGGGAAGATTAAGATGGTTTGGGCACGTGAAGAGGAGAACGATGGCAGCACCTGTTCGAGCAGTAGAGAACATCAGCTTAGAGGGTACGAGGAGTAGAGGTAGACCTAGGTTGACTTGGGACGAGGTTATTAGGAGGGATATGATAGACTTGCATCTTTCTGAGAACATGATCGAGGATAGAAGTGAGTGGAGGCGTAGAATTAAAATTAAGGACTTCTAGTGGGTTTTGTGGGTGGGAAGGGTATATGGTGACATATGGCCGCACCCCACACGTTAGGTGTAGTTTTCCTCATCTACCCTTTTTGGGTGTTACATGCCGTTTTTTTATGAGCGCATTATCTAATTCTCTATGTGATATCTATCTTTGTGTTGTATGCTTTGTATTATGATTGTTATTGTTATTGCCTTTGTTACCAGTTGGGGGTCTCTTCGGAAGCGGTCTTTCTATCTTTCTAGATAGAGGAAAGACTTGCCACCATATACCCCTCCCAGACCCTGCTCTTCAGCGGGATACACTGGGTACGTTTGTTTGTTTGTTTGTTTGTTTATATATATATATATATATATATATATATATATATATATATATATATATATATATATATATATATATATAAGTTATTATGTTTTCTAAGGAGTAGCTTACAAGGTCTCAAACATATAATGGGTCACGAGTCACACTTGTCTAACAAGTTAACATGTATATACCTATACATTTTGCACGCTGACAATATTAGTACATACTAGACAACCTCCACTATAATACCTATTACACAACCACAATACATCACACGTCACAATGCGTACATATATATATGTATATATATATATATGTATATATATATATATATATCACTCATTGGTATATATTCCAACACCACTTATCCAACCCACTGTTGGAAAAAAAGAAACACACACATGAGACACACACACACATAATAATACATACATATATGCATATATATATATATATATATATATATATATATATATATATATATATATATATATATATATATATATATTCACGGTTGATTACTTGTTTCATACATACTGCCATTCAATTTGAACATACATACATGCAAAAATCTTATGTGCTTATATGTTCCACATCTTCATGCACCCACATGTGGCCTACATTCCCCCCTATGCGCGTAACCTAACCCATACACATACATGCATAACAAACCATCCAGATGATCACCATTCAAAACACACTCACACATGGCATAATATATATATATATATATATATATATATATATATATATATATATATATATATATATATATATATATATATATATATATTTACATATATATACATGGAAATACACCCACTGCCAAACCACGCTCAAATAATTACCAACTCCCATCCCCATGCGTCTACCTCAACATATGCATACACACACTCTTTATAAACAAGCGACAATATATATACATACGCAGAGTACATAAGCAAGCATACACAACGCGACACACACACAATTATATATAGATATAGTTGAAACATATATACATATATACATCGCAGAACATGCATATATCAAAGGAACGCACATGGACACACCGCAGAACGCGTATTTAACCGGTTAATGTAGCCCACATCGTACCCAAATGAAACCAAAATTGAAACCGTAACCAAAACCGTAATACTTCGAATCGAGAACTAACAAGAAAAGGACCACAACGAATGTGATACGGGGTCGTTCACCGTCGCCGAGTACTTCACGGTAGACTGCGGTGTTACTAACTTATGGAGGAGGTTGCCGGTGGGGAAAAGTGTCGCCGGAGGGTTGCACGGTGTCGTAAGAGTATGGAAGGTGTTGCCGGGGGGTCGAACAAGCACGGGAAAGGGGAGGGTTGCCGGAGAAGAAGAAGTTCGGGTGATTTTGTGGGGAGGCCGATCAGGATGTAGTGTTACGGGAGGTGGGATTTGGGTTGGTTATTTAAAGATAATCTAACTTTGTGAATTGACACAATGGTCCCTCTAGTTTAGCCTAATGCAATATTAAGTATAATTTGTTTAGATGTTATTAATAATAATAACTTTGATCATTATTATAATAACAATAATAATTCTAACATTAATCTTTATTACTTAATAATAATAAATTAATAAAATTTGATCTACTTGAAATATCAGAGAAAGATTAGATACCAGTACGATGTTAACCCGAAAAACTCGAGTTGTCACATCATCCCCTTGTCGAAGGAATTTTCGTCCTGAAAATTAGAACGTACGGTTAACACAGAACATCAGGTTTCAATAGCAACACATAAGAGCATTCAAAAGTTTTCTTAGATTAGGGTTTTCTGGAATTTCTAAAACAAATCCAAAATAAAGAAATGTAGAGTTTTAAGGTTTTGCGAGAGTTGTGACATCATCCCTTTGTTGAAGGAAATTTCGTCTCGAAATTTACAAGAAAAGATATCTCAGAATGATACCTTAAGATGTAGATGCCTCATCATTGAACAGCCGTGGGTACTTCTTCTTCATTTGATCCTCGCGTTCCCAGGTAAACTATGGTCCATGCTTTGAGTTCCAACAGACCTTGATGATAGGAATACGACTATGTTTGAGAGTTTTGACCTCTCGGTCCATTACCTCCACCGGTTCCTCAATGAAACGTAGTTGCTCATCCACATGTATCTCTTCTAACAGAACGACGAGAATCTCATCTGTAAGGCATTTCCTCAGGTTTGAAACATGGAACACATTGTGCACTCCACTAAGCTCTTCGGGTAGGTTCAACTGATAGGTTATGGGGCCAACCCTTTTGACAATCTCAAAAGGTCCGACGTAGCGTGGGTTTAGCTTTCCACGTTTCCCAAAATGAAGTACACCTTTCCAAGGCGAAACTTTCAAAAGTACCTGTGAATCCAAGGATCGCTATTCAGGAATTATCAGTATTAAAATAAATCAATTTAATGATCGCGGAATTATCATTAATTGACGTTTAATTATTTGAATGATTAATTATGAACACAACCACAGATACACAGTAAATGCAAAATCAATAATTATTCAAAAGTATTTCATTAACTATAACGTAATGATTACAAAAGAATAATAATGAATACTATAAACAATCGAATACAGTGTATCAAATAATGTTGATGTTGATGCGACGGCGATTAGGGTTGCACAATGGTGTAACTTGACAGCCGTAATAATGATTGATTGTGTTCTCCGAGATGTGAAACCTAGGACTCATATTTATAGATGATTTGAGTCGGTTAAGGAAACACCGGATCTCTCGGGATTTGTTGTTGATCTTGTTGACTTGTTTGACTTCTTGGAATTGATAATCACACAAGTATAATGGTCTTCCGCAGGAGTCTTGTCTTCCGCAGATCTTCTGTTCTTCCGTAGGAGATTTGCTTTTCCGTAGGAATGTTGTTCTTCCGTAGATAATCCTTCTTCCGTAGGAGTCTTCACTTCATGGAACTTGATCATCCGTAGGAACTTATACTTGGTCATTTGGTCTTGTATGAAACATATTACGGATTAACAAAATTGTTCATCCGTAGATGTTTCCTACACTTAGTCAGTTTTATCAAATCCATCCCAAGAATATTGTTTTTCCTGTCAAAGCACAAATCAACACACATACATATATGGGGTTAACCTATAGATTCAAATCACATATATATATATTTTGACTGTTACAAATGTTAATTACAAGACTTGATTTTCAAGTACTAAGCCTATACAAAATTGATCTAGTCCTATACAATCTAGACCTAACAATACTCCCCCTTAGGCTTAGCTCCTTGTAATCAGTCCTTCAAAACTGCTAGCTCCTTGACTCTTGATATAATTTTGTTGTAGAAGTAAGATACAGCTGCCTTTTGATCATCATACTTGTATTTGATCTCCATTTTGCTGATCTTCTTCAGAGTCTCGTAGCCAAGTCCCAGAACATCCTCTTCTGTAGTGAGAGTCTCTAATACTCGGTCATTCTTCACTACTTCAAGTTCATCTTGTTCGGAGAGGCGAAGTTCTGAGACTTCTTCATATTCTGTTCCCTTCAGCAAGCCTGCATTATGTCTTCGTCGTTTGTAGGCTTTTGCATGAAGTTTGTCGATGACTTGGATCATGTGTACAAGCAGGAACAGATCATTTTGAGCTGCTTCATCACTCAGCTTCGGAAAGAATTTGTCATGAAGGTAAGAAGTGTAGCTTGGATGAAGCAACTTGATCTCCGCAGGATCAAAAATCCTGATATTTTCTGCACGTTTGTTCTCTGCATTTCTCATCAGCACCAGCTCTTTTGTCCTCTCTACATATCCCCACTCAGTAATAGGGAGTGTGTATTGAGTTCCTTCAATCCGTTTGATGGCTGCTGATGTTCTGTTATTGTATCCAACCCTCTTCAGAAATTCATCATCTACTGAGTCAGAGGCATTGGACTTGGATCTTTTCTGCCCATGAGTTATTCGTTTGTGAGCATCATCATCTCTTTTAGCTCCTATGATCACATCATCCTTGAACCTTGTTTTCAGTTGACCCACTCTGCTTGAGAAGTCCCTGCCCCTTGGGTGTATTGGATGATTTGTCAAAGAAAGGCTTTGCAGGTCCTTTAAGTCATTCTCAGAAAGGCAGAGTACTGAAAACACATCACGGAAGTATTCAACTCTTCCTGATGTCCTTTTAATCACTGCACAATCCCACTCCTGGTCATATTTCCATGCCATTATTTTATTTTCTTCAGCTAAGTTGGGAGTTGTGATGTGATCAATCAACTGAATCAGAGTGGACTTCTGATCAGTGATTTCTCTGACAGTGGTACCAAGGGGCCATACTTTGCCTGGAATGACTTCCCTTGGTTCCCTGATCAGCTTATCTTTAGCTTTATGCTAATCCTTGGGTTCTACAGTGATTGGATCAGCAGATGATTTGCTTTGTTTGTCATCAGTAGGATGAGGAGCTGTTGTTCTGAATTTTACACCTGTTTCCAGCTCCACCTTCATTACATGCTCCATCATCCTCCGCAGCTCACCAGTAGTTCTACCTTTAAGTTCATGTGGCTTGTAATTGTGACCCTGTAACCAGCAAGTCATATTGTACTTTGAGAGTTTTGCTGTGTCACAGTGGCCCAATTCTTTCTTTAATTTCTCCAATGATTGAAAAGTGGTAAAGGCTTCATAATCACAATTTGGGATTATGAACCTTGCAAATTCAAATTCTTTCAATGCATTGGTCATCTCTGAAGTGTTCATCCTCTCAACCATGTCATACGGAAACCCATGGTTGATGAGGGTCATAAACATGCTGGAGTCAGGCCTCTCTTCCAAGATATCAGCAGTTGTCAGAAGGTCATCGGCCTTTCCACCTTTATCAGCAGTGGGGGAATCCATCCGTGTTAATTCCTCCCACTCTTTGTCACTATCTTCTTTTTCTCCGGAAGATACCTTCACAGCAGAAACTTCTACTGAAGGTGTGTGATCAGGAGATGGAACTTTTGATTTCTTCGGGGAGCTTTCTTCTTCTTATTTCTTTTGTGTGGCTCCGAAGTATTTTCTTTTTCGGGTGTAGGATATCAGCGGCTTAGTAGCTCGACCCGATTGTTTTTCTGGTTCAGCACTTGTATCAACTTTTGTTTTCAAATCAGATAGCTTTCTCTTCAGGCTCTCTATTTCCATATCCTTTTGCTTAATTAGCTCGGCCTTTTCATTTTGTTCTTGTTTCAAAGTTGCCTCTAGTTCCCGTTTGGTTTTGAACAATGCATCAATGATTTCATTGTTGCATTGAGCATCTTCTCTCAGCCTTTTCAAACTGGCATCCTTCTTTGTTAGCTCTTCATCCTTTTCTTGGATGACTCCGTATAGCTCCACAATCCTTTGTTTTCTTTTGTTGGATTTAAGCACCAACTTGTTATATTTTGCCACCAAAAAGCTCTTGCTCACAGGGATGTCGCTGTCACTTAAGTCATCTTCATTGTAAGCAGTGACATCCTGAGCAGAAGTTTGAGTCTCCCCGGGTTCATCAGCAGGTATTGGCTCGGTATGAGCTGATGAAGGGGGTTCATCTGTGTGAGTTGGAGAGAAGGGAATAGTGCTGGCTTCAGATAGTAATTCGGTGTCTCCTGAGTGTACAGAGTGTACAGACTCAGTCACCTCAAGTGGTTCAGTCTCAGCACTTTCCGGAGATTGGGGTTTTGGGGATTCTGGTGGTGGTTGTATGGGTGATTGGGCTTGGAGTGGAGAGAATGGTTGTGTGTGATGAGATGAAGATGATGATATCAGAACAGGTGATTGGTGTGGCTGAATTGGAGAGATTGGTTGGGTGTTGAGGCTTGAAGGTGATTGTGGTTGTTGAGGTGATTGGCTTGATGATGCATGTTGTAGTGGTGGTGTTTGGATTGGTGATTGTTGTTGGTGTTGTGGTGTTTGGTGTGGTGAGTGAGAAGATTGAGCAGAATCAGCAGATGATTCAGCTTCATATTCCCACGCCAACTCTTGTGGCAGATCAGCATGTGGATCAATAACATGTGCAAACATAGGCATGTCAGGACCTTCATACTTTCCACTCAGTTTATTCAGCACCGATTTGTTCAGGTGAGCTTGAACAAACACTTCTCCAACCCTGTTCAAGCTTGGGAGCTCAGAGTTAATCACCAATTGCAGGAATCTGGGGAACATGTACATCTTCGCATTCTTTTGTAATTTGACTTGCTCGCACAAACAGTTGAAGATGTATCTTGCATAATTGTAGATTCTTCCCTCAAACACCCCAATAATTCCTGATGAGATGTGTCGAGAAAATCTGTCTAATCCCGACTTTCGGTTTGACATGCACTTCAGGTAGGTGTGACATAAAAACCTGTACGGTTTGCACAGCCTACCCTTTTTGATTTCTCCTTTTTCATAGTCACCATCGTACCCCATGAGATTGAATACCTTTTCTATGTATTCATTCTCGAAAACGTCCGGGTGACCTATCTCTCTATCTCCGAGTTCCAAGCATCTTCGTAAGGTGCTTTCATTCACTCGAAGACGCTGACCCAGAACTTCAGCTACTATGACCTCCTCATTGTTTTGTTCTTCCACTCGAGCCGAATTCCAAAATCCGATTATGTGCGACTGATGAATCACAGGCTCAGCCGTCAAGGCGTAAAAGAGCCTGGATCGTCGGAGATATCTGATGATATCTCGACATCCTTCCGCTGCTGGATCATCAGCGTTCAAGTATGCACACACATTATGCTCCTTAGCAAATCTATTTGCCATCTGCAAAGAAAATCAAGTTAGAAAACACGCAGTTGAATCGTTTGAATGACAATAATCGATTAACCAGTTCCGTATTGATGTTTACGACATGATTTACCTTTGCAGTAACTGTAATCGGTTACCGGATAATGTTGATTTTTTTTTGAAATTTTGAAAAGGGGGAAAAGGTGTGATTTTCTAGGTTAATCTGAAAAAGTGCTCTGTAAAAGTGAAATGAATTTTAAGAGTCAGACACCTTATTTGTAGTCCAACAAATTAACTTCTTTTATTAATTATGTTGGGCTCACATTATGTTGGGCCCACTTTCATTTATTCCTACGTTGGACCCACTTCCATTTATTCCTTTTCATATCCCAAGTGTTTAGAATGCATTATCTCTTCCGCAGAACATCTGCGGAACCTTGACATCTGCGGATGTCAACATCTTCGGAACTTTACATTGGATGTAAGTTCAAATAATGCATTTGTTTTGTTTTGCTTGTTTTGCTGCTGAATCAGAGATCACATAATACTTCTACGGATGAGCGGTATTACTGTGACTTCTGCGGATGCAGAAATTTCACTGTTACTTCTACGGATGAGAAGTATTACTGAAACTTCTGCGGATGCAGAAATTTCACTATTACTTCTACGGATGAGAAGTATTACTGAAACTTCTGCGGAGCTTAAAGTTTAGAAAACTTTAAATGTATGATATCTACTTAGTAGACTCAATTGTTGATGTTGGACATTGTTGACTTCATTTGCATGGCAATGTAGTACAAGAAAGCAAGTGTCCTGTATCCTGCATTCAAGTTAGTGCTCAAGATCCAATTCCTTCAAAATAATTCAGATCAATTATCAGCTTTTATTGTTTGTTTTTCATGCATGAACTACTCCCCCTAAATTTGTGATTAATGTGAAACTGTTGCATTCATCATAAATTTAAGTTGTGAACAGGCATGACGGGCTTATGACATTCTAAATGAGAGAAATTCTGTTGAAATAACAAGTAAGCATCTGTGAAACAGGTACATGCAGGCATATATATATAGAGGGATCATACTATAAATTGGCTTCTGCTGATGGTGTTAGTTGATTCAACACATATCTGATTGCAAGTATATAGATCCACTTAAATTCAAACAAGAGTGTTGTATCAACTAGGCATGCAAGTTATCATGTTGTGAAGTTTGTTAATCAGTAGTAGTCATGAGTCCCACATTCAATTATCGTTAGAGTATGTCTTCCGTAGATGAGGCAAATCACTACATTCCACACTTAGAGACTATGTACATTAAGTTATAAGTTCTATCTTGAGACAATGTTCAGTCTCATGAATGCTTTGATGTGATAGCTCTTGAGCTTGAAGTTCAATGGATCACAAGTGATTCCTTTTTAGAGCTGAAATATGATCTTCATAGTCACCAGGTCTTTACTTTCGTAAAACAGAGGTGAACTTTAACCCAGGTCTTTGTTGACACAAACAGAGGGAGAATGAAGATCACACTTGTTAATCACATTCCCAGGTCTTTGTTCACACAAAACAGAGGGAATATGATTTTGCAAAGATAGAATATTATAAAGTATTTTACATAGTGTGCTTGTGTAAGTGATTTGAGCACAGTAGGAGAGAACATACCTTCATGATTCTCAAATGGAATCCTCACAGACAGTTACCTTATGTTTTTAGTTTGGCATGCTCTTAGCTTTGTTCCCACTCAAGTTGAACCTACTCACATATCAGTATGATATAAGTCAGATTGAGTGTTTGTTTAATAGCCAAGTATAGTCTACTATCATTTCCCATATATAATGCATGTATAGATGTTCTAACAGACACTTAAGTTATCCTCAACGATTACTCTTCACAAAGTCAATCATAAGCTTTTGTTGATTTATTCTAAGTTAATCATCCCTAAAGATTCTATCAGAAAATTGAATCTAACAGAATCAAATGCTTTAGTAAACAAATCAGCAAGCTGATTGGTTGTGTCTACTTTGACTAACTTGATCAGACCTTTTTCAGAGCAATCTCTCAGAAAATGGTATCTGATTTCTATATGTTTTGTTTTACTATGTTGAACTGGGTTAGCAGTTATAAACATAGCAGCTGAATTATCAATATGAATTGGTGTATGAAGGAAATTGTAACCATAATCAAGTAATTGGTTTTGCAACCAAAGTACTTGAGAGCAACCTGCGGAAGCAGCTATGTACTCTGCTTCAGCCGTGGATACAGATACATTTGTTTGCTTCTTGCACTGCCATGAAACAAGTCTTGGTCCTAAGAATTGACATCCACCAGTTGTGGATTTTCTGTTGTTGTTGCACCCTCCATAGTCACTATCTGAGTATGAGTAGAGGCTAAAGTCTCCATCTTTGGGATACCAAAGTCCCAATGCAGGTTTGCCTTTCAGATATCTGAAAATCCTCTTTACAGCATTCAAATGTGACTCCTTTGGGTCTGATTGATACCTGGCACAAACACAAACAGCAAACATTATGTCAGGTCTACTGGCAGTTAAATACATTAAAGAACCGATCATTGATCTGTACAATCGTTGATCTACGGATTTGCCAGCAGGGTCAGGCACAATCTTGTCTATTGTTGATGCTGGTGTCTTGCATGAAGTGGAATCAGCAAGATTGTACTTCTTCAAAATTTGATGAATGTACTTCTCTTGATTGATGAAAATGCCATCTGATTTCTGATGAACTTGTAAGCCAAGGAAGAAAGTCAATTCTCCCATGGAGCTCATCTGAAATTCAGATTTCATTAAGTCTTCAAAATTTTGACACAGCTTCTTATTGGTTGATCCAAATATGATGTCATCAACATATATTTGAACAACCAAAAGATCTTGATGTTCTTGTTTGAGGAAGAGTGTCTGATCAATAGTTCCTCTCTTGTAGCCATTCTTCAGCAGGAATGATGATAGAGTGTCATACCCCTTTCTGGGTGCTTGATGAAGACCATACAAAGCTTTATCAAGCTTGTATACTCTATGTGGATAATCAGGGTCTTCAAAACCAGGGGGTTGAGCCACATAGACTTCTTCATCAATTTTCCCATAAAGGAAAGCACACTTGACATCCATCTGATAGACTGTGAACTTCTTGAATGCTGCATAGGCTAGGAACACACGTATTGCTTCAATCCTTGCAACTGGGGCAAAGACTTCATCATAGTCTATTCCTTCTTCCTGAGTGTATCCCTGTGCAATAAGTCTGGCCTTGTTTCTTACTATGATACCTCTGTCATCCAGCTTGTTCTTGAAAAGCCATCTTGTGCCAATTGGATGTTGACCTGAAGGCAAATCGACAAGAGTCCACACTTTCTGTTTTCTAAATTGTTGCAACTCTTCTTGCATGGCCTCAATCCAGCTGTTGTCTTTCAGTGCAGCTGTGATGTTTGCAGGGACTGTTTGAGATAAAAAGCAGGTGAACAAACAAATGTTTGCCACACCTCCTTTGCTCCTTGTGGTTCTGGCATGCAGGTCCCCAATGATGTTGTCTGTTGGATGAGATTTGTGTACTCTGCTTGTTGAAACAGCATCAACTTGAACTGTGGAGTCCAAGTTAGTGAAATCCATTGAAGATGGTGTCAGCTGAGAAGTCGAGTCAATGAAATAATCAAAAGGCTCATGATCGTTCGGATCAGCTTGTGGTTGATTGGCTGTTTTGTCGTCTTCCGCAGGAAGTTCTACGGAATCAGCATTTTGTTCTTCCGCAGGAGGTTCTACGGAAGCAGTATTTTGTTCTTCCGCAGGAAGTTCTACGGAAGCAGTATTTTGTACTTCCGTAGGAGTTATATCATCCACGGATGAACAATGTTGGTCAGCTGGTAATGGTTGGATGACTGCCTCTTCATTTCTAGCATCAGTAGTAACATCTACGGATGAGGGAACATCTGCTGATGAATTTACATGTGCTGGGGATGAAGAGTTAGCTTCTCCAGAAATAGCTTCATGATGCTGACTTGATCTTTGCTGTGGTTCAGGTGGCACACGTGCTCGTGGTGGATCAGCTGTTAAAGGCACTTCATTCACACTTGGTGGCACAAAAGGATAACATGTATCCGCAGCACCTGCAGTGATCAAATAACCAGTGTTAAATGATTCTGTTAATGCATCTATATCAAATAACCAAGATGATCCTTTTACATTGGTAGTAAACATGGATTCATCAAAAGAAACATTGGGAGTTTCTTCAACTATGTTATGTTCTGGAATGTACACCCTGTATGATTTAGAAGTGGATGAATATCCAACAAAGAAACCATCATAGGCTTTTTCAGAAAATTTTCCCAATTGTTCTTTAGTATTTAAAACAGACACATGACACCCAAAAGCTCTAAGATATCCTATAAAAGGTTTTCTTTTAAATAAGAGTTCGTAAGGTGTTTTATTATGTTCTTTGACTATCAAAGTTCTGTTTTGAACGTTGCAGGCTGTATTCACAGCTTCTGCCCAGAATGTAATGGGCAGCTGAGAATCAGCTAGCATTGTTCTGGCTGCTTCTATCAGTGTTCTATTTCGCCTTTCAGCCACTCCATTTTGTTGTGGAGTTCTTGGGGCACTGAATTGTCTAGCTATTCCTTTAGTCCTGCAAAAAGAATCCAAATCAGCATTAACAAATTCAGTTCCATTGTCACTCCTAAAAATTTTAACTTTTAAATCAAGTTGATTCTCAATCTTGATTACAAAGTCCATTAATGTTTCAGATGTTTCACTTTTATGTTTTAAGAAAAAGACCCATGTAAATCTAGTGAAATCATCAACTATCACCAAACAATATTGTCTTTTTCCAATGCTCAGCACATTGGTTGGACCAAAGAGATCCATGTGAAGCAATTTGAGTGGTGTAGTGTTTGAGTTGATTGTTTTGGATTTGTGAGACACTCTGTGTTGTTTTCCTTTATAACATGAAGAACAATGATTAGAACAATGAAATTCTTTCTTTGGTAATCCAATGACTAAGTCATTTTTCACCAATTTATTCATGTTCTTCATGTTGGAATGGACAAGCCTTCTATGCCACAATTGAGATTCATCTTCGGAAGATTTGGACAGCAGGCATGTCTCATGTTGTGTGAGTGTTGTGTTGTTCATATCCAAAAGATATGTGTTGCCTTTTCTTGATGCTTTAAGAAGTATCCAGTCTTCTGGAACTGTAAAACCGGGCTTAAGAATGTAACAGTTAGTGTTATCAAATAGTGTTAAATAATTTTGATCACAAATTTGGGAAACACTAAGTAAATTATACTGCAAATTTTCACAGTAATTTACTTTTTCAAATGTTAAAACACCATTCGTTACCATTCCTTCACCAACAATTTTACCTCCCTTCTTATCCCCACCAAATGCCACATAAGAGGCATGTTTATGTTTGAAGTCATGGAGAAGTGCACAGTTGCCTGTCATATGTCTGGAACAACCACCGTCAACATACCACTTGTTGTCAGCTCTCCATAATTGTTCCTGCGCAACAAAAAGAAAACTAATTAGAATTGACAATCCAAGGCTTAATTGTCTTGGATTTGCCAGTTGTGTCAACAATAGTTACTCCTTCATGAATTAATCGTGAAGTTTCATTATTATTTGTTTCTTTTTGATCTGATGTTTGTGAGGATGATTCTGTTGAAGATGATTCGAGTTTCTGAGTGTCTTCATGCTTATCCGAATCTTTCTTCAACTTAGCTTGTTTTGGTTGGTATCTCAACTTTGAAGAAGATCCTGTAGTCTTGAATGTTTCTTCATCTTTTTGTTTTGATTGGGACACAGGAGTTCCTTTATCAAAGTTGTCAAAGAAATCATCAACAGCTTCCGGTTGTTTATCAGACAAATCCACCTTTTTATGAGGTGTCTTAGCCTGTGTTGGCATTTTCTTCTTCACAGTCTTGTCAGCAACAGATGATCTTTTCTTTGAATTTTGTTTTTCCTGCTCAGGCTTTGTCTTTTTGTCACTTTCTGAGTCTGTTGATGTACCTTGTGATTTCTTGTTGCTCTTTTTCTTGTTCTTCTTATTAAAATAACATTCCTGAGTGGAATGGTTATTTTTCTCACATATAGCACAATGTTTGTTGAAGAAACAGTCATCAGTCATGTGATTGTTCATGTTGCAAATGGAACAGTAACTACTGAAGTAGCATTCATCAGTGCTGTGATTCTTCATATCACACCATTTGCAATATTTCTCAGAATTTTCTTCTTCAGCCTTCTTTTGGTCTTTTTCTGACTAGCTGAGCCATCCGTTGATTTCTTCTTGGGTTCATCAGCTGGTAATTCTTCATGTTTATTTGTGGATGGCTTCTGTTGTTTGACATTTAGCTTTTTGTGAGCATGTTTGATGTTTTCCCTTTTCATCTCATCCACATTTTCAGTGTCTTTCTTCCGTTGTTTTTCTGCGGAATTAGTCTTTGTCTTCCGCAGATGATCTACGGACTTGGCAGTTTTTGCTTTCCGCAGATGTTCTGCGGATTCCTCAGTCTGTTCTTTCCGAGGATTCTTGTTTGAATATTTCTTACCTTTATCAGATGACAAAGGTGATTTTGTGCTTGATTCGCAGCTGTCGATCTTGGGAAGATGCAGTTCTTGTAATCCTTCATTCAGTTCAGCAATCCTCTTACAAATGGTCTTCAGCATGTTCCGTTGCTTTGGCGGATATTGCAGCTTTGATTCTTCAAGTACTCGTGGAAGACCAGGTTCAACTTGAACATTCTTACCAATGTTCAGTTGAACATTATCATGTTCATCAGAATCATCCAGGTCATCATAGTTATCAAAATCTGATTCATTATGTTTAATTGACTCTGATTCAGTTGATTCAGTTTCACTCATCTCAGCTTTATTGTTGTTTATTTGACTATCCTTTTTGTCAATGTTGGTGCTTTGCACAAAATGATTTGACAAGTTGTTAGTCATTGTTTCAGGTAAAGGTGTGTAGTTATTATTAATAGGTGGTGCCACTGCATTATAACCCAACCCTGACCTGTTCTTTGATTCAATATGAGAATTGAGTAACTTCTCATATTGCTGAGATGATAATTGAAACTTCTGAAGTTTCACTTCAGTAGATGCATGATCAGCCATGGATTTAGTTAAGGAAGTGGTCAGATGCTCAACTTGGGCTTTTAGGCTGTAGTTTTCAGAAACATATTTTTCTAAATCTTTTTGTAAAGAGTTTATTTTGATTTGATATAGTTTCTGTTCTCTTAAGTGTGATTCATTTAAAACCATAGTTTCTTTTACTTTATCAGCCAGTTGTTGAGCATGGACTCTATATCTTTCAACTTCCTCAACACAAGTTGATGAACATAATCTCTCTTTTACCTCTTTGGCCATTGGAGGAACTTTGTTTTCCATATGTGCCATCAGTGCTTGATTCTCCTCGATCACTTCCTTCTCATACAGGCTCCAGTCACATGTTCCATCCTGAAGTATGATCAGACCTGTCTCCTTAGAGTTGCTTGGTCCTGCTGATGTATTTGTGGCTGGTGGGGATGTGAGCTGAGGTTGTCTATGCAGAGATCTTTGAGAGGTTGACTGCTGATTCTGATAGTGTTGTTGCTGATGATGTTGTTGTTGCTGCTGCTGATGCTGTGGAGTTGATTGTTGATTGCATTCTCTAGAAAAATGACCATAGAGATTGCACTTGTAACATCTGACCTTAGACTTATCAACTCCAATCTTCGATGTTTTGCTAGCTGCTGCCAGATTTTTGTTTCTTCGAAGATATTGTTTGGCTCTATAGGCAATCATAGCCATCTGCCATTGCAGATCCATCTCTTCTACAACATCTGGAGGGAGTTCCTCCAAATCTTGCTGGCAGATGTTTGCTGCTGTAAGGGAACTTCCAAGATAAGCTTGAAAGCTAGAACTAAAAGCTGCAAAGGCTGCTTTTTGTTCTTCAGAATCCAATATCACAGTTATTGGTTCTGAGTTTGCTGTTGATGAAGGCTCTCTTTTCTCTGTAGATTTAGCCTTTTCCTTTTGAGTTTTACTCTGAGATGACTTTTTAGTGGGTTTAGATGCATAGAAGCTTACTTCTTCTTCATTGTCACTCAGAGCACAAGAGTTATCATCTTCATTATTAGATATAAATGCACTACCAGCATTCTTTGTTTCCTTGAAGTGATAAGGTGAGACATGAGTTCTCACACTCTTGTTTCTTGATTGTTCATCCAGTTTAAGTGCTTCAACCTTGGCAACTAGTGTATCTAGACCAGTTGTCTTCAGATCTATGGTGTTTTTGAACATGGAGACTGTTTGCTTCCAACTTTCAAGCAAAGTATGGAGCATCTTTTTGTTCAGTTCCTCAGTTGTGTATTTTAACTCCAAGATGTTCATCTCAGTGACGAGTTGCATGAATCTATGGAGTTGCTGAGGAATTGATTCACCCTCAATATGATGAAAAGTTTCATACTGTGATCTAAGGGTGTCTTTCCTTATGCTTCTGATTTCATCACTCCCTTCACAGAGAGTGTGAAGTATCTTCCATAGGGAATTTGCTGTTTTATAGTTCTCGCACCTGATCAAGATTTCTTCAGGTAAAGCCATGCTCAGCAAGCTGTATGCTTTAATATCGACTTTAACCTTCTTGACATCATCAGGTGGCAAGTCCTTAGTGCTGATTGGCTGGTTTTTGTCATTATAATCCGGCCCAAGAGTGGGTGGAATATAAGGACCTTGTGTGATGGACTCCCACAAGTCAGAATCAGTGTAGTTCACATGATTTCTGAACTTGATCTTCCAGGATTTAAAATCAGCTTTTGTTTCCAACTTTGGTGGTTGATAAGATCCTACTCCAAAAGTACTCATGTTTAAAGTGCAAAACAAGATTTAAAATTTAAATGCTTGAATTGACAAATCTATCAAAGACGCAGATCTAGTATTCAATGGATTTGAATATAGATCTAAATCAAACAAGCAATAAGAGAATGCTTGCTGAAAGACAAGTCGTTGATTTAATTGTTTGAAAATCAATTAAACAATTTTAATACTGATAGATCAATTGATCTAAATCAATGAGCACCAATGGCTCTGATACCACCTGTGAATCCAAGGATCGCTATTCAGGAATTATCAGTATTAAAATAAATCAATTTAATGATCGCGGAATTATCATTAATTGACGTTTAATTATTTGAATGATTAATTATGAACACAACCACAGAACACAGTAAATGCAAAATCAATAATTATTCAAAAGTATTTCATTAACTATAACGTAATGATTACAAAAGAATAATAATGAATACTATAAACAATCGAATACAGTGTATCAAATAATGTTGATGTTGATGCGACGGCGATTAGGGTTGCACAATGGTGTAACTTGACAGCCGTAATAATGATTGATTGTGTTCTCCGAGATGTGAAACCTAGGACTCATATTTATAGATGATTTGAGTCGGTTAAGGAAACACCGGATCTCTCGGGATTTGTTGTTGATCTTGTTGACTTGTTTGACTTCTTGGAATTGATAATCACACAAGTATAATGGTCTTCCGCAGGAGTCTTGTCTTCCGCAGATCTTCTGTTCTTCCGTAGGAGATTTGCTTTTCCGTAGGAATGTTGTTCTTCCGTAGATAATCCTTCTTCCGTAGGAGTCTTCACTTCATGGAACTTGATCATCCGTAGGAACTTATACTTGGTCATTTGGTCTTGTATGAAACATATCTACGGATTAACAAAATTGTTCATCCGTAGATGTTTCCTACACTTAGTCAGTTTTATCAAATCCATCCCAAGAATATTGTTTTTCCTGTCAAAGCACAAATCAACACACATACATATATGGGGTTAACCTATAGATTCAAATCACATATATATATATTTTGACTGTTACAAATGTTAATTACAAGACTTGATTTTCAAGTACTAAGCCTATACAAAATTGATCTAGTCCTATACAATCTAGACCTAACAGTACCTTGTCGCCAATTTGAAATTCCAACGGTTTGCGACGTTTATATGCGTAACTCTTCTGTCGATCGCGTGCTGCTGCCATGCGATTACGAATTTGTACTATCTTCTCAGTTGTCTCATGCATAAGTTTAGGACCCGTAAGTTGGCTTTCCCAACTTCTGCCCAGCAAATAGGTAATTGACACTTATGCCCATACAGTGCCTCAAATGGAGCAGCCTCGATTGAGGTGTGGTAACTGTTATTGTAAGAAAACTCGACTAACGGTAAGTGAGTTTCCCAACTGCAGCCAAAATCAATCACGCAGGCGCGCAACATATCTTCAAAAGTCTGGATCGTACACTTACTCTGGCCATCAATTTGGGGATGATATGTAGTGCTCATATCAAGTCGCGTTCCTAATGCTCGTTGTAAAGATTGTCAGAAATGAGAAGTAAATCGAGCGTCACGATCAGAGATAATGGAAATCGGCACATCGTGCCAGAGACTATTTCTCTTAGGTAAATACGTGTTAACTTCTCCATTCTATCAGTCTCTCTAATTGGCAAGAAGTGTGCGGATTTTGTCAAACGATCTACAATCACCCAAATAGTATCGCATCCACTGGGAGTCTGAGGCAGTTTCATGATAAAGTCCATTGATATCTGCTTCCACTTCCATACAGGAATTTCTGGTTGTTAAACAAAACTAGATGGTATTTGATACTCCACCTTAACCTTAGAACAAGTTAAGCATCTGCTTACATAGGTAGCAATATCAGCTTTCATGTTTGGCCACCAGTAAAGAACCTTCAGATCATGGTACATCTTGTCTGAACCCGGATGAATGGAATATCGTGACTTGTGAGCTTCATCTGTTACCAGCTCTCGTAGGTCTTGTTAATCCAAGGATCTCAATTCAGGAATTACCAGTATTAAAAAAAATTCAAATTAATGATCGTGGAATTATCATTAATAGCTGTTTAATTGTGTTAATGATTATCGAAGAACACAAACACATGGACACAGTAAATAGGAACACAATAATTATTCAAAGTATTTCATTAATTATCAAGTAATGATTACAAAAGAATAATTATGAATAACTATGAACAATGATTTCTGTGAATCGAATTAATGTTGTTGTTGATGTGACGGCAGCTAGGGTTGCACGATGATGTGATGCTTGACAGCCGTAATATTGCTCGATTATGTTCTGCATATGTGAAACCTAGAACACGTATTTATAGGCACGCATGTTTCTGTTAAGGAAACACCGGATCTCTTGGGAATCACACAGCTGTCAGATTGACTAACAGCTGTCACTTTGAAAGTTGGCTTGTTGATTAATAACCCTTGTAAGAAAAATACAAGTGTTATTGCTTCGTGGAAACTTGGTCATCCGCAGATCTTGTTCTACCGCAGGTGTCTTGATCCTTCCGAAACATGACTTGTTTCTTCTAAAGATAATGTACCTTCAGCAGCAATCTTGAATATCCGCAGTAGTTAACACTTGGATCTCTTGACTGGTGGATAGTTCATCCATAGAAGATCTTCGGATGTAATGTTAGTAAGAAATATATCTATGGAAGAACAAAATGTTCATCTGTAGATGTTTCTTACACTTGGTCAATTTTAAAGAAATTGACTAAGTATAATACTTGATCCTGCAATTAACCAAAGTAACACACATATATATATGGGTTAACCTATATATTCAATGCACATATATATATACTGATAGTTACAATCATTAATTACAAGACTTGATTAAAGTTCTAAGCATATACAAAATAATCTAGACCTATACTATCTAGATCCAACAATACTCCCCCTTAGGCTTAGATCCTTGTAATCAGTCCTTCAAAACTGAAAGCTCTTTGACTCTTGCTATCATCTTGTTGTAGAAGTAAGATACAACAGTCTTCTGATCATCGTACTTGTACTTGATCTTCATCTTGCTAATCATCTTCAGAGTCTCAAAGCTCAAACCCAAAATGTCTTCTTTAGTGGTGTGACACACCGTAATTTCAGGTTAACACTATTCAGACTGTTGTCGTTATCATGGTTACATTCTCGTTATTACCCGAAACGTATACAAGCATCGCCACCGACATCGTTAAATAAATTATGATATACAATACTAACATTGGCGTTTGTAGAGGATTCAAATAAACGGGATTACTTAATGAATCCTCTAAATTAACATATCTTGCCCATTTACGTCGATATCAACCGAAACAAATTCGGGAACTCGGGGACTAAGTGCGAGGACCAAACGTGACAAATTGCCAAACTAGGGCTGGGTATATAAACCCCTTTCCAGCCTAATTTTCATTTTCATTTTCATTCCCTTTTCTTCTTCTTCTTCACCATCTCCTCCTCCACCTCTCTACCACCTCCTAGCATCAACAATCACCTCGTTTGAGCTTGTTTTCACCGGCTAAGCTACGCTACAGCTGAGATAACACGTTTCCAACAAGTAGGCCACCTCGGTCGTCCATTTTATTGCGTTTCACTTCTGCGAATTTGGGGTTTCGGGTGCTCGGGTTCAACCCGAATGCATATGGTCGTGGGGGTGCGTGTGAGGTCAATCAGCATGTGCATTTTACTTAGACATGTTAGGAAAGTGTTTTTGGAAGTCCCTGGTGTGCGAAAACCATGCACGGAACAGCCGAAGGCTGTTAAGCCCCACTAGCAGTCTCGATCTGCTACAGTTCGCGACTGAGCCGTGCGACTGGGCGTGTCGTGCGACTGAGTGGTGCGACTGGGGTGAGTTGTGCGACTGAGTCCAGACGTATGTGCGTGTCGTGCGACTGAATGCATACGATTGAGAGTTTGTGCGATTGAGTCAATCGGATGAATGTGTGCGACTGTGCTACGCACGACTGAGGGTCCAATCGCACGAATGAAGGTTCAGCCGTGCGAATTGACATTGAGTCGTGGAATGGGTGATGTGTGGTACGACTGAAGGCTGAGTCATACGAATGAGGGTTCAATTGCACGAATGAAGTGGATACGTACGATTGAAGGCCCATTCGTGCGAATGAAGTGTCCAGTCATGCGTCTAACCTTCTTATGCGATTGGGGTCATTGTGAGTGAATTGTCCTTGTGTGTGGTGTGCCTATCATGTGATGATAAGGTAACATCAATAAAGTGTCATTTCTTGACCACAAAGATTAAAGTCAACGCTATCAACAATCACATACTTTTTCAATCTAAAATAACCTAATCGTTTACAATTAACGACAACCTATTTGGAATCTACATAAGGTCTGATATGTGCATGCTTGCTTGTGTGTGTGTGTCACCCACGACCGAACCAATGCGACCGACCCGACTAAACATTTCTTGTAACGCTAGACACAACATTAACGCTTAACATAACTGTCAATAGGTGTTTGACAGTTCGTTGTAAACAACACTTGGGAGGCTTCCATCCTACATACAACATCATCAGTGAGTCTTCACGGCCCCTATTTTACTTTCTTTCCTTTTGGGGGAGAAAAAATGCAAACAGATTTACATAAATGGTTGTAGTATATTGATATCGCTTGTTACGTTAGTGCAAACACACATAACAGTCCTGAGACTCTCGAACCGTTAGTAATGTGTAGCGAGGTAATTCTGAGTAATACTATTGGGTCTGACAAACCCCCGCCAGGGCTAGTCACTGGAGGTCGAACGGGTGCATTATTGACCTAACATTTGTCACTGTCTGGTGAGATGTGACGGGGATATAACAAACATATAGGACGCAAACAGTCAGCTTCGGTTCGAAACGCTAAGTATCATGACCCTAGGCTAGCTACCTAACGATATGCTTTATATACTAAACCATTGAAACGCTTTCGAACACATTTCTTGTTGATTAAACCTGTGAACTCACCAACTTTATGTTGACATATTTTAGCATGTTTTCTCAGGTCACAGGAACGTATAAGCTCATGATGCACGCTTCAGGAACGCAATCAGGACATGCATTCATCAGCTTTATTTTCATACATTGAACATTTTGTTTAGACTTGGCACTTGTAACTTTCATGTAATGGATTTACATATTATGTATACGCTTCCGCACTGTTGTTATTTCGTTTATGTTCCGCTGAATGAAGTCAAACGTTTATTTTTAAATTCATATAGTGTCGTTCGATATGACTGTGTCTGAGATCCTGGTATGTCACACGCCTAACGGTAAAACCCTGTTTGTGGAAATTGAGGGTGTGACAGATTGGTATCAGAGCCACAGGTTATAGAGAACTAAGATTGCATTGCATCTAAACCATAGCCTTAGACACAACACTAGTATCGCACAAACACTTTTACATGATTGCAACTATTGTACAAACAACCTCCCGACATACTAACGTTACATTGCTGAACGAACATAACATTATCCATGTGACACATGTATCATTATTGGCTAACAGAGGGGCGGAGAATCCCGCTCGCTCACTCCCAACATTTACACTTGATTCTTCACTCTCGGAGTTGAAGCAACGACGAATTGAACCTAACATTACCACTTTGGGAACACAAAAACCTTTCCAACCCGCACGACTAGCCTAACGATGACAAACAAAAAGAACAACACCTCACTCTTCCAACTCTTTCACACTTGTTACCATTCCCAACATATCCTATCATATGTAGTAGTCTGAGCAGTAAACGAGGGACGACTAAGAGATTCAAAGACTATCAGAGAATCAGACTTAGACATTTAAACGCTTAGAACTTCAAAGGGAAAAGGGCCAAATCGTCTTGATTCCCCATTGTTATCTTAACCAAATCCTTTATACAAACTTAGGACAACCTTAGTTTTTCGACCCTTGGTATAATGAATATATCTTGGATACCTCTATCATTGATAAAACTCGGTACTCGACAAGGTATGTTATCTCGAATAGGAGGAACCATGGGTGACCATGCAAAGCAAATTAGAATCACGGGTGCACACGTAATTGTAATTTGTCATGCATGAAAATTCTGGCGACTCTATTGGGTGATAACGGTCATAATCAGTACAAATTCTCATTTCCATAATTGGAAGCATGAGATCTCGGTTCTCTTAAAGCCTTACTATTGATATGCAAGCAATTCCTTCATTCCTACTAGTATGATACAATTTATTTTTATCAATAATTGTTATCCGATTAGTGACAAATATGTATTGTGAATTGAAGAACCATGTCTGGAAGAAGACCTGGACGCCCGGGTGGACGAGGAAACATCACCCTGACTCAAGCGGAGTTGAATGCCATCATCAATGAGCGCGTTGCTGATGCGCTTGCAGCCTATGAACAGGCCCGCAATCAGGACCAGAACGACCAGAATCTAAATCAAAGAGGTCCAACAGTCTATACCTTCAAGTTGTTTATGGATTGTAAGCCTCACTCCTTCAGTGGTTCTGATGGTGCTGTTTCATTACTTCGCTGGCTGGAGAAGCTCGAGTCGGTTTCCGCCATGTGCAACTGTCCTACAGGGAGTCGTGTCAAGTACGCCTCCGGCACAATAGAAGGACCAGCTCTGACATGGTGGTACTCACAAGTCCAAACCTTCGGGCTTGATGCTACTAATGGTTTGCAATGGGATGATTTCAAGATTTTGATGACAGAAGAGTATTGCCCCAGAAGCGAAGTCCAGAAACTAGAGGCAGAGTTTTGGATTTTAAAGAAGATTGGTTCTGACATCGAGGAATACACGACTCGTTCACACGAGTTAGCTTCTTTATGTCCTCAGATGGTGACCCCGGCCTACAACCGGATTGAGAAATACATTAGTGGTCTAGCTCCTCAAATCCAAGCTAGTTTTATGGCTGCTGATCCTGTCACTATTTAGCAGGCTATCCGACTAGCTCACAAACTCACTGATTAGGTAGTGGCACAGGGTACTTTGCCTAAACGTGGCGCTGCATCTGGCTCATCTGATCACAAAAGGAAATGGGATGGTAATAACAGCAAGTCTTCAAGCTCCAATAACACCCAGCAACAACAGACCAAAAGTTTGACTCATCAAGAAGCTTCACCAACAACAGTCAGAACAGCAACAACAACAACAACAATGGTCAGGGATGGAGAAACTATGCGGGCAAGTATCCGAAGTGTAATCGGTGCAACTTTCATCATCATGGCCAGTGTGATCGACTCCATTGTCAAAGGTGTGGAAAGATGGGCCATGCTGCTAAAGACTGTAGGGGTAACTGATGACTCAGTAACAACCCCAACAACAACACCAGGGCGGAGTGACTAGAGGCTGTTATGAGTGTGGTAAGGAGGGCCACTACAGGAAGGATTGCCCACAACTAAAGAGTGGAAACAAGGGCAACAATGGAGGCAATGCTAAAGGTCGTGCTTTTCTGATTGGTTCTGGCGAGGCAAGGGATGATCAGAATGTGGTTACTGGTACGTTTCCCCTGAATGGTTGTTTTGCTTCTATACTATTTGATACCGGCACTGACAAGAGTTTTGTTTCCAACAAGTTCATTAAGTTCTTAGATGTTACCTTAGCTGATGTGGAGCCTAGTTACAATGTAGAATTAGCTGATGGGAAACTAATTGAGGCAACTCACATCATTAAGGGATGCAAGCTAGGATTATGTGGTCATGAGTTAGATATAGATCTGACGCTTGTCATACTTGGTAGTTTTGATGTAGTTGTTGGAATGGACTGGTTGTCCAAAAATCAAGCTGAGATCATCTGTGGTGAGAAAATCGTTCGTGTACCACTTCCTAGTGGTGAAATTTTATCAGTTCAGGGCGAAAGGAGTGGTACGGTCTCGGGAATCATCTCCTACATGAAAGCCTAGAAGTGTTTGCGTAAGTGTCATACCGCTTTCCTTTCTATGGTCACCGAAAAAGAAACCGAGGAAAAGAAGATTAAAGATATTCCTGTTGTACGTGATTATCCTGAGGTCTTCCCTGAGGACCTACCCGGTCTCCCACCGGATCGCCAAGTCGAGTTCCAGATTGATTTGGTACCGGGAGCCACACCTATCGCGAGGGCACCGTACAGATTAGCTCCAAAGGAACTACAAGAGCTGTCAACGCAATTGCAGGAACTATTGGATAAAGGGTTTATCAGACCTAGCTCATCACCGTGGGGAGCCTCAGTCCTGTTTGTCAAGAAGAAGGACGGAACCTTTCGTATGTGTATCGATTACAGGGAATTGAACAAAGCAACGGTTAAGAATCGTTATCCTCTCCCGTGCATCGATGATTTGTTCGATCAACTACAAGGGTCGAGTTTCTATTCCAAGATAGATCTAAGATCGGGTTATCATCAACTAAGGATTCGAAAAGAAGACATTTCAAAGACTGCTTTCAGAACTAGGTATGGCCACTATGAGTTTTTGGTTATGCCATTCGGGTTGACCAATGCGCCAGCGGTTTTCATGGACCTCATGAACTGAGTACGCAAACCCTATTTGGACAAGTTTGTCATTGTCTTCATCGATGACATCCTTATTTACTCAAAGAATAAGGAAGAACACGAGGAGCACCTTAGACTGATTCTGGAGCTGTTGAAACGAGAACAATTGTGTGCTAAATTTTCAAGGTGTGACTTCTGGATACGAGAGGTCCATTTCTTGGGTCATGTGGTAAATGAGGATGGGATACATGTTGACCCGACAAAAATAGAAGCCATCAAGAACTGGGCTACGCCTAAGACTCCGACCGAGGTACGATAGTTTCTCGGGTTGGCTGGCTATTATCGACGATTCATCGAAGGGTTCTCAAAGATTGCTCAACCTCTCACCGCATTAACTCATAAAGGCACTACGTACGATTGGGGTGATAAACAAGAATCCGCATTCCAGGTTCTGAAGCAGAAAATCTGTACAACACCGATTCTATCCCTGCCTGAGGGAAAGGATGATTTTGTAGTTTACTGTGATGCTTCTATTCAAGGACTCAGTTGCGTGCTAATGCAACGCAAGAAGGTGATTGCTTATGCATCCCGACAATTGAAGGTACGCGAGGAAAACTACACGACACATGACCTAGAGTTGGGAGCAGTCGTGTTTGCACTCGAGATATGGAGACACTACTTGTACGGTACCAAATGCACCATTTACACTGATCACAAGAGTCTCCATCACGTCTTTGAGCAGAGGGAGCTGAACATGAGACAACGTCATTGGGTCGAATTGTTGAACGACTACGATTGTGCGATCAAGTACAATCCGGGCAAGGCTAATGTAGTAGCAGATGCCTTAAGTCGAAAGGAGACACCTAAGCCAAGACAAGTTTGAGCATTACAACTCACCATTCACACAGGTTTACCAAAACAAATACGTAATGCTCAACTTGAGGCATTTAAAGACGAGAAACTGAAAGCCGAATCACTACGAGGCATGGAGAAGCAACTGGAAACCAAATTTGACGGAATCCGCTACTTCATGGACCGTGTATGGGTTCCTTTGTATGGAAATCTACGAGAACTAGAAATGGACGAAGCTCACAAGTCACGGTATTCTATTCATCCGGGTTCAGACAAGATGTATCACAATCTAAAAGTCCTTTACTGGTGGCCGAACATGAAAGCTGACATCGCCACATACGTGAGTAGATGCTTAACCTGTTCTAAAGTCAAGGAGTATCAACGACCATCTGGTTTACTTCAGCAACCGGAAATTCCAGTATGGAAGTGGGAACAGATATCAATGGATTTCATCACAAAATTGCCAAGAACCCCCAGCGGATGCGATACCATTTGGGTGATCGTTGATTGCTTGACGAAATCCGCACATTTCCTGGCAATCCGGGAGACTGACCGCATGGAAAGGTTGACTCGTATTTACCTAAGGGATATAGTCTCTCGGCACGGTGTGCCAATTTCCATTATCTCTGATCGTAATGCTCGATTCACTTCACATTTCTGGCAATCATTACAACGAGCATTAGGTACACAGTTAGACATGAGTACGACATATCATCCCCAAACTGATGGCCAAAGTGAGCGTACGATCCAGACTTTAGAAGACATGTTACGCGCTTGCGTGATTGATTTCGGCAACAGTTGGGAAACTCACTTACCGTTAGTGGAGTTTTCATACAACAATAGCTATTACACGTCGATCAGAGCTGCTCCATTTAAGGCACTGTATGGGCGTAAGTGCCGATCACCTATTTGTTGGGCGGAAGTTGGAGAAAGTCAACTTACCGGCCCCGAACTTGTGCACGAGACGACCGAGAAGATCGTTCAGATCCGTAACCATATGGCAGCAGCACGTGACCGACAGAAGAGTTACGCTGACAAGCGTTGCCGACCATTGGAATTTCAAATAGGTGATAAGGTACTTTTGAAAGTTTCACCTTGGAAGGGCGTGATTTGTTTCGGAAAACGTGGGAAACTAAGCCCTAGATACGTGGGACCGTTTGAGATTATCAAACGGGTCGACCCCGTGGCCTATCAGCTGAACCTACCCGAAGAACTCCGTGGGGTACACGACGTGTTCCACATTTCCAACTTGAGGAAATGCCTGGTAGACGAGACTCTTGTCATTCCGATAGACGAGATACATGTTGACGAACGACTACGTTTCATCGAGGAACCAGTGGAAGTCACGGACCGAGAGGTCAAGACGCTCAAACACCGTCGGAACTCAAAGCGTGGACCAGAGTTTACCTGGGAACGCGAGGATCAGATGAAGAAGAAGTACCCGCAACTGTTCCAGAATCAGGCATCTACCTCTTAAGATACGCAGAAGCTCTGTTCAACATAGGTTACAAACCGTTGAGTCTTGTATCCCCCGTTGAACCTCGTAACATGATGTTCTAATTTTCGGGATGAAAATTCCTGCAACAAGGGGATAATGTGACACACCGTAATTTCAGGTTAACACTATTCAAACTATTGTCGTTATCATGGTTACATTCTCGCTATTACCCGAAACGTATACAAGCATCGCCACCGACATCGTTAAATAAATTTTGATATATAATACTAACATTGGCGTTTGTAGAGGATTCAAATACACGGGATTACTTAAGGAATCCTCTAGATTAACATAGCTTGCCCATTTACGTCGATATCAACCGAAACAAATTCGGGAACTCGGGGACTAAGTGCGAGGACCAAACGTGACAAATTGCCAAACTGGGGTTGGGTATATAAACCCCTTACCAGCCCTAATTTTCATTTTCATTCCTTTTCTTCTTCTTCTTCACCATCTCCTCCTCCACCTCTCTACCACCTCCTAGCGCCAACAATCACCTCGTTTGAGCTTGTTTTCGCCGGCTAAGCTACGCTACAGCTGAGAAAACACGTTTCCAACAGGTAGGCGACCTCGGTCGTCCATTTTATTGCGTTTCACTTCTGCGAATTTGGGGTTTCTGTGCTCGGGTTCAACCCGAATGCATGTGGTTGTGGGGGTGCGTGTGAGGTCAATCAGCATGTGCATTTTACTTAGACATGTTAGGAAAGTGTTTCTGGAAGTCCCTGATGTGCGAAAACCGTGCACGGAATAGCCGAAGGCTGTTCAGCCCCACCAGCAGTCGCGATCTGCTGCAGTTCACAGGAACGCATAAGCTCATGATGCACGCTTTAGGAACGCACTCAGGACATGCATTCATCTGCTTTATTTTCATACATTGAACATTTTGTTCAGATTTGGCACTTGTAACTTTCATGTAATGGATTTACATATTATGTATACGCTTCCGCACTGTTGTTAATTTCGTTTATGTTCCGTTGAATGAAGTCAAACGTTTATTTTTAAATTCATATAGTGTCGTTCGATATGACTGTGTCTGAGATCCTGGTATGTCACACGCCTAACGGTAAAACCCCGTTTGTGGAAATTGAGGGTGTGACAAGTGGTGAGTGTTTCCACTACACTATCATTGTGAGCAATTTCAAGCTCATCTTCCTCTGATATTCCGAGTTCTGAAACTTCTTTAATTGTAGTTTCTTTCAGCAGCCCAGCTTCATGCCTTCTTCTCTTATATGCCTTTGCATGCAGTTTGTCTATCACTTGAATCATATGCACATAAAGGCAGAGATCATTATGTGCTTTGTCATCTGTTATCCTTGGGAAGAATGGTTCATGGAGATATGATGTATAGCTTGGATGAAGCATTTTGATCTCCACTAGGTCAAAAATCCTTATCTTTTCAGCTTTCTTCCCATTAGCATTTCTCAACAGCACTAGTTCTTTTGTTCTTTCAACATAACCCCATTCTGTGATGGGAGAAGAAAATTGATTTCCTTTGAAGCTTTTGATGGACTCTATGTTTTTGTTCATACATCCAACCCTTTTTAACATGTCATCATCTACAAGAGATGAGACTTCAGCTGTTCTTCTTTTCTTACTTTGTTTGAGCTTTTTGTGCTCCATATCATCTCTCTTGGCTTGTCTGAGCACATCATCAATAAATCTACTTTTCATTCCACTCACAGCCATAGAGAAGTCTCTTCCCCTAGAATGGATTGGATAGCTGGAAATGGGTAGGCTTTGTAGATCTTTGATGTCTTGCTCAGGAAGACTCAATAGTGCTTCCACATCATGGAAGGAATGGATTCTTCCAGATGTCCTCTTGATGATAGCACAATCCCAGTCTAGATTATATTTCCAGGCCATAATCCTGTGTTCTTCCACAGAACTAGAGTTGTGATATGGTCATATAGTTCGATCAGAGTGGATTTCTGCTCAGTTATTTCTCTAACTGTTGTTCCCAGAGGCCATACCTTTCCTGGGATAATTTGCCCTTGGCTCTCTGATCAGTTTATCTTTTTCCCTATGTTGATCTTTTGCTTTGCACCACAACTAGTTCAGCAACCATTTTGTTGTGATGTTCAACAGCAGGATTAGGAGCTTCAGTTCTGAATCTGACTCCTGTATCAAGCTCCACTTTCATCACATGTTCCACCATTCTCCTCAGTTCTCCAGTTGTTCTGCCCTTCAGCTCATGTGGTTTATAGTTATGCCCTTGTAACCAGCAGGTCATATTGTACTTGCTTAGTTTTGCTGTGTTACAATGGCCCAAATCTTTCTTGATCTTCTCAACTGATTGATAGATGGTGAAAGCTTCATAATCATAGTTTGGTAGAATGAATCTTGCAAGTTCAAACTCTTTTAGAAGATTCTTCATTTCAGTCAAGTTCATCCTCTCAACCATGTCATATGGGAAACCATGGTTTATGACGGTCATGAACATAGTTGATTTAGGCCTCTCTTCCATAATATCTTCAGTTGTTAGAAGGTCATCGGCCTTTGATTCTTTTTGTTCAGTTGGTGACTCCAACTTTGTTAGCTCATTCCACTCTTCATCACTTTCATCATCCTTCTCAGAGATGGCCTTCACAGTAGATAAATCTACTGAAGGTGTGTGTTCATGAGAAGTGGGCTTTTGCTTTTTGGGAGAATCTTCTACTATGATCACCTTCTGTTCAGTAGCACCCCGGTACTTTCTCTTCCGTGAATAAAGAATTAAGTTCTTTGGAACCTCAGAAGAATGTTTTGATTGTTTGACAGCTGGGACTTCCTTTGATTCCAATGCACATATCTTCATTTTCAGCTGTTCAATCTCTTCATCTTTTTGCTTGATCATCTCAGCCTTTTCACACAAAGATTCATTTATTAGATCCACTTTTGTTGCCAGCTTTTCCTTCTCAATTTTCTCATACTTTACACATTCTTGTAATTCTTGTTCATGTTGAAGCAGAGCATCAGTCACTTCATTATTACTTTGTGTATCAGTTCTAAGCCTTTTCAGACTGGCTTCTTGCTTCCTCAGCTCTTCATATTTTTCTTTGATTATCCCTTTCAGCTCTTGGATTCTTTGTTTTCTTTTATTTGATTTGAGCACCAACTTAATTTACTCAGCAACCAAATAGCTTTTGCTCACAGGGATGTCTTTATCACTCAGATCATCTTCTTGATAAGCAATCTTCATCCACTTCCTTCCCTTTTTCTTCCTGATGTTCAAGCTGTTGCAAGTTCATATTTGGCTGATTTTCAATTGGCGACACTGGTGCAGTGTGCTCAGAGACAGCTTGATCCTCAGAATGTGTAGCTGAAACAGGAACGGTGCTAGCTTGAGACATCAACTCAGCCTCCCCTGTGTGAACAGAGTTTAGAGACTAAGTTATGCCTATAGGTTCAGTGTTTGCACATTCAGGAGATGGTTGTTTTGGTGTATCGGAGAGTGGATGAAGAGGAGATTCAATTTGGATTGGAGAAAGTGGTTACGTGTTATATGAGGATGGATGAGAAGGAGATTGTGATTCTTGTTGCACTGGTGAGATAGGCTGGGTGTTGTTGGTGGATGATGATGATATTTGTTGTGGGGAAACATGGTGATGAATGGGTGAGATTGGTTGGGTGTTTATGCTGGCTGGTGATTGTGGTTGGTGAGTGGGTGTTTGGCTCGGTGAGTATGATGCTTGTTCAGATTCAGCAGATGTCTCTGCTTCTTCATCTATCCAAATCAATGCTTGTGGTATGTCGGCCTAAGCATCCACAACATGAGCAAACATGGGCATGTCTTCACCCTGATATTTGCCACAGATTTTGTTTAGAACAGATTTTCCTAAGTGGGCTTGTAGAAACACCTCTCCTACTCTTGCAATCCTTGGGAGTTCAGCATTAATAATCAGTTGCAGAAACCTTGGGAACATATACATTTTGTCGGACCTTTGCAATTTCACTTGGTCGCGTTGACAGTTAAAGATGTATTTGGAGTAGTTCTAAGTTCTTCCTTCAAATATCCCAATGATTCCTGATGAGATGTGCCTTGAGAACCTATCAAGACCCGACTTCCTATTTGAGATGCATTTCAGATAGGTGTGACACAGGAATCGATAGGGCTTGCATAACCTCCCCTTCTTAATTTCACCCATGTCGTAATCACCATCATAGCCCATCAGATGAAAGACCTTTTCTATGTATTCATTTTCGAATACATCAGGGTGCCCTACTTCTCGATCACCCAACTCAAGAGATCTTCTGATTGTCCATTCATTGATCCGTATTCTTTCAGTAAGGATCTCAGCAACACTCACTTCATCATCTCCTTCTTGTTCAACTCGAGCCGTGTTCCAGAAATCGATGATGTGTGCTTGATGAATCACAGGCTCTGCCGTTAAGGCATAGAAGAGCCTGGACCGTCAAAGATATCTGATGATATCTCGACATCCTTCAGCAGCAGGATCATCAGCATTCAAGAATGCGCACACATTGTGCTCTTTTGCGAATCTGTTTGTCATCTGTAAAACGAAAATCAGTTTAGAAACCCACACGAATTCGAATCATTTTAATGACAATCAAGGATTAACAAGTTCCGTACTGAAGATTAGAACATGATTTACCTTTGTGACAATGATAATCGATTACTGAATGATAATGTTAATGATTTTTTGAACGGATTTTTGAAAGTTTGAATGAGGGGGGAAGTGTGCGTTTTTCTAGCTTAGAAAACTGAAAAGTGCTCTGAAAAAGTGCTTAATGAATTTATAAGCGGACACATTAATTTCTTTTATTAAATATGTTGGGCCCACCTCCCATTTATCCCTTTCCGTATACCAACTTTATTCCGTATGTATCACATCTTCCGCAAAACATCTGCGGAACCTTAACATCTGCAGATGTCTTAACATCTGCGGATGCCTTAGCTTATGCAATACCTCTTGTTACTAGCACATTTGTAGTTTACCAATCCTACGATTATGCAGTAACACTGTTACTGTTACTTCTGCTGAAGCAAAAATTTCACTGTTACTTCTGCAGATGAGAAATATTACTGCAACTTCTGTGGATACAGAAATTTCACTGTTACTTCTATGGATGAGAAATATTACTGAAACTTCTGCGGAAATTAAAGTTTTGTTAAAACTTTAAATGTATGATATCTACTAAGTAAGTAGAATCATGTGTTGATATTGGACATTGTTGACGTTGTTTGCATGGCAATTACGTACAAGAAAGCAAGTGTCCTGTATCCTGCATTCAAGTTAGTGCTCAAGATCCAATTCCTTCAAAGTGAATTAACAGCTTTTTATTGATTTTCATGCATGAAGTACTCCCCCTAAATTTGTGATTAATGTTAAACTGTTGCATTCATCATAAATTTATGTTAGAAATAGGCATGAAAGGCATATGACAGTCTAAATGAGAAGTAATCAGTTAAGAGGACCAATTAAACAAATGACTTAAATGATTACATGCATTCATATATATAGAGGGATCATACTATGAATCTAGGCTTCTGCTGATGTTGATCAGTTGAATAATAACGGATCTATTGCACACCTGATTGTAAGTATATAGATCCACATAAATTCACACATGAGTTCTGTATCAACTAGGCATGCTATTTATCATGTTTTGAAGTTTGTTAATCAGAAACTGTCATGTGCTCCACATTCAATTCTCAGTAGAGTTTGTCCTCCGTAGGTGAGACAAATCACCACTTTTTCACACTTGTTGACTATGTACATTAAGTTATAAGTTCTATCTTGAGACAAATTACAGTCTCATTGATGCTTTGATGTTGAAGCTCTTTAAATTGATGTATAGTTGATCACAAGTGATTCTTTGTGAGAAGAGATATGATCTTCATAGTCACCAGGTCTTTACTTTCGTAAAACAGAGGTGAACTTAACCCAGGTCTTTGTTTACACAAAAAACAGAGGGAGAATGAAGATCACACTCTTTAATCATATTCCCAGGTCTTTGTTCACACAAAACAGAGGGAATACTTTGCAAAGATAGAAGATTATAAAGTATTTTACATAGTGTGTTTTTGTAAGAGATTTGATCACATCAGGAGATTGCTTACTTTCCTGATCCTCAAAATGTTCTCACAGACGGTTACCTGTTTCATTTAGTTTGGCATGCTCTTAGCTTAGTTTCCACTCAAGATGAACCTACTCACATATCAAAATGTTAAAAGTCAGTTTGAGGTGTAGTTAAAGAAAGCCAAGCATAGTGTACTATCATTTCCCAAACATATGACAGGCACATACATTATATCAGACACTTAACTCATCCCCAACGATTACTCTACACAAGGTCAGTCATATCCTTTTGGTGATTTAGTCTAAGTTAATCATCCCCAAATATTCTATCAGAAAATTAAATCTAACAGAATCAAAGGCTTTAGTGAACAAATCAGCAAGCTGATTTGTTGTGTCCACATTGATTAACTTGATTAAACCCTTTTTTGAGCAGTCTTGCAGAAAATGGTATCTGATTTCAATATGTTTTGTTTTACTATATTGAACTGGGTGAGCAGTGATAAACATAGCAGCTGAATTGTCAATGTGAATTGGTGTTTGAATGAAATTGTAACCATAATCAAGTAATTGGTTTTGCAACCAAAGAACTTGAGAACAACCAGCTGAAGCAGCTATGTACTTAGCTTCAGCTGTGGACACAAATACATTAGTTTGCTTCTTGCACTGCAATGAAACAAGCCTTGGTCCTAAAAATTGACATCCACCAGTTGTGGATTTTCTGTTGTTGTTGCATCCTCCATAGTCACTATCTGAATATGAAAAAAGACTGAAATGTCCATCTTTTGGATACCACAGTCCTAGAGCTGGTTTTCCTTTCAGATATCGGAATATTCTCTTGACAGCATTTAGGTGAGACTCCTTTGGATCTGATTGATGCCTGGCACATACACACACAGCAAACATTATGTCAGGCCTACTGGCAGTTAAGTACATTAAGGATCCGATCATTGACCTATACGATCTCTGATCTACTGATTTTCCAGTAGGGTCAGGCATAATCTTGTCTATTGTTGAGGCAGGTGTCTTGCATGAAGTTCTATGAGCAAGATTGTACTTCTTCAAAATTTGATGAATGTACTTTTCTTGATTGATGAAAATGCCATCTGTTTTCTGATGAACTTGTAAGCCAAGGAAGAATGTCAATTCTCCCATGGAACTCATCTGGAATTCAGATTTCATTAATTCTTCAAAGCTTTGACACAGTTTCTTGTTGGTTGATCCAAATATTATGTCATCTACATATATTTGAACCACCAAAAGATCTTGATGTTCTTGTTTGAGGAAGAGTGTTTGATCAATGGTCCCTCTTTTGTAGCCATTCTTCAGCAAGAAGGAGGATAATGTGTCATACCACTTCCTTGGTGCTTGATGAAGACCATACAAAGCTTTGTCTAGCTTGTATACTCTATGTGGATAGTCAGGATCCTCAAATCCAGGGGGTTGAGACACATATACTTCTTCATCAATTTTCCCATAAAGAAAAGCACACTTCACATCCATTTGATACAATATGAACTTCTTGAATGAAGCATAAGCTAGAAAGACCCTGATAGCTTTAATTCTTGCAACTGGTGCAAAAACTTCATCATAGTCTATCCCTTCTTCTTGAGTATATCCCTAAGCAATAAGTCTGGCTTTGTTTCTCACGATTATACCCCTGTCATCCAACTTGTTTTTGAAGAGCCACCTTGTTCCAATTGGATGCTGACCTTGAGGCAAGTCTACAAGGTTCCACACCTTTTGTTTTCTGAATTGTTATAGTTCTTCTTGCATAGCCTCAATCCAGCTATTGTCCTTTAGAGCAGCTGTAATGTTTGCAGGAACTGTCTGAGACAAGAAGTAGGCAAACAAGCAAATGTTTGCCACTCCCCCTTTGCTCCTGGTAGTTCTTGCATTCAGGTCTCCAATGATATTATCTGATGGATGAGACTTATGAATTCTGCTTGTTGAAATAGTATCAACTTGGATGGTGGACTCCAAATTTGAGAAATCCATTGAAGCAGATGGATTCAGCAGAGATGTTGAGTCTATGAAGTAATCAAATGGTTCATGTTCATTAGGATCAGCTTGAGCTTCAGTTGCTGCTTGGTCTTCTTCCGCAGGAAGTTCTACGGAAGCATTTTGTTCTACCGTAGGAGTAATAGCAACATCTACGGATGGACATTGTTGATCAGCAGGCAAGTTTTGTTGATTAAACACATCCTCTCCACCCCTAGGATCAGCTTTTGAAATAGTATTTACATCTACGGATGATGGAGGATCATCTGCGGATGTATGTACATGATCTGGGGATGAAGGATTTGCTTCTCCGGAAGTATCTTCATGTTGCTGACTTGATTCTTGCTGTGGTGCAGTTGAAGAATGTGCCATTGGTGGATCAGCTGTCAATGGCACTTCATTCAAACTTGGAGGAACAAATGGATAGCATGTATCAGTAGAAACTGCATTGATCAAATATCCAGAGTTAAATGATTCTGTTAATGCATCTATATCAAATAACCAAGATGATCCTTTTACAGTTGTTGTAAACATGGATTCATCAAAAGAAACATTAGGAGTCTCTTCAACAATGTTATGTTCTGGAATGTAAACCCTATATGATTTAGATATGGATGAATATCCAACAAAGAAACCATCATAGGCTTTTTCAGAAAATTTTCCCAATTGTCCTTTAGTATTTAACACAGACACATGACACCCAAAAGCTCTAAGATATCCTATAAAAGGTTTCCTTTTAAATAAGAGCTCATAAGGAGTTTTATTATGTTCTTTGACAATTAAAGTCCTATTTTGAACATTGCATGCTGTATTCCCAGCTTCTGCCCAGAATGTGATGGGCAACTGAGAGTCAGCTAGCATTGTTCTGGCTGCTTCTATGAGAGATGTATTTCTGCTTTTAGCCACTCCATTTTGTTGTGGAGTTCTTGGTGCACTGAATTGCCTTGCTATGCCTTTATTCCTGCCAAAAGAATCCAGATCAGCATTAACAAATTCAGTCCCATTATCACTCCTGACAATTTTAACTTTTAAATCAAGTTGATTCTCAATCTTGATCACAAAGTGCATTAATGTTTCAGATGTTTCACTCTTATGTTTTAAGAAAAATACCCATGTGAATCTAGTAAAATCATCTACTATCACCAAGCAATATTGCCTTTTTCCAATGCTCATCACATTGGTTGGACCAAAAAGGTCCATGTGAAGCAATTTGAGTGGTGTAGTGTTAGTATTGATTAATTTGGATTTATGATACACTCTGTGTTGTTTTCCTTTATAACATGAAGAATAATGATTTAAACAATGAAATTCTTTCTTTGGTAATCCAATAACCAAGTCATTTTTCACTAATTTATTCATGTTCTTCATGTTGGAATGAACAAGCCTTCTATGCCACAATTGTGATTCATCTTCTGAAGACTTAGATAACAGGCATGTCTCATGGCTGGTGAGTGTTGTGTTGCTCATATCCAAAACATAAGTGTTTCCTTTTCTTGATGCTTTAAGAAGGATCCATTCCGCTAGAACTGCAAAACCTGGCTTAAGAATGTAACAATTAGTGTTATCAAATAGTGTTGTGTAATTTTGATCACAAATTTGAGATACACTAAGTAAATTGTACTGCAAATTTTCACGGTAATTCACTTTTTCAAATGTTAACACACCATTTGTTACCATTCCTTCACCAACTATTTTACCTCCCTTCTTATCCCCACCAAATGCCACATAAGAGGCATGTTTATGTTTGAAGTCATGGAGAAGAGAACAGTTTCCTGTCATATGTCTGGAACAACCACTGTCAACATACCACTTGTTGTCAGCTCTCCATGATTGTTCCTGCACAGAAAAAGAAATCAATTAGAATTGACAACCCAAGCCTTAATTGTCTTGGGTTTGCCAGCCGTGTCTACAATTGTTACTCCTTCATGAATTAATCTTGAAGTTTCAGTATTAATTGATTCTTTTTGATTTGATGGTGGTGAGGATGATTCTGTTGAAGATGATTCAGATTTTTGGATTTCTTCTTGCTTATCAGATTCTTTCTTCAACTTGTCTTGTTTTGGTTGATATTTTGATTTTGAGGATGCCCCTGGATTTCTGAAAGTTACTTCATCTTTCAATTTGGATTGAGGCACAGGAGTTCCTTTTTCAAAATTATCAAAGAAATCATCAATCACCTCAGTCTTCTTGTCTGACAGATCCACCTTTTTGTGAGGTGTTTTAGACTGAATTGGTGCTTTCTTCTTGAAAGGCTTATCCGCAGTAGAGGATTTTTGCTTTGGTTTTGGTTGATCTTTCTTCACCTTTGATTCTTTGTTACTGTCAGAAGATTGAGAATCTGATTCAGATGATTTATCAAGTGACTTCGTAGTGCTCTTTTTCTTGTTTTTCTTGTTGAAATAACATTCCTGAGTTGAATGATTATTTTTGTTGCAAATTGCACAATGTTTGTTAAAGTAGCAATCAGAAGTCATATGATTGTTCATATTACATATGGAACAGTAACTGCTGAAGTAGCAGTCATCTGTATTGTGATTCTTCATATCACACCATTTGCAATATTTGTCTTCTGAATTGTCTTCAGATTCAGACTTCTTTTTCTTGTTCTTATTGGCTTTCAACTCCTTTCCTGATGGATCACTTGATTTTTTCTTGCTAGGAGTATCATCAGCTGATTCTAGTTTACCTTTGGCTGCTCTCTGTTGTTTGACATCCAACGTTTTCTGAGCATGTTTGTTGCCAGTTCTTTTTGTCACCTCATCCGGAGATACGGCTTTACTCTTCCGCGGATTTTCTACGGATTCAGTAGTTTTTCCCTTCCGCCGATGTTCTACGGACTTGGCTGATTTTGCCTTCCGCAGATATTCTACGGATTCTTCAGATTTTGCCTTCCACAGATCTTCAACACTTGAATGTTTCTTGTGCTTGGTTGAAGTTTGTTGCTTCTTACCTTTATCTGAATGAGATAAAGGTACCTCCTTATTTGATCCGTAGTGATCAACTTTATGAAGGTTCAGTTCTTGAAGTCCTTCATTCAGTTCAGCAATCCTTTTGCAGATAGTCTTCAGCATGTTTTGTTGCTTTGGAGGATATTGCAGCTTTGATTCTTCAAGAACTTTTGGAAGACCAGTTTCAACTTGAAAATTCTTACCAATGTTCAGTTGATCAATATCATGTTCATCAAAATCATCCAAGTCATCACATTTATCATAATCAAAATCAGAGTCCTTATGTTTTAGTGATTTTGATTCAGAAGATTCAGTTTCACTCACCTCAGCTTCATTGTTAATATTTATTTCACTTGTTTTTATGTCAATTTTGGTGCTTGGCACAAAATGATTTGACAATGTGTTTGTCATTGTTTCAGGTAGAGTTGTGTAATTATCATTTATAGGTGATGCAACAGCATTATAACCCAACCCATACCTATTTTTTGATTCAATACGAGAGTTTAACAACTTCTCATATTGCTGAGATGATAGTTGAAACTTCTGAAATTTCACTTCAGTAGATGCATGATCAGCCATGGATTTTGTTAAGGAAGTGGTCAGATGCTCAACTTGGGGTTTGAGGCTGTAATTTTCAGAAACATATTTTTCTAAATCCTTTTGCAAAGAACTAATTTTGATTTGATATAATTTATGTTCTCTTAAATGGGATTCATTAAAAATCATGGTTTCTTTTACTTTGTCAGCCAACTGTTGAGAATGGACTCTATAACGTTCAACTTCCTCAACACATGATGATGAATATAACATGTCTCTTACCTCTCTGGCCATTGGAGGAACTTTGTTTTCCATATGAGCCATTAATGCTTGATTTTCTTAAAAGACTTCCTTCTCATACATACTCCTGTCACATGTTCCATCTTGAAGTATGATCAGTCCCGACTCCTTTGAATTACTCGGTCCTGCTGATTCATTTATGGCTGGTGGGGATGTATTTGTCAGTTGTGGTTGTCTGAGTAGAGATTTTTCAGAGGTTGATTGCTGGTGCTGATACTACTGATGCTGCTGAGGGGGTCTCATCTCCGGAGGTGATTGTTGATTGCATTCTCTAGAAAAGTGTCCATAGAGATTGCACTTGAAGCATCTGACCTTGGACTTGTCAACACCAATCTTTGATGTTTTACTAGCTGCAGCCAGATTCTTGTTTCTCCTGAGATATTGCTTAGCTCTGTAAGCAATCATTGCCATCTGCCATTGTAGATCCATCTCTTCCACTACATCAGGATGTAGTTCTTCCAAGTCTTGTTGGCAAATGTTTGCTGATATTAGTGAGCTTCCCAGGTATGTTTGAAAGCTAGAACTAAAAGCTGCAAAGGCTGTTTTTTGTTTTTCAAATCCAATAAATATCACAGTGATTGGTTCCGACTGATTGTTTTGTTGACATGATTTTGCAGTTGCAGTAGTTGTCTCTCTTTTCTCAGCAGATCTTCCTTTTTCCTTTTGATTCTTACTTTGAGATGATTTCTTAGAGGGTTTAGAGGCATAGAAACTGACTTCCTCTTCATCATCACTCAAAGTACAAGAGTTATCACCAACATTATTTGAGATAAATGCACTTCCAGCATTTTTGGTTTCTTTGAAGTTATACGGTGAGACATGAGTTCTCACACTCTTGTTTCTTGATTGTTCATCCATTTCTAGAGCCTCTACTTTAGCAACCAGTGTGTCATGGCCAGTTGCCTTAAGATCTATGGTGTTCTTGAACATGGACACAGTCTGTTTCCAACTTTCAGGCAAAGTATGGAGCATTTTCTTGTTGAGTTCCTCAGTAGTATACTTCAACTCCAAGATGTTCATCTTAGTAACGATTTGCATGAATCTATGGAGTTGTTGAGGAATTGACTCACCCTCAATATGATGAAAGGTTTCATATTGTGATCTGAGGGCGTCTTTCCTGATGCTTCTGATCTCATCACTCCCTTCACAGAGAGTGTGAAGTATCTTCCACAAGGAGTTTGCTGTTTTATAATTCTTACATATGATTAATATCTCTTCCGACAAAGCCATACTAAGCAAGCTGTATGCTTTAATATCAACTTTAACCTTTTTGACATCATCAGGTGACAAATCTTTTGTGTTGATAGGCTAATTTCTGTGATTATAATCTGGCCCAAGAGTGGGTGGAATATAAGGACCTTCAGTAATGGACTCCCATAAGTCAGAATCAGTGTAGTTCACATGATTCCTGAACCTGATTTTCCAGGACTTGAAATCAGCTTTTGTTTCCAACTTTGGTGGTTGATATGATCCACCAAAAGTACTCATGTTTAATTAAACGTTATGAAACAAATCTTGAATGTTAAAGTAGGCAAATCTATCAAAGACTCAGATCTAGTATTCAATTGATTTGAATATAGATCTAAATCAATCAAGCAATGAGAGAATGCTTGCTGAAAGATTAGTTGCTGAATTAATTTTTTAACAGACAATTAAACAATTTTTAATACTGATAGATCAATTAATCTAAATCACTGAGCACTTGGCTCTGATACCACCTGTTAATCTAAGGATCTCAATTCAGGAATTATCAGTATTAAAATAAAATCAAATTAATGATCGCGGAATTATCACTAATAGCTGTTTAATCGTGTTAATGATTATCGAAGAACACAAACACACGGACACAGTAAATACGAACACAATAATTATTCAAAAGTATTTCATTAATTATCAAGTAATGATTACAAAAGAATAATTATGAATAACTATGAACAAAGATTCCTGTGAATCAAATTAATGTGTTCTGCATATGTGAAACCTAGAACTCATATTTATAGGCACGCATGTTTCTGTTAAGGAAACACTGGATCTCTTGGGAATCACACAGCTGTCAGATTGACTAACAGCTGTCACTTTGAAAGTTGACTTGTTGATTAATAACACTTGTACTCAGAAAAATACAAGTGTTATTGCTTCGTGGAAACTTGGTCATCCGCAGATCTTGTTCTTCCGCAGGTGTCTTGATCCTTCTGAAGCATGACTTGTTTCTTCCGAAGATAATGTACCTTCAGCAGCAATCTTGAATATCCGTAGTAGTTCACACTTGGATCTCTTGACTAGTGGATAGTTCATCCGTAGAAGATCTTTGGATGTAATGTTAGTAAGAAATATATCTACGGAAGAACAAAATGTTCATCCGTAGATGTTTCTTACACTTGGTCAATTTTCAAGAAATTGACTAAGTATAATATTTGATCCTGTAATTACCAAAGTAACGCACATATATATATGGGTTAACCTCTATATTCAATGCACATGTATATATATATCTACTACTATATTAATAAGCAACTCTTCAGCGCAAAATGGTAATTTTACAAAATCTCTTAAAATTAAGAGATGTACATGTGTTCATGCACAAGGTACAACTTTGTTTGCTTTGGATGTATATGCAACGGAGGTCAAACTCTGCAAAGCAGAGTTGCTTTTGCTTTCGAGACCTCTCTTCCCTTTTCCTTTCGACCACTGTGCAAACCAGAATGGTACCATCTCTATTGCTTAGGATGTTGTTTGCGATGCTGAAGACCAGAGTAGCATCACCATCACCTTCCTCTATTGCGATGTGGAACAGAGTGCTTTTCTTCCTCAAAACCCTACATAACACGAAAAGGGTATGGTTTTTGTCTTCTTTTTCACGCCTTCGCACAATTGGCGGTCAATTCAAAACCCTCAAAACCCTACATAAGCTCACACCATCTGGTTTTTTAGTTATGCAATTTCTAATTGGTAAGATTCTTCTCGCTTGTTCAAAAATATTTTCATACTTGAATAATTCGTTTCCATTGTTTCCGTTGCTTCAGGATATTGAGAGCCTTGGCTACTGCTATCACTGGAAATTCACGAAAAGGGGTAAAGTTGAAAGGTATGTTGATTTCAACATCTGTTAACTTGCTTATTGGTGATTTGATTAACCGAGTTTATTGGCTTCTTCTGTCTCATTTGAGACCAAATTTGTGAAATTGATGATAGAAAACACAATGAGCTTGTTGTTGCTGCTTTTCATGTGTAGTTTATATCGTGATTGTTATTTACTTTAAGAACAATGAAGACATATTTCTTATGATTTGAAGATGGTTGTTTTAGTTATTGAGTGAGATTTCTTTATTGCAGTGAAATAGTGAATTGCACATTCTTTTATTAATATGAGTTTGGTGGTCCTTCTTTTATTAATTACCTTGTAAAACATTGTTGTGGTGATCAATGATTTAAGGATTCTAGGGCTTTGCAAAGTTGTACAATCATCTTATTGAATATTTAACCTCAGTATGGTTTCTGTTTGGGTTTTTCTTTGAAACTAGATGTTGGTAGAGATCACTTATGTTTGTACATATAGGAAGTTTGGTGATTATCATTTAATGGAGAATGTGAATGTGCAGTTAGATTACATAGATATCTCTTTTTCAAGAGATATGTTAAACCTTTGTGATCATGTGCATTAAACATAAATCTGCATATGTGGTTACATCAGTCAGCCTGCAAATGCTTAATCCTTTTGGATTTATCCTGTTAGTTTATGCGAGTTTGTTTGTGCTTGATGTCATTTGTAGTTGCATTTATTGATTTGATGTTTCTTTGTAGTTGCATATTTTATATATGCTGTATCAAAACCTCAAAACAGTAGGGTCACCTGGTAGTCAGCCAACCCATGTTTAAAAAAGAAGGCTTTATATGTTTCTGTTTATCATGGTGTTAAGATTGTGTGGATAATAATGATTTCCTCTACTGTTCTTAGGTTATTACATATAAATGTGTCTCTGTGTGTTTGTTTAACATAGTAGTGTTGAGTCAAAATGAAGTTAAAGAGGAAAAGCATAAAGATTGTTTTTGTCTAATGGTATTTATCTTTGTTTCTATTGTTACATCTTTTCTTATGTTACTCCATTCAAGCGTGAGGTTCTTTTGAAGTCTGATTTTGGGCATAAAAACACATTGATAAGCCATTGTTATGCAGGTAAAAAACATATTAGGTTAGAGGCTATTTTGCAGCCTAATGCTAGACTTTAAAACACATATATCAGTGGCTAAATTTAAGAAAACAAAAGGTTAGTTCCATAACGAATTTGCGGCTAAATTTTCAAACCAAATGCAAACAGGTCCAATCCATTATTATCTTTCTACAATCTTCTATGTATGTATCATAAATATGCAGATAGTGAAGCTTGTGCAGTAGTGTAGAAAAGAAAAGGAGAACATAGAGATCATTTTGACTGCACCATTTGAAACAACCCATCTCCTAATCCAATTGAAACCATTATTTTAAATATGCAGGCAGAACAGTTTGTGATGCATGTAGAAAAGAAAAGTAGGAGGCAGTAGAGGCCCTTCTGATTGCAGAAGAGTTGTGATCTTTCTGATAGCATTTTGAGGGCATCATTTTCTAATTTATTTTGAGAGCACTATTTTAAAAAAATGAACACGTATAAACTCATCATACAATACGTAATCGAAGCTTGATTTCCTGAAAAACCTGATATGTTAGTTGTTACCTTTACAATTAAGTAGAGATTGCACAAATAGAAAACATGATTGGAAAAAAAAGTTATATATATATATATATGATTGCATTGTGATTAAGTGTCAAAGAGTCGAAATTTTCTCGAATGTGTGATATATAACCCGCTAAACATTGTTTTTCTGTTTATTGGTTTCCAGATAGCAAAGTGGAACAATTTGGGTCAAGTGGACATACATCTCATTAGCTGAAACTCATTTCATTAGGTGGAAGAATTTGGGTTAGAAAGGTATCTTTCATTTCTTTCTTTTCTGGGTTAGAAAGAACAATTTGGAACAATTAATATATTTCATTTCTTTTTTGTTTAACAGTGCAAGGTCATTGCTATTGTATTTGGGAAGAGTTTGTGCAGGTAAAGAATTATTATATTATATTGATTGTTGGTATTTCTTTAATAGTTTAATCTATTATGGATGAACCAAAGAAGGAACTTCAAGACATACATGGTATCAATTTAACATATCTATACTATAGTTTAATTGTTTAATCTATGTACCTTTCTGGTCTTAATAAAACACTACTAACATTGATTTTTCAGTGCCTGTTTCAGTCAAACATGAGAAAATGCAGGAAAGTCCACATCAAGAATTAGTTGCGGTAAAAAAGGAAGTGACACAAGAAACTTCCAGTTTGAACATCGATGAAGAATGGTGGTCTAAGCATATTGATGAGGTCATTGAGATGTGTAAGGCTTATGACAAAAATGATCTCATCAAATCCAAGTAGTTGACATGCGGATATTTAATTTTAACGTACTATGTTTATGACTTGTATTCTCTTATTCGTGTGCTCAGATATTTAGTTTTAACGTACTATGTTTATGAAAAACATTTTCTTATTCGTGTGCTATTATTTAATTGAGTTTTGTGATGCTCATGACATAAATAAACTACACAATAGAAGCCACGCATGCATTCAGAAAACAAATATCGCATTGTGAAATATGTCGATGTCGTCAATATTGCATTGTGAAATATGTCGATGTCATCGCCGCCGCATCGCGCGGGTTCCTTACTATTATATATATATATATACTGATAGTTACAATCATTAATTACAAGACTTGATTAAAGTTCTAAGCCTATACAAAATAATCTAGACCTATACTATCTAGATCCAACAGGTCTCCATACAAAGGAACCCATATTCGGTCCATGAAGTAATGGATTCCATCAGGTTTGGCTTCCAATTGCTTCTCCATGCCTCGCAGGGATTCAGCTTGCAGGTTCTCGTCCTTCAAAGCCTCAAGTTGAGCATTACGTATCTGATCGGGTAATCCGGTGTGGATGGTGAGTTGTAATGCTCGAACTCGCTTTGGCTTAGGTGTCTCCTTTCGACTTAAGGCGTCAGCTACCACATTAGCCTTACCCGGATGATACTTGATCGCACAGTCATAGTCGTTCAACAACTCGACCCAGTGACGTTGTCTCATATTCAACTCCTTCTGTTCAAAAATATGCTGAAGACTCTAGTCATCGGTATAAATGGTGCACTTGGTACCATACAAGTAATGTCTTCATATATTGAAAGCAAACACAACGGCTCCCAACTCTAAGTCATGCGTATTGTATTTTTTCTCGTGAACCTTTAGCTGTCGGGAGGCATATGCGATGACCTTCTCGCATTGCATTAACACGCAACCAAGACCTTGTATGGAAGCATCACAATACACTACAAAGTCTTTAGTCCCCTCGGGTAGGGACAATATTGGTGTCGTGCAGTTTTTGTTTTAGGAACTAAAATGCTGACTCCTGCTTGTCACCCCAACTGTACGCGGTGCCTGTTTGAGTTAATATTGTATGTGGTTGAACGATCTTCGAATACCCTTTGATAAATTGTCGGTAGTACCCAGCCAATCCACGAAATTGTTGTACCTCCATCGGAGTCTTTGGCGTAGCCCAATTCTGGATAGCTCCTATCTTTGCCGGGTCAACATGTATGCCCTTCTCGTTGACTACATGACCCAAGAATCGGACTTCCCGAATTCAGAAGTCACACTTCAAGAATTTGGCGTATAGCTGCTCTTGTTTAAGTAATTCCAAGATCAGTCAAAGGTGTTCCTCATGCTCCTCCTTGTTCCTTGAATAAATTAGGATGTCATTGATATAAATGATAACAAACTTTTCCTGGTAAGGTTTGCACACTCGGTTCATGAGATCCATAAAAACCGCGGGTGCATTGGTCAAACCAAATAGCATTACCAGAAACTCATAGTAACCGTACCGAGTTCTGAATGTCATCTTTGATATGTCCTCCTCTTGGACTCTCAGTTGATGATATCCTGATCTCAAATCTATCTTCGATTAAAAACTAGACCCTTGAAGCTGGTCAAACAGATCGTCAATGCGAGGTAAAGGATAATGGTTCTTAACCGTCACTTTGTTCAGTTCATGATGATCAATACACATGCGAAAATTCCCATCCTTTTTCTTCACCAACAAGACTGGAGCTCCCCATGGTGATAAACTAGGTTTGATGAATCCCTTATCTAAAAGCTCTTGCAGTTGAGTAGACAGTTCTTGCAGTTCCTTCGGTGCTAATCTGTATGGCGCTCTCGTAATAGGTGCGGCTCCAGATGTCAAATCAATCTAGAACTCGACTTGACGATCTGATGGGAGACCAGGCAAGTCTTCAGGGAAAACTTCGGGAAATTCACGAACGATAGGGATATCCTCAATCTTCTTTTCTTTGATAGTCTTCTCTGTGATCATAGCTAGAATAGTGGTATGGCCTTTGTGTAAGCATTTCTGGGCTTTCATATACGAAATGATACCAGAAACTACACCACTTTTCTCGCCTTGAACATATAAGATTTCACCACTAGGAAGTGGTACACGAATGACCTTTTCACGACAGAAAATCTCAGCTTTGTTCTTAGATAACCAGTTCATGCCAACGACTACATCAAAACTACCAAGTGTGACAAGCATAAAGTCTATTTCTAACCTGTTTCCTGATAGTTCCAAATTACATCCTTTAAGAATGTGGGTTGCCTCGATCAATTTACCATCAGCTAGTTCTACCGTGTAACTAGGTTCCAATTCAGTTAAAGTTACATTTAGGAATTTGCTAAACTTGGTTGAGATAAAGCTCCTATCAGCACTGGTATCGAATAATACAGAAGCAAAACTGTCATTCAGAGGGAATGTACCGGTAACCATGTTTTCATCATTCCTTGCCTCGCCAGACCCAATCATGAAATCTCGACCTTTTGCGCCATTCCCATTGTTGTTATTTCCATTATTTCCCATGTTCACATTCTTTAGTTAAGGGCAATCCTTCCTGTAATGACACTCTTTACCCCATTCGTAACAGCCTCTGGTTTCTTCGCCCTGTCGTTGTTGATGAGGTTGTTATTTGGTCATCAGTTCACCCTTGCAGTCTTTGGCAGCATGACCCATCCTTCCACACCTTTGGCAAAGAAAACGATCACACTGGCCATGATGATGAAAGTTGCATTTATTGCACTTTGTACATTTGCCCGCATAACTACTCGATCCCTGACCATTGTTGCTATTATTGTTCTGATTATTGTTGGTGAAGCTTCTAGAGGAACCAAACTTTATGGCCTGCTGTTGTTGGGTGTTGTTGGAGTTTGAGGACTTGTTGGTAGTACCATCCCATTTTCGTTTATGATCAGATGAGCCAGATACGTTTAGGCAGAGTGCCCTGCGCCACTGCCTGATCGGTGAGCTTATGAGCTAGCCGAATAGCTTGCTGAAGAGTGACAGGATCAGCAGCCATGACACTAGCTTGAATCTGGGGATCTAGACCATCAATATACTTCTCTATCCTTTTTTAAGCCGGGTCACCATCTGAGGACATAAAGCAGCCAGCTCGTGTGAACGAGTCGTATATTCCTCAATGTCAGAACCAACCATCTTAAGATTCCAAAACTCTCCCTCCAGTTTCTGGACTTCGTTCTTGGGGCAATACTCTTCTTTTATTAGAATCTTGAAGTCATCCCATAGCAGATTATTAGCAGCTTCAAGTCCTAAGGTCTGGACTTATGAGTTCCACCATGTCAATGTTGGTCCTTCTAGGGTGCGAGAGGCGTACTTGACACGGTTTTCATCAGTACAGTTGCACATGGCGAATACTAACTTGAGTTTCTCGAGCCAGCGAAGTAGTGTGACAGCACCCTCTAAACCACTGAAGGAATAAGGCTTACAATCCATAAACATCTTGAAGGTACAGATTGTTGGACCTGAATCAAAAGAACATACCGATGTTTAAGAATTAATAATGTTATCATAGGGAAAGACCAATGTGTCTGATTGATTCAAGGTTACCTCCTTGATTCTGATTCTGGTTATTTTGGTTCTGATTTCGGGCATGTTCGTGTGCTGCAAGGCATCAGCAACACGCTCATTAATAATGGCGTCCAACTCGGCCAGAGTCATGTTGATGTTTCCTCATCCGCTCGGGCATCCAGGTCTTCTTCCAGACATGATTCTTCACATTCACAATACACAACAATGAGAAAATATACAAAATGTATAATCATCATAATGTACAATGTAAATAATCATGTATTACACAATGCTGCAACAGTCAATAATCAAATAATAATTTTTGATAAAAATAAATTGTAGGAACTACAACGTATTCAAATCAAATAATCATAATTCAATATATCTATATGGTAGATGGAAAACAATTCTGGCGATCTGGGTTAAAGTATTTCCTTTTAGAGCTCTAAACGTCTACATGTCTAAGTCTGATCCTCTGATAGACTTCAAATTTCTTCAATTGTTCTAGATTTACTGTTCAGGCTAGTGAGGAAGATAAGGTATGTGAGAAGTAGAAAACAAGGGTGGATGAGATGTAAAAGTAGGGTGTGTTGTCCTCCTTTATTGTCGTTGTTAGGTGAGTCGTGCGTGTTAGAAAAATTTTCCGTGGTGGTAACGTTAGATCCAAGTCGACGTCTCTTCAACTCGGGGAGTAAAGAAACAGATGTAGATGTCGAAAGCAAGCAAGCGGGACCCTTCGCCCCTCTGTTAGCCAAGGATGACATAGGTGACATGGATAGTGTAGACGATATGAACATTCTGTAACGTAATGCTTGTATACCGAGAAAATGTACCTACAACAGTTGTAAACATGTAAGAGTGTCCGTGCAATGCTAGTGGTTTGTCTGAGGCTATAGTCTAGATGCAACTACAATCCTAGTTCTCTATAACCAGTGGCTCTGATACTAATCTATCACACCCTCAATTTCCACCAATGAGGTTTTACCGTTAGGCGTGTGACAAACCAGGATCTCAGACACGGTCATATCAAACGACACTGAATGAATTTAAAAATAAACGTTTGACTTCAATCAGAGTAGAAACATAAATGAAATAAACATCAGTACGGAAGCATATAACTGAATTGTAAACCAATACTAAAAGTTTGCAAAGTACTATGCCAAAACAAAATGTTCAATGCAAGATAAATGAGTTTGATGATGCATGTCTTGAGTGAATTCCTTAGCCGTGCAACCTAGCTGAAGCGTTCATGTTACCTGAGAAAACATGCTAAAGTGTGTCAACATAAATTTGGTGAGTTTAAAGGTTTAATAAAAGATAATATGTTTGGAAATATTCAAATGGTAAAGTAATTAAAGCATACCGATAGGTAGCTAGCCTATAATCAAGTTACTTAGCGTTTCAAATAGAAGCTGACTGTTTGTAAGTTGTATGCCTTTCCGTCACGTCTAACACAGACAGTGACAAATGTTAGGTTAATAACGCATCCATTTGACCTCCAATCAAGTTTGGAAGGTGTTGCCGGGGGGTCGAACAAGCACGGGAAAGGGGAGGGTTGCCGGAGAAGAAGAAGTTCGGGTGATTTTATGGGGAGACCGATCAGGATGTAGGGTTACGGGAGGTGGGATTTGGGTTGGTTATTTAAAGATAATCTAACTTTGTGAATTGACACAATGGTCCCTCTAATTTAGCCTAATGCAATATTAAGTATAATTTTTTTAGTTGTTATTAATAATAATAACTTTGATCATTATTATAATAACAATAATAATTGTATCATTCATCTTTATTACTTAATAATAATAAATTAAAAAAATTTGATCTACTTGAAATATCGGGGAAAGATTAGATACTGATACGATGTTAACCCGAAAAACTCAGGTTGTCACACAACTGGTCAAACGCATCAACTAGGTCAAACGACTATCGTTTTTCAAAACCTAGGGTCAACGTGTTTATAAGCACTTAGGGTTGTTATGTTTTTCAGTCTACACGTACTTATGTATTCGCGTGTTATAGTTAACCTTTGAAGGGTTGTCTTTTCATCCATCATCAGTTTCTTTGTTATTGTTCGGTGCGCACCAGGTGAGTTCATGCCCTATTATTTCTACGTACTTCCTTTTGGGAGAGATAGCATACTCTTTTACCTTACAAACGCTTTACATTTATAAGTTGTGTTAGTATGACATAATGTAGCATACCATGAAAGCCCTCACACTTTCGGATCGTTAATAATGATAACTAGCGGGAAATGTTGAGTAGTACTACTCATCCTGACAAGCCCCACCTGTGCGACTCGGGGTCAAACAGGTGCAATATTGTCCTAGACACAAAATCGTCACAACTTGGTAGATTGTGATGGGAGGCATACAAACGAAACACATGTAGCTTCGATCGCGAAATCAGTATAGTTATTACTTATGAATATAGACTAACTATCTATTTCAATTCAGTTCTTATGTTTTACAACTATTACTGTTTATGTTAAACGCAAACTCTTGAACTTACCAACCATTGTGTTAACACTTCTAGTATGCTAATCTCAGGTTGTTAACTCTGATTTTTAGTAGGAGCACATCCGGTCCAACACGCATTACAAAGCTTCATAATATGTCATGAAAGCTGGATTTATTATTTATAAGTTTTTAAATAATGGTTTGGTGCGTGTTTTGCCAATGTTACATTTTAAATACTTCGGGTGATTTACTTACAAATGCTTCCGCGCAGTTTTCAAGTTTTAAACTCTGGTTGGTTTTTATTTTAAATGTTGCATATAGTGTCGTTCTGAGTAACTAATGACTGGGATCCTGATTCGTTCACACGCCTCGTGGTATAACCCTGCACGTGGATTTTGAGGGTGTGACATATATACACACATACGTACCATATACATATATATACACACACACACACACAGATATATATATATATATACATATATACATATATATGTATATATATGTACATATATGTATATACATATATATATATATACATATATGTATATATATGTATATATATATACATAAATGTATATACATACATACATATATATACATATATACATATATATGATATATGTATATATGTGTATGTATATGTATATCTCTCTATCTCTCTCTTTCTCTCTCTCTCTCAATATATATATATATATTTATAAATATATATATTTATATCTATATCTATATATATATATACATATATAAATATATATACATATATATACATATATATATACACACACAGATATATATATATATATATAATATATATATATACGTATATATATATATGTATATGTATATAGATATGTATATATATATATGTGTGTGTGTGTATATATATATACACACACACATACGTGTATATATGAATATATATATATATATATATATACACACATATATATATATATATATATATATATATATATATATATATATATATATATATATATATATATAAGAGTAAGGAAAACACTTATGGTTACAATTAAGAGAACATGAACCAAAGGAATCTTTTTACGTAGTCTAAACTCAGGATATCAATATGAGATTAGTGAAGGTCAGACCTTTAAACGCCTTACGCCATCTTAGGCTTCAATTGGCATAGGTCCCCAGAGGTCGATTACCACAATGATATCATAAATAGACTACAACCCGTCCACATAGTTTCTCTATAAATTTTTCACCATCCTTGTTTCCAGACTCTTTTTTTATGATATTTTGGCTAAATCATGATATGGTACTCCAACACTTGTTAAATTAGCCTTCCATATAGGAGGCGATCATATAAAAGTATAATATAAAATTCCGATCAAATACCTTAAATTCTACGGATGGAGCTTTACTGATAAACTTCAAATATTATTTCTGCTAAATATTACAAAGAGATTTTTTCAAATGAAAGCAGTAGTAGTTTTTCAAGTCCGCCTCTAACTAAACACAAACCCTCCTTTTATAGGAGTAAAGGGACTCGAATTATGCTGCAAATATTCACAATAATTCAATTCTGTGCCTATCATAGGCCCTACTAGACATTAAAATACAAAAAATAAACAGTATCCTCAATTATATGATAATACGGACAACTGTCTTGGAGAAAATTTATTTACTTTGTCGGCCATTCCATTTTGGAGGCTTATGGCTTATGACTATGGTTTTATTATTGCCTTTTATTCATTCAACTTCCGATTTTTGGATTTTTGATTTTCTTCAATTTCTTCTGTTATTTTAATGACATAAGGATGACATAGAATATCTCCTTCTTCCTCCAGATCATATGGATCTTGACCTTCCCCTGCTAAGAAGGTTTCAGTTTCATCATCTGAAATGGATATTATTGACTGGGATTTTCCCTTAAAATGTTTGACAAAATCTTTCTTTACTTCTGTCACGTAGAAATCCATCATTTCTTTTTCACTGATTTTCTCAGTGCCTTTGATCATTTTGATTTTTTGAAAAATATGCTCGAAAGGGCTTGGAGGCTCTTTATTATTCTTCGAATGAATCTTTTCTTATAGGAGCTCATCGCCTTTTGGATATGATCCACTGTCTGCTGGCTTTCAAGAACTTCATCTTTAACCATTAGCATCTTTTTCCAGAACTTAGTATAATAAGTTCTCTTCAAGCAATATATGTTATCACTGGTATAACCAGTCTCTGGGATCCATTTCCAGATCCATGGAATGCTAAATTCCACAAAGTTGTATAATGAAGGCATTGTTTCAATGAAACAATTATTGGTTTGTGCATCTATTAGATGCGGAGATACTTCAATCCACTGAGTGTACAAATTTTTATACAACTGTGGTGAAATGTTTATTGATGGACCATATGATTTCCACCATTGAAAAAAACAAATCGGAATATCCGATTCAAATGTGTTTGAACATATCTTGATAAACCATGAATGTCTATGATCCTGGTTTTCGTATAAAAATGTTTTATAAAAAGCATTTTTGCAGTCCCAATAATTATATTTGATTGGGGCTTTAGTTTCAGAGTGTATTAATTCCCTTTCTTTAAGAGGAGATACTCCCTAAGCTTCAATAGATATTATCTGTTTAACAACAATTTTGCTGAAATATATTCCTTTATTTTTGGAAACTTGATAGTTTACTATCTCACAACATTCTTTTTTCAAAATGTTTTCATAATAAGCTCTTGGCTTATATGTGTCTGCAGGATAGAATCCTGTATCCATGTATCTGTTTATTAACAGCCATGGTTGATCTTTCCATTTAAGATCTCTATTTTCTAACAGAAGTATGACTTCTGTATTAGGCATTTTCACCCTGTTTTCATCATCAGAATCGTCTGAGATTGTTTTTGCATATGATGCAGTTGTTTTTTGAGAATTTTCTCTCATGGCTTTTTCAGCCAGAAATTCCTTGTAAAGGATTTCTTCTTTGGTAGCCTTATAGGCTTGAAACTCTTTATGTAGAGTTTTGTTCGATCCTGAAGTGGATCCTTGAGTTGATGCAATGTTTTTAGCCACCAACTTCATATTTCCTCTTTGGGAAATAATGTGAGGATTGCCTCTTCCCCTATGAGAGGAAGATCTTCCACCGCCACGGTCCCTTGGGATCATCCTGCAAATCCCAAATCATATGGATTATCCACAAGAAATTATAATTTCTTTTGTTTTTATATCATTTAGTCTTCTTTTCAGACCAATGATACTGATTTCAATTTGTCCTTTTACATAGATTTTTGTTAATGGACTGATAGTCATATCATGATCTATTTCATAGCATCTTTGACGCTTTATTTGCAGTGCTATTAAGCAATATTCTTTGTCTTGTTGAAGATCTTCATATACCATCTTCAATAGTCCTAATGATTTTTTATTGTAGACCATTTAGATATTCTCTGGTAAGAAAATCACGAAAACTATTTTCAGTTCCTTTTTTATAGATAATTTCAAAATCAAATGGAGCTAAATGAGATTGTCATCTAGCAAACATTTGTTTAGAGACATCATGTTTAAAATCTTTATTAAACATATATTTGGCTGCTTGGCAGTCTGTCTTTATTAAAAACTTTTGATTGTATAAATCATCTTGAAATTTTATTACACATTTGACTATTGCAAGGATTTCTTTTGCAATAGTAGCATAGTTCTTTTGGCTATTGCTCCATTTTCCTGAATGGAACCTAATCAGATGTTCCTGCTTATCAGTAGGATATATTTGTTTTAGTATTCCCCCATAACCAATGTCAGAAGCATCTGTTTCTATAATTTTTTCCCAATGTGGGTTAGCTATCATTAAACAAGGAAGGTTTTTTACCTTTTGTTTAATGGTCTGGACTGCTTTTGTATGTTCTATAGACCAAGGTTTTGGATCCTTTTTTAGTCTATCATACAAAATAGCTGTATCTTCTCCCAGATCTTTGTAATAAAGAAGAATATAGTTAAGACCTCCTAAAAATCTTTGTAACTGAGTTTTATCAGTTATTATGTCCGGGAATTTTGTCCCAAATTCAATGCTTCTATTGATTGGAATTATATTTCCAGTTTCAATATTGTGACCCGAAAATCTTATTTTGGTTTGGCAAAAGCGTCATTTTTGGTCTAGATATTACTAAAACATTTTTTATAATGATATTTTTAAACAACTCTAAGTGTTTAAAATGAGTTTCAATATCTTTTGAAAATATGAGTATATCATCTATATATACTATTATAAAATCACTATAAGGAATAAAAATATCATTCATGATATTTGGGAATTCGGATGGGGCATTTCTTAACCCGAATGGCATTACATACCATTCATAATGGCCGAAAGGAACTGTAAAGACAGTTTTATACTTGTCTTTCTCTTCAATCTGAATTTGCCAATATCCAGATTTTAAATCAAATTTTGAAAATATTAATGCATCATGCAATTTTCCTAGCAAATCTTTTTTATTTGGTATAGGATATCTTATCCATTTAAAGACTTTATTTAGGGGTTTATAGTTGATTACCTGCCTTGGAACACCCCTTTCTTGTTCTGAATGTTTATTTACATAAAAGGCTGTACAAGACCATGGAGATTTTGAATCTCTTATTAGATTTTTGTCTAATAAAGATTTAATTTCTTTCTTACATAATTCCATATATTGTGTATTCATTTGACATGGTCTTGCGTTGGTTGGAATTTCATTTTCTTTGAAATCATTTTCATAAGGAAGAGAAACAATATATTTCTTCCTTTCCCAAAATGCATTCAGATGGTCATTACATATTTTTAAACTAAATTGGTTTTCAAATAGTTTTATTTTTCACTGTAATTTAGGGTTTTGAATTTTTTCCTGGATGCTCAAAGAAAATATTTCTTTTTGTAAGAATTCAATTTGATTAATCTTTGCTTGTAAAAGATTTTCTTTTACTTGGTTGATTTCTTTTGATATTGGATTTACAATAAAAGGAAAATATATCTCTTTTCCTTGGAATGATCCAAGTATTCCTTTAGTATCTATATACTTCAAAGGAAATATTTTATTCAAAAATGGAGTTCCAAGTATAACTTGGCTTGTAAGGTTTTTTACTAGTAGGAAACTAGTAGGAATACAAACCTTATCTTAACATATATATGCCTTGGGTATTTTATACTTTATTTGGAGCATCTCTCCACTAGCTGAGCTAAGGGAATGAGAGGTTTTGTGAAAGAACTCAGTAGGAATTAATCCTTCTTGAATACAATTTAAATCAGCACCACTATCAACTAGTGCTGTGACTTCTACGAAAAAACAATCACTTATCAGAAGTTTTATTCTGATATGCCATTTCTGGGTAGTGATGATTTCTAATAAACTATCTAAAAATCGTAAACTTTCTTGTTCCTGTTGAACAATTTTTTCTAAAGGATATAGGATTTTTTGAGGTTTCAAGAGTTATGACTCTTTTCTCTAGATTTTTATTATCTTGTTGAAGTATTTTCACTTCGAATTTTAGATAATCAATTTCTTTTTTCAAATCCTGTATATCTATAGGTTTTTGAATTTTATTTTTTTCATTTAGCTGTCTTTTTAGTTCTGCTAATGAAAAAGGTTTTAAATCCTTTTGCAGCACACTAGAAGAGGTTTCCCCTTCTCTGTCTTTTAGAAACGTTTGAATTATTTTTTCTTTTAAAGAACTATCTTCAATTAGTTTTAGAATGTCTAAAATCTCATTTGTTAGAACATTCAGATCCAATCCTTGGAATTGTGAGACAAGTTGATATAAATCTTTTTCTTCAATATCTGAAGAGTTTTTACAACAATCTTGTTTGCAAAAACTCGAACAGGGAATATCTTCCTCCCCTTCTGTGGTATAAAAGCTTACATTATCTATAATGTTTATATTTTCATTTTCTGAGAAAGATTGTTCAGATTCTGATTCAGAGTCTGTGTTTAAAAGAATTTCTGAAATTATTTCTTTTAATTCTCTATCTTCTAGCTTATTAATCTTTTTATTTACCCAGCAAGTCGTTACTTTGTGACCTATTTTGCCACATCTCCTACATTTAATAAGAGGTTTATATGAAGATTTTTCTCCATACTTTCTTTTCCTATCAAGTTTTCTTTCTTCTTTTTTCTTTTTCCTCTTAAGATACTTCCGAGGGGAAGACTCTTTTTTAGGATTCCTAGGTCTAGGGGTAGATTCTATGCCAAACTGGTCACAGAATTGCCCTAATTATTTCTTCTCATTAAGAGAATGTTTCTTAATCTGTTGGTTTAATTTTATCTCATTACATAAATTTAAACCTTCTTGTACACAGGTTCCTATAAGTTTACCATATATGTACTTATCATAATCAATACTAATTTCTCCTTTTATTAAGGATTTTCTTACTCTTTCTGCAAATAAAGAGGGAAGACCATCTATAAACTTAGACTTACAATGAGAGCTATTTGACTCTGGGAGTTCCATAACCCTACATAGAAATGTATCCTTATACCACCTAAATGAGGTGAGAGTCAGACACCTAAGGTTTTGAAGAAGAGTTCTAATATTTTCAGAATCTTCTGACCATCTTCCTGTGAAATGTTCTGTAATATTGATAATCAAAGAATAGACAGCATTACTAACCGTACTTCCGTCTTCTTCTTTGATACTATTAAGGATTTTATCCTTATCATCTTGGGATAGATAATTATCCCCCCAGCCTTTTAGCTGTCCTGTAAACCCTGCTATAACCATATTGGCTATAGTTTTTGTGGAATTGCCATTATTTTGGCACATTGTACTATACATAAGTATTCTATGAACAGTATTATATATTTGGCCTTCTGTATAGCCATCTATATTCCGCTCATAAATCGTTTTCCCACTGTAGGAATTGTTGATAGTATATTCATGTTCTTCTAAGAGAACATCCTGAGGTGTAGGCCTCGGGTAGTAATACTTTCTCTGAGTTGGCTTATCTACAAACTTTGATATCTTAAAGATTTCATCTTGAATCTTTTGTTTATAATTCTCTTTATTAATATCAGTTAGAGTATTAATGTGTAAACTTTTAAAGGCAATAACTGACTCATTTAAAGTTTTTATTAAACTTTCATTAGATTTTGTTTTAAAATCTGTAATTTTGGGTGGTAGTTGTATGCTAGGAGTAGCAACAACTTCCTTTCCCCTTCCTATATTAATATTTTGCCTTTCCTGGGCACTAGATAATATTTTATCTAGACTCTTTTGTTTATGATATTCTGGCTAAATCATGATATGGTACTCCAACACTTGTTAAATTAGCTTTCCATATAGGAGGCGGTCATATAAAAGTATAATATAAAATTCTGATTAAATACCTTAAATTCTGCGGATGGAGCTTTACTGATAAACTTCAAATATTATTTCTGCTAAATATTACAAAGAGATTTTTTCAAAGGAAAGTAGTAGTAGTTTTTCGAGTCTGCCTCTAACTAAACACAAACCCTCCTTTTATAGGAGTAAAGGGACTCGAATGATGCTGCGAATATTTGCAATAATTCAATTCTGTGCCTATCATAGGCCCTACTAGACATTAAAATATAAAAAATAAATAGTATCCTCAATTATATGATAATACGGACAACTGTCTTGGAGAAAATTATTTTTCTTTGTCGGCCATTCCATTTTGGAGGCTTGTGGCTTATGACTATGGTTTTATTATTGCCTTGGATTCTTTCATCTTCCGATTTTTGGATTTTTGATTTTCTTCTATTTCTTCTGTTATTTTAATGACATAAGGATGACATAGAATATCTGCTTCTTCCTCCTGATCATATGGATCTTGACCTTCCCCTGCTAAGAAGGTTTAAGTTTCATCATCTAAAATGGACATTGTTGACTGGGATTTTCCCTTAAAATGTTTGACAAAATCTTTCTTTACTTCTGTCATGTAAGGCCCTGTTCCCGAAGACCTTACAGTTGGTCATTCACAGCAATAATTACATAAGACATTACATATTATAAATTTAAGCAGCGGAATTTGTTTAGCAAAAACCATTCATTTCATTAATAACACTGTTGTTAAGCAATACATTGTAGCTCATGAGTCACAAAAATATTAGTTGCATGAATTACAAACACAACAGTATCGTCAAAACATGAAAGGATGTCAGTCTTGCCCCGCCGAGTAGCCATCCCAGTTTGCCATCCTCAGCATCGTTTACCTGCCAACTGGAAAATACATAAAAGTCAGCGATGCTGAGTGAGTTCTAGTTTTATAATTAAAATACTTTACTTTTTCGGATCATACTATACTTTCGTACATGCCCACACATTATACGTACATGTAGATAATATCTTTATTATCTTTCATTGCGTTCGTTAGCTTTCGTTCATTCATCGTAACTCATTATCATTCCTTTATCATCTAGATCCCGTCAGGCTTTACCCTCTTCATGGCACACAGCCACGATTACTGAGGTCGAATGACGAGGATCCCGTTTTGCTTTATTATGATATTTTGTTCGTGAGCATACATCCTACATTCATACAGATAATAATTATTATTAATATCCTCATCATTCGTTCATTTCCTACTCTTGCCATTACTCTTTCGGTCTGTACATTTATTATTACGAGTCTGTTGCGACAACAAGGCCGCTCACCTCCATATTGATCTCTCACGATCGTATGTTAGCCAAGTCTGTTGCAACACATGGTTGCTCACCTCAGTGGCAAATCTCTAGATTTGCCTGCTAACCGAGTCTGTTGCAACACAAAGTTGCTCACCTCATTGTCAATCTCAAAGATTGACCCTGTGTGCATCCTTCGGGGTAGCTAACCCGCATCACAGTTGAGCTAACACCTGCCAGGGGTGTGCACCTCCATACATTTGCTTGCAAGCCATTCGTTCATTCGTTTTCGTTCCACTTTTCTTTATCATTAATCTTTCACTTTATTAATGATAATAATTTCTGTCTTGATCATGATCTTACCACGTAGAGTCATACAGTATTAATATTAATAATATTACTAATAATAACTCTAATCATAACATTATCAATAATAAGGGTCATAATGTCAATCAAACATAAACATATGCATTTAATGACCCATAGTTAATATTTGTCCAAAACCCTAGCTGCACAAACTTCCACAAAAATTCTACATTTAATTCTAAGTGTTGGGCGCACGAGGACTATTTGGGCGCACGAGCCCTGTATGGGCGCATGAGCACTGTTGGGACATATTACCTTACACTTATAAAAAAATTCCAGGCGCAAGAGCACTATTTAGGCTCATCACCCTACACTTAGTTTTCTAAGTAATTATTTCAGGCACAAGAGCACTGTTTAGGCTCATCACCCTACACTTAGTTTTTCTAACTCAGAATTCAGGCGTATGAGTACTATTCAGGCATATTACCCTATACTTAGTTTCTAAGTCATAATTCCGGGCGTATTAGTACTATTCGGACTCATTACCCTGTACTTAGTTTTTTAAGTTCCAAATTTCAGGCACATGAGCACTGTTGGGGAGCATAAGCCCCAACACTTAAATTTCTGTCAAGATCCTAGAAGTATGAGGACTGTTCAGGCTTATGAGCCTTGTATAGGCGTATTAGCAGTCTGTTCTCAAATTTTTAAGTTTTTTTCAGTCCCAACATTACATCAATTAGTTCTACACATTCACATACTATTCTAGGCATAAACTTAACATAATCATAACAATACATTTTCCCAAAACATACCCGACCCACATACACATGCACAAGAACACACAGGTATAATACCCAACCTTATAAAAACATACATACATGTATTTTCCAGCCCCAAAATCATTTGAAAACATGTAAAAAAGGGGTTCTAGTAACTCACCTTAGCTGCTTTCAAGCTTTATACTCTAAATCTTGAACTTCTCAAAGAATCCGAACACCTATATGTGTCTAAACACACAATCCGAACACATATACACATAAGATCACATAACCTAGGCTAATTTAGCCAAGAACAACTTAAAAACACTAAATTATACCTTAAATTTGAATTTTCTTCTTGTTCTTCTTCAAAGATCCGAGGTTCTGCTCTTTCTCTCTCTAGTATCGGTAGAAAGGTGAAAAGCAGCAGGACATGGGCGGCTATACCACCTTTTCTACCAAATAAATATAAAGTTTGCACTTTTAACATTTTTGGCCCCTCTACATAAGCTGACTTTTATTTCTTTCCTTTTTCTTTCTCTTTCTCTTTTATTCTTTTATTTCTTTAAAAAGAAAATACGGGTGTTACAAGTCCACCCCCCTTATATAGGTTTCGTCACCGAAACCTGTTATTCGTCAAACAGATGAGGATAATGCTGCCTCATCTCCTCCTCCGTCTCCCACGTAGATTCTGATCCCTTTTCGGGTTTCCACTGTACACGCACAAGAGGAACCACTTTATTCCTTAACTTCTTTTCTTTACGATCAATGATTGCCACTGGTTGCTCAACGTAATTGAGCCGTTCGTCTACTTCAATATCTTCCAGCGGAACAATCATATCCTCATCAGCTAAACACTTTCTCAGATGAGATACATGGAATGTGGGATGAATTCCACTTAACTCATCTGACAGTTCAAGTCGATAGGCTACCTCTCCTACTCGTGCGATGAGTCGGAAAGGTCCTATATATCTCGGGCTTAGCTTACCTCATTTCCTGAATTGGATGATCCCTTTCCAAGGTGAAACCTTTAACATGACTCGGTCTCCAACCTTGAAGTCTACTGGTCTTCGCCTCTTGCCAGCATACGACTTTTGTCTATCTTTTGCTGCCTTCATGAAGGCTTTGATCTTTTCCAACTTCTCATTCGTAGCTTCGATCACCTCAATACCTCCTAACTCTTTCTGCCCAATGTCTCCCCAACACACGGGCGTCCTACATCTCCTACCGTATAGCATCTCGTAGGGTGGCATACCAATACTGGCATGATAACTGTTGTTGTACGAGAATTCTTCTAACGGTAAGTGATCATCCCAACTTCCTCCAAAATCGATCACGCATGCTCGAAGCATATCCTCGAGCGTCTGTATCGTCCTCTCAGACTGCCCGTCCGTCTGAGGATGATAGGCTGTACTAATGTGTAGCCTCGTTCCCATTGCATCATGGAATCTTCTCCAAAACTTCGACGTAAACTGGGTGTCACGATCTGACACGATAGACACCGGCACGCCATGACGAGCTATGATCTCCTTGATGAATAGATCCGCCAATCTTTCGGATGAAAACGTCTCGCGGATCGGTAGGAAGTGGGCACTCTTTGTTAGTCGGTCGACAATCACCCAAATAGTATCGCATCCCCTCAATGTGCGTGGAAGCTTAGTAATGAAGTCCATGGTGATGTGCTCCCACTTCCATTCGGGTATATCCAACGGTTAGATCTTCCCGTATGGTTTCTGGTGTTCAGCCTTCACTTGGAGACAAGTAAGGAACTTACTCACGTACTCCGCTACGTCGCGTTTCATACCCAGCCACCAATAATCTTTCTTCATATCGTGATACATCTTGGTAGCACCGGGATGAATGGAGTATCGAGTCTTATGGGCTTCGTCCATAATCTTCCCACGTAGATCCCCGTATCGAGGAATCCACATCCGCCCGAATAGGGTCTTAACACCAAGAGTGTTCTCGCCCAATTCCGTGACTAGACCTCTCATCCTTTCGGAGTTAAGACGATCTTCTTTCAAAGCCTCGTCTTGGAAGTCCTTAATCTGTGTCATCACATCGGAGGTCATAGTCAGCTGATAAGCCTTCACCTGGATCGGCTCAGGCCTTTCTTTTCGGCTAAGGGCATCTGCCACCACGTTGGCCTTGCCCGGATGGTAATGGATTTCGCAATCATAATCCTTTATGAGCTCCAACCATCGCCTCTACCTCATGTTTAGATCTTTCTGCTCGAAGAAGTACTTCAAACTTTTGTGGTCTGTGAAGATGGTGCACTTCGTCCCGTATACATAGTGCCGCCAAATCTTCAACGCGAAAACCACCGCGGCTAATTCTAGATCGTGTGTGGGGTAGTTGACTTCGTGGGTTTTCAGTTTTCGAGATGCATAAGCTATTACCCTTCCACGTTGCATCAACACGCAACCTAGCCTAGAATAAGATGCATCCGAATAAACCACTAAGTCATCATTTCCTTCGGGCAATGTCAAGACAGGATCTTGTGTTAGTCTCGTCTTCAACTCCTCAAAGGCAGTCTCCTGCTCTCGACCCCACATGAATTTCACGTCCTTGCGGGTCGATTTTGTCAAAGGTGAGGCTATCTTAGAGAAGTCCTGAATAAATCTCCTATAGTAGCCCGCCAATCCCAAGAAGCTACGAATTTTGGATGGCGTCTTAGGAGACTTCCATTGCATCACGGCCTCCACCTTTGCTGGGTCCACCTTGATTCCCTCTGCATTTACCACGTGACCCAGAAATTGCACATCGCGTAGCCAGAAAGCACACTTGGAGAACTTAGCATACAGTTTCTCCCATCTCATAGTTTCCAACACTTCCCGAATGTGACCGGCATGCTCTTCTTCACTCCTTGAATAAATCAGAATATCATCGATGAACACAATCACTGATTTATCTAAAATTGGCCGACACACTCGATTCATCAAATCCATAAAAGCAGCTGGCACGTTGGTTAAACCAAAGGACATAACAAGAAACTCATAGTGGCCATAACGCGTACGAAAAGCTGTTTTAGGAATGTCTTGCTCCCTCACTTTCAGCTGATGGTAACCAGATCGAAGATATATCCTCGAGAACCAGCTGGTACCTTGGAGCTGATCAAACAAGTCGTCAATCCTCGGCAACGGATACCGATTCTTTATCGTCAACTTATTCAACTCACGGTAGTCGATACACATTCTCATGCTACCGTCCTTCTTCTTTACGAACAAGACCGGAGCACCCCAAGGAGAGATACCCGATCTGATGAAACCCTTATCAAGCAATTCTTGTAGTTGCTCCATTAACTCCTTCATCTCAGTCGGAGCTAATCGATACGGTGCCTTAGCGACAGGTTGGGCACCGGGTATCAAGTCAATTTGAAATTCAATTTCGCGATCCGGTGGCACACCCGATAGGTCCTCTGGAAACACATCGGGAAAGTCACACACAACTGGCACATCGGACAATTGTGGTGTTGACGTGTCCATATCCTTCACGTAGGCTAGATAAGCGCTACATCCACGTCTCATGCACTTTCCCGCCACTGCCATCGAAATTACTTTTGGAATTGTCATAACCCGATCGCCATATATTGTCACCGGACTTTCGTCAGGCGCCGTCAGTCTAATCATTTTCTTACGACATATGATATTCGCTTCATGGGTTGCTAACCAATCCATCCCTAGTACTACATCAAATCCACCTAGGGGCATCACATGTAACTTAGCAGCAAACCTATGACCTTCTAACTCTATGGCACAATCCTCTATCACATTTGTAACCCTAGTGGACTTACCAATAGCAGTCTCTACGTCGAAGGGCTCATCGATGCATTTACTACTAAGGGGCAGTTTAGCACAGAAATTGGCAGAATTAAAACTCCTACTAGCACCAGAATCAAATAACACAGAAGCAAGAGTTTGATCTACTAGAAACGTACCTGATACAACATCGGGGTCCGTCCTAGCCTCCTCCCTTGTCATGGTTAAAGCTCTAGCACTCGCCTTCTGCCCTTCAGTCCCAGTCGTCTTCTTTGCCCCGGGACTCTCAGCCCTCGGCCTCATGCAATCCTTACTCATATGGCCACTTTCCCCGCAGTTGAAACACCTCGCAGCCTTACAGTCTCTAGCCATATGACCGGATTTCCCATACTTGAAACAGACATTTAACCCCCATCTACATTCACCACCATGCTCCTTCCCACACTTTTCACACCTGTTGGGTCCCGAGCTTGATGACCCCACCCTACGGTCATCCCTCCTCATCTTCTTGTTATTCGGGGTAAAACCACCACACCCGAACCGCTTCCCACTCCAATTCCGGTCAGCACCACCGGCTTTTTTTGCCTCCACTACCATCACTTCCCTCTCATCATAAAGTCTTCCAGCCAAATCCACTACCGACCTAAAGGTGCTCGGTCGAGCAGCGATCAGGTGCCTGCGAATGTCAGCTGCCAGTCCCTGAATGTACCGGTTGATCTTCCGAGACACCAGCGTCACCTCATCCGGCACCAGCCTCGCCATCTCATTTAACTTGGTAGTGTACTGTTGGTGGGTCATGGCTCCCGCCTCGAGTTCTAGGAACTCCCTCTCAACCTTATCGAGTTCCCTATGAGGACAGAATTCCTCAATTACCAGCTTCTTCAATTCTATCCATCGCATTTTCCCGATGGCCCTGGAACCCTCAGCTTGTACGATGTTGTCCCACCAGCATAGTGCGGAGTCAGTAAAGGAGTGGGTGGCAAACTTCACCTTCTGATCCTCCCGGCACTCGCTGATCACGAGTACTGCTTCCATCACCCTTACCTAACAGTGGGCGGCGGCAGCATTGCCATTTCCATCAAAAGTCGGGGGCTTGCACCTCTGGAATGCCCTGTAACTGCATCCCTTGGTCGTCACCCCTGCTACATCATCCTCTTCCTCATCAGATACTACTATCTCGGGATCCGAGCGTTCCTCTCCTCCCTTGCTTTCCTTCCCAGTCGACCCTCTCCTGTCCTCCTTCTCCTTTCTCTCCTCATTCCTCACAGCTCGAATAACATCGGTCACTACAGATGGCATAACTGCCTGCAGGACCTGTTGTACCTCATTAGCATTCGCCTCCCTAGCTGAGGCATTCAGGCTGGCATTCTCGTTTCCTTCATTCCGATCATGAACCTCAGGGTTCTCATGGGTCGTCTCAGCAGCTTTGGCACTGCTCCTGGTCACTCGCGGTCGACCTCTACCTCTAGAAGCTTTGGAAGGTTTCTTCCCAGTCATTTCCTAAACACTATAAGATTCAAACACTAAAACAGTCATTCAAGGTAATAGCTCAGTTTATAACAAGTATAGTAAGTCCCTAATTACAGTGGCCAGTTGTGATTAGCCACTTACGTTACTTTTCACATGTGACATCCGTCACCAAAGGTCCGTCTATTGACGTAATCTATTAGTGTTGTTGTCGGTCACCCCTCACCTTTATAGCTCATCTATGTGGATATTATGCCTGTATGCTTGCTTGGTTAACCTTATGCGTGTGCTATCGTAGCTTATATTGTCATCACCTTGAAATATTATCTAAGAATTGCCCCGTTATAACTAAACGCACCATTTTTATATAAAAACTATTGTCACGTATGAAACCATTTTTAAATTATAAATATCATTAGCAACATTTTATCATTAATAAAAACAAGACTAATAAATAACGTTTTCAACCGAAACAAAATTTAGGAACTCGGGGCAAAGTACAGGGACTAAAAGTGACATTTTGCAAACCTGGGATGGGTATAAAAACCCCATTCCCAGCCATTTTCACCATTTTCTTCACTTCTTCATCTCTTCTTCTCCATCACTCTCTTCACCATCTTAGCACCAAAAACCGCTCGTTTTCTCGCGTTTCCACCGTCAAATCTTGGTTATCTTCGTGAATCCTCATTTCTAGCAGGTAGATAACTTTGTTTGACCCATTTGTTGCTCGGTTTAGCTGCTGCGTTTTCTAGGGTTTCGGGTGCTCGGGTTCATCCGAGCACATGAGGTCGTGTGGGCTTGCATGTTGTGTTTTTGAGTGTGGCTTTTGTTTAGACATGTTAGAATAGGTATTCTGGAAGTTCTTGCAGCGTAAAACGAGTGCACGGAGCAGCCGGAGACTGCTCTGCACTCGGCAGTCGCGATTCTGCTGTTCTGCACGACTGGGTCTGTTCACGCGACTGAGCCGTGCGATTGGGCGAATCGTACGACTGAGTCATGCGTATGGGTGTGTCGTGCGACTGAGTGGTGCGACTGGTGCGAGTCGTACGGCTGAGTCATGCGACTGGGTGTGTGCGATTGAATGTGTGTACGAATGAGTCCATGCGAGTGAGTGTGCGTGCGATTGAGTCAGTGCGAATGAGATTGTGTGCGATTGTGCGTGAGTCGTACGACTGAAAGGCCAGTCGCACGAATGAGTGTTCAATCGCACGGATGAAGCTGATTCGTGCTAATGAAGGTTCAATCGTGTGTATGGAGGTTGGGACGTATGACTGGGTCTTGCATGGTACGACTGAATGCTTAGTCGTATGAATGAAGGTTCAATCGTACGAATGAAGCTAATTCGTACGACTGAAGGTCTATTCGTACGAAGGAAGGGTTGAGTCATGCGTCCGGTCCTGTTATGTGACTGAGGATGGTGTGTGTGTGTATGGATCCCCTTTTCGGAGATCTCACGACGATAAGGTAACATTAATAAAGTGTCATAGCTTGACAACAAAGATTAAAGTCAACCCTATCAACAGGCACATACTATTTAAAATAACCTAGACTGATATGTGTATGTATGCTTGTGTGTGTACTACCCATGACCGAACGGAAACTGCCCAAGCCTATTGATATCATCTTATGATTTATGATCATTATTAATGCTTGTCAGTAACTGTCAATAGGTGTTTGACGGTTCATAGCATCTTACCCTTGGAATCTTTCATCAATTGTGCATATCATCTATTCAGTGAGTTTCGTGGCCCCTTTTTACTCTTATAAAACCCTTCTTAAATAGTTTCAACTTGGGGGAAAAGAATGCTCACCTACTTAACTTGATTTCAGGCACCTTCCCTAGTGATGTTGGTTGCTACTACTATGAGAACCTTACCTTGCTTATCTTGTGATTGCTTCTATATGAACTTGAACTATGTGCTATGTTACCACTATGTATATTACTTAGTGGTAACACATTACTATGTGCTACTACTTGATGTTATGTGTTGATTGATGCTACTTGTGTATGCTATTGACCCTGGGATGCTCTCGGCTGTGTGGTTATTCTGTGTGGTTCTTCTAAGCCGATCATCCATTACAACCATTAATCCCAGAAATTGGGATCTAAAGATTGGTTTGGTTGTAACCTATATGTGTGCACTGTGTGGATCTTGCTACGTCATGTTAAACTCATTTTACTATGTAAAACCTTTTTATATAATCATTAATCCCGGTAATGGGACCTAAGGACTGGTTTGGTTATACACTATACGTATGCGCTGTGTGGATCTTGTTACGTCTTATTAAACTATTTATGCCTTGAGAATACCTTCTTTACAGCCATCAATTCCCGTGAGGAACCGAACATTAGGTTTGGCTGTAGCTACTTATAACTGGTACAACCGCCTATACATAAGTATAGTTGCGGTGGCTCTTATTAAACTTATTGGTTCATCTTAACAACTTTTATTACTTAAAACCTGCGAAGCTCACCAACAATTATGTTGACCATTTTGAGCATCTCTTTTCAGGTGATCAAGATAATTGAAGATCTAGGAGTGCTGCCTATTAGAGGAGACCCTAGGATACATTTTGTAATTATTACCTTGTAAAGATCGAACATGGTCTTTTGTATACTTGTTCCCGAGTTGTGGGAATATTACATTACAAGTTATCCTTAATGCTTATGTGATCATTTATGTTGTTCTTACGGCTATGCTGTCGTGAACGTTGACTATACACGACACAAGTCTCCAATTGTGTTCGGGTGTCGTCATGACACGCTTGTCATCACATTATTATTATTGCTACTCTATTACATACCATGTGTTATGACGATCCCGTCTAGCTCACATTCCCTGTGTTTCCGCTATCAGCGGGGGTGTGACATCACACCCCAAGCATTTCCTATCCTGACTACATCAGTATCTAAATCTACTGAGAACACATATGCCATATAGCACACGCACATAATTCTGGTTGACTTTAAGGAAAGAAATACCTGATGGCACGTAGCTACTCGGGCTGACATCCCTCCTTCTGTCCCATTTTCAGTTTAAGTTTAGGTTTCTTTTGAAAATTTACCCATTTCACTTAAACTATGGCTCTGATACCAACTTGTAAGGCCCCGTTCCCGGAGACCTTACAGTTGGTCATTCACAGCAATAATTACATAAGACATTACATATTATAAATTTAAGCAGCGGAATTTGTTTAGCAAAAACCGTTCATTTCATTAATAACACTGTTGTTAAGCAATACATTGTAGCTCATGAGTCATAAAAAGATTAGTTGCATGAACTACAAAACAACAGTATCGTCAAAACATGAAAGGATGTCAGTCTTGCCCCGCCGAGTAGCCATCCCAGTGTGCCATCCTCAGCATCGTTTACCTGCCAACTGGAAAATACATAAAAGTCAGCGATGCTGAGTGAGTTCTTTATGTCACACCCCCGCTAATAGCGGAATCACGGGGAATGTAAGCTAGACGGGATCGTCATAACACCTGGTATATGATAGAGTAGCAATAAAAATATGATGACAAGCGTGTCATGATGACACCCGAACACAAATGGAGACTTGTGTAATGTATAATCAATGTTCACGACAGCATAGTCATAAGCACAACATAAATGATCACATAAACATTGGTGATAACTTGTAAAGTAGATTCCCACAACTCGGGAACAAGTATACAAAAAGTCATGTTCAAGCTTTACAAGGGTAATAATTACAAAATGCATCCTAGGGTCTCCTCTAAAAGGCAGCACTCCTAGATCTTCAATTACCCAGATCACCTGAAAAGAAACGCTCAAAAAGGTCAACATAATTGTTGGTGAGCATCGCAGATTTTAAGTAATAAAAGATGTTAAGATGAAAACAGTGTGTAAGTTTAATAAAAGTTACAGTGACTACACTTATGTATAGGCGGTTATACTAGTTATAAATAGCTACAGCCAAACCTAATGTTCGGTTCCTCACGGGAATTGATGGCTGTAAAGAAACATTCCCAAAGTTTAAATAGTTTATTAAGACGTAGCAAGATCCACACAACGCATACGTATAGTTTATAACCAAACCAATCCTTAGGTCCCATTACCGGGATTAATGGTTATATGAAAAAGTTTTCCATAGCATAATAAGTTAATATGACGTAGCAAGATCCACACAGCGCATACGTTTAGGTTACAACCAAACCAATCTTTAGGTCCCATTACTTGGATTAATGGTTGTAGTGGATGATCGGCTTAGAAGAACCACACAGAAGAACCACATAGCCGAGAGCATCCAAGGTCAATGGCATCCACATATAGCATCAATCAACACATAACATCAAGTAGTAGTGCATAGTAGGGTGATTCCACTAAGTCATACATAGGGGTAACATAGCACATAGTTCAAGTTCACATAGTAGCAATCACAAGATAAGCAAGTTAAGGTACTCATAGAAGTAGTAGTCATCTTCCACTAGGGAAGGTGCCTGAAATCAAGTTAAGTAGGTGAGCATTCTTTTCCCCCAAGTTAAAGATATTTGAAAAGGTTTTATAAGAGTAAAAAGGGGCCACGAAACTCACAGAACGGATGATAGGCACGTATGATGAAAGATTCCAACGGTAGGATGCTATGAACAGTCAAACACCTATTGACAGTTACTGACAAACATTAATAACGAGCATAAAGCATAAGATGATATCAATAGGCTCGGGCAGTTTCGGCTCGGTCGTGGGTGGTACACACACAAGCAGACATACACTTCTCAGACTAGGTTATTTTAAATAGTATGTGCCTGTTGATAGCGTTGACTTTAATCTTTGTGGTCAAGCTATGACACTTTATTAATGTTACCTTATCGTCGTAAGATCTCCAAAGAGGGGATCCACACACACACACACACACTATTAGTTATACAACAGGACCGGACGCATGACTCAATCCTTCCTTTGTACGAATGGACCTTCAGTCGTACGAATCAGCTTCATTCGTACGATTGAACCTTCAGTCGCACCGTGCAAGACCTAGTCATACGACTCAACCTCCATACACCCGATTGGACCTCTATTCGCACGAATCAGCTTCATTCGTGCGATTGAACATTCATTCGTGCGATTGGACTTTCAGTCGTATGACTCATGCACAATTGCACACAATCTTATTCGCACTGACTCACTCGCATGACTCATTCGTTCGCACAGACTCATTCGCACAAACATTCATTCGCACAGACTCATTCGCACACACATTCATTCGCACAGACTCATTCGCATGATTCAGTCGTGCGATTTGCCCAACCGCACGGCTCAGTTGCACGACGCACTCATACGCCTAACCCAGTCGCACGACGCACCCCAGTCGCACGACTCAGTCGACCGAATGGCCCAGTCGCCCTGCACAGCAGATCGCGACTGCACAGACCATCGAGCAGCGTCCAGCTGCTCCGAGCACGGGTTTCACGCACCTAAAACTTCCAGAACACTTATCCTAACATGTCTAAACAAGAAGCACACTCAAAGACACCACATGCAAGCCCACACGACCTCTTGTGCTCGGATGAACCCGAGCACCCGAAACCCTAGAAAACGCAGCAGCTAAATCGAGCAATAAACGGGTCAAACGAGGTTATCTACCTGCTATGAGTGAGTATTCATGATGATAACCAAGATTTGACGACGAATACGCAACAAACAGGTCGATTTTTGCTGCAAGATCGAGGTGGAGATGAAGAAGAAGAGAAGAAGCGATGAAGATGAAGATGGTGTGAAGAATGGCTGGGAAATGGGTATTTATACCCAGCCTAGTTTCTCAAAATGTCAAGTTTAGTCCCCGCACTTTGCCCCCGGGTTCCCAACTTTTGTTTCGGTTGAAAACGTTATTCATTAGTCTTGTTTTTATTAATGATAAAACGTCGTTAATGTTATTTACAAGTTAAAAATGGTTTTATACGTGACAATAGTTTTTATATAAAAATGGCGCGTTTAGTGTTAACGGGGCAAATCTCAGTTAAGATTTCAAGACGATGATGATTTAAGCTACGATGGCACACGCATAAGGTTAACTAAGCAAAGCAAATATGGTGTCCACGTAGTTGGTTTATCAAAATGAGGAATGACTGATAACAAAGGTTAAATCAAACACGTTAAATAACGGACCATCGGTGACGGATGTCACGGTATCCCCCAATTGAGGGAATTTCGTCCCGAAATTCAACTGGTGCTAGGTCTAAGGGTGTCATCCTCGAATAGATGTGGATATTTAAGTCTCATCTGATCTTCATGTTCCCATGTAAACTCTGGCCCTCGTTTGGAATTCCATCTTATACGAACGATTGGTATCTTGCTGCACCTCAACTTTTTGACCTTTCGGTCCATGACCTCAATAGGTTTCTCCACAAAATGGAGGCTTTGATCAATCTTGATTTCCTCAATAGGCACGTGAAGTGATTCGTCAGCTAAGCACTTCTTGAGGTTCGATACATGGAAAGTATCATGTACACTGTTAAGCTCTTGTGGCAACCTTAATCGGTACGCCACCGGACCGATTCTTTCTGTGATCTCGAATGGTCCCACATATCTCGCGGCCAACTTCCCTTTCTTTCCAAACCATATGACCCCTTTCCACGGAGAGACCTTAAGCAACACTCGATCCCCAACGTTAAACTCTAGTGGCTTCCGACAGTTGTCGGCATAGCTCTTTTGGCGGTCTCTAGCAGCTTTGAGTCTGTCTTTGATTTGGAAGATCTTATCGGTGGTTTCTTGAACGATTTCGGGACCTGTTAGCTGGCTTTCACCAACCTCAGCCCAACATACAGGCGATCTACATTTCCGTCCATACAACGCTTCGAACGGTGCATAACCAATACTAGTATGGTAACTGTTGTTGTAAGAGAACTCAATCAACGGTAAATGAGTGTCCCAGCTACCACCAAAATCGATTACGCAAGCTCTAAGCATGTCTTCCAATGTTTGTATTGTTCGTTCACTTTGGCCATCTGTTTGTGGGTGATAGGCAGTACTCATGTCTAATTGAGTGCCCATCGCTTTCTGTAACGTCTGCCAAAATCGTGAAGTGAATCGACTGTCTCGGTCGGATATGATTGACACTGGCACCCCGTGCCGTGCCACGACCTCTTTGATGTACAACCTTGCCAGCTTATCCATCTTGTAGTCTTCTCGGATAGGCAAGAAGTGAGCGGATTTCGTCATTCGATCCACCACGACCCATATCATGTCGTGTCCGCTTGGTGTTCTCGGGAGTTTGGTGATGAAATCCATAGTGATGTTCTCCCATTTCCACTCGGGAATTTCAGGTTGTTGCAGTAATCCTGATGGTTTCTGGTGTTCTGCCTTGACCTTTGAACATGTCAAGCATTTGCTTACGTATAAAGCAACATCTTTCTTCATACCTGGCCACCAGTACAACTCCTTCAGATCGTGGTACATTTTGTCTGCACCAGGATGAACAGAGTATCGAGTCTTGTGTGCTTCATCCAAGACTAGTGTACGTACATCTCCCCATCTGGGGACCCATATACGATCCACGAAGTAATGTATGCCATCATCCTTGCGAGTCATTTGTTTATCCAATCCTCGGAATTCTTCTTCCGCAAGGTTCTCTTCTTTCAATGCCTCGTTTTGTGCAATTTGAATCGGAGCCTTTATATTAGTTTGAATGGTCAAACCTAGCGCTCGAGCACGTAATGGTTTCACGCGTTCTTTACGGCTTAAAGCATCAGTCACCACGTTAGCTTTCCCGGGATGATACCGGATTTCATAATCGTAGTCGCTAAGTAGTTCTACCCAGCGTCGCTGCCGTATGTTAAGTTCTTTCTGGTTCATGATGTGTTGAAGGCTCTTATGGTCTGTGTAGATGATGCATTTGGTTCCATATAGATAATGCCTCTATATTTTGAGTGCAAACACTACAGCACCCAACTCCAAATCGGGAGTTGTGTAGTTCTTTTCATGCACCTTGAGTTGTCGCGAAGCGTAAGCAATTACCTTATCTTTTTGCATTAGTACACAGCCCAAACCTTGGTGTGAAGCATCACAGTACACCATAAAATCATCGGTTCCGTCTGGGAGGGACAATATCGGTGCGTTACACAACTTCTCCTTCAATGTTTGGAACGCCTGTTCTTGTGCTTTCCCCCAATCGAACTTCTTGTCTTTCTGAGTCAACAAAGTTAACGGTTGGGCAATCTTTGAGAAATTCGCAATGAAGCGACGATAGTACCCAGCCAATCCTAAGAATTGCCGTATCTCTGAAGGTGTCTGGGTTGTATCCAAGTTCTTCATAGCTTCAATCTTACCAGGGTCCACATGAATTCCATCTTCGTTAACCACATGACCCAAAAACTTCACTTCTCGAAGCCAGAATTCACACTTCGAGAACTTGGTGAAAAGTTTCTCTTCCTTCAATAGTTCTAGAATTGCTTGGAGGTGTTTTTCGTGATCCTCCTTTGAACGGGAGTAGATGAGTATGTCGTCTATTAATACAATCAAGAACTTATCCAGATAAGGCTTGCACTCCCGATTCATTAAATCCATAAAGACAGTGTGTAACACCCGGAAATTTTTCTAAGCAAGTCAAGTAATAATAATGGGTTCAGACGAAAACCATTTAATAAATATAAAATGGTTATGAGCATTAGACCGCGTTAACCCATTGGGTCATGAGTTTAACGAGTTTGGGGTCGCGGGAACGCCTGACATATATATAGATGGATCAGCTGAAAAACTCTCATTTTCACTCAACATCCATATCTAGAGAGAGAAAGTGTAGAGAGAGAAAGTGCCGGATCGAGGCTCGGTTGGTCAAGAATCGAAGGCTTGTGTTCGTGGACTCCTAAACAACAATAATCGAGGTAAGAAACATAGTATAATTGCTCCATTTGGTGAAAACCCGGATTTGGGTTTTTAGGGTTTTAAAAGTGGCACAAATTGCCCAAAAACGCACGATTTTGGGTAATAAAACATGTAAGAAGCTTAGATTTAAGTTCCTGGATGATAACCCAAGGGTTTGGGTGGAAAAGATTGGATTTTTGGGTTAAAATGAGCTGATTCGTAAATTTCAGCTCGTTCTGCGAAATTAAGCACTCATCCGGCGAATCTATAGGTTCGTCCAGCGAACCTAGGAGGATTTTCAGCGAGACTACAGTTTCGCTGAAGCGAAACTACATTTTCGCTCGGGCGAAACTATAGTTTCTATGATAACTTCGCTGATGCTCAGGTTGACCCTTAGACACCGCGAAACTAGGGAATTCCAACGAAAGTTGGGCGCTCAAGGTAGCGAATCTGTCCAGAGAAACTGGCAGAGTGCTGCCCAGCGAAACTAGCAGCGAAACTGCTGATTCGCCTGGCGAAATTATGGGCGAAATTACGGGCGAAACTATCAATGAACTTAGTAGCGAAATTAGGCAGAAATTAACTCTTTTGAGTGTTAACTTAACTGCAGGCGGTGTAGTGTGACCCACGTCTTTAAAGCTTGATTGAGAAGCTGCTTGTCAAGCACAGGTGAGTTTCTAGGACCCACATTTACTTGTTTTAACGATTTTGGGGCTGGAACACATATAAACCTGTTTATTGAAATATGTATGTTTGACCCATTTGGGGTATAATTACGGGTAGTATGCTTAAGGTACGATGATGGCTTGCATGTGTTTGTATGATGTGTTGATATGAGTCCCCATGGTTTAGGAGGGACAAATAGAGCTGTTGCACTCGAGGAAATGCATAGTCAAGTCCCGGCTTTTGGGAAAATATGGTAGTAAACCCTTACGTGGGAACTCCTATACGTGCCTGTAAGTGATTGATGATATAGGCTATGTAGGTATGATGTTATGTATGACTGTTGTGTATGTGTGTTCCTTATGATGATGTATGTATATCTTTCACGACTCATGTATTATGACGATGAACGAACAAAGTATTATGTACGAAAAGTGAAAGATAATGAAAGAGGAACACGATGACGAATGCATGTATTAATAAATGAATGAATGAGTAATAAGATGACGAATACATGCATTAACGAATGAACGAATTACGTCATGCAAACATTGAATAAGTCGATTGGTCCTTCTTTGTGATTGGCCATGGTCATGGTACCTCTACTGCTTACCTACTAGTACTGTGGCATACGCTTAGATTCACGGCCCAGTAGCAAAGGCTACTGTGGCATACGCTCTATTGATTCACGGCCCAGTAGCTAAGACTGATCGGGGTATAGCATATGGTTTGGTACATCAGAATTCAATGTGCAAGTAAGAATGAAACGGGATCCTTGTCATTCGACAACAGTAATCATAGCCGAGTGCTATGAAGTGGGTAAAGCCTGACAGGATCCATATGAGAAGTTAAAGATGATGATGTATAACGAACGACGAAGATAATAACGAATATTATCTCTGTGTACGTATGACGTATGATCATGTGAAAGAATGGTTTCTAATGGAATATAATATGTTTATTATAAAACTAGAACTCACTCAGCAACGCTGACTTTTTATGTGTTTCCAGTTGGCAGGTAGTGTTGCTGGGGATGGCACGAGGCGGCTACTCAGCTCTTTTGGGATGGCATTCTCCTTTTGATAATGCTACACGCACTGGAAGTGCGGGTGCATAATACATGCAACAAAGTATGTTGCATGAGAGTGTCAAGAGTTCCTTAAGGGTTCTGATGAACGGAAGTACTTAAGGAATCTTCTTTATGATGAATAAATTTATGCTTTTATAATAGAGGTCACTGTATATGACCCTATGATTGTTGAGGATTCACATAAACGGGATTATTTAACAAATCCCCGGTTTCATATGCTTCAGCAGCAATCATAGTAAAGCTAGGCAATGTAAAGAAAGCTTGTATTTTGTAACCAAGTCAACAATGTAATGCATTGTAAAAGCTTTTATGATGCAATGAGAATGACCCTCTTTAGAAAGTTCCGCTACATTATTTGATTAAGTTTATATCAAATATATGTTTTTATGTGTGATGACGACCAACTATGAGGTGCCCGGGAGCGGGGCCTTACAAGTTGGTATCAGAGCCAAAGTTTAAGTGAAATTGGTAAATTTTCCAAATAAACCTAAACTTAAACTGAAAATGGGGCAGAAAGGAAGGGAATGCCATCTGAGTAGCTGCGTGCCATCAGGTATTTTCTTAAAGATTAACTGGTATTATGTGCTCATGTATGTGGTATACGTGTACTGTTAGATTTAGATGCTAGTGTAGTCATGACGGGTGTTGCTCAGGGTGTGAAGAGTAAAGTAAGTGACTAATCACAACTGGCCACTGTAATTAGAGACTTACTATGCTTGACATAAACTGAGCTATTTCCTTGAATGACCGTGTTGGTATTTGAACCTTTCAGTGTGTGATAGAAGATGGTCGGTGGTAGATCATCTAAAGCCCCACGTGGTGGAGGCGGTGGCGGAAGTGGTGCGGAACCACGAGCCACAAGAGGAAGACCTAGACTAGAGAAGAAGGTTCCTGAAGAACCTGATACTACTCCTCCAGAGGGAGTGGATGAGAGTGTTGATTTGAGGGCCTCGGTAAAAGAGGCAGTGGTCGAGGAGGTGCACCAGGTCATGCAGACGATCTTACCATCTGTAGTGATCAAGGTGATAAAGGCTGTACGCGAAGATGAGAGGCGAGGGAGGAATCGATCCTCAGGAAGACAGCAACAACAAGAGCCAGAAACGGTTCTTTCTAATGATGAAGAAAAGGAAGAGGAGGAGGAGTCAGTGCCTAAGACAACACGAGGTTGTAACTACGGGGCGTTTATGAGGTGCAAGCCCCCTACATTTGATGGCTCTGGCACCGCTGCTGATGCTCACCAATGGGTGAGGGAAATGGAGATTGTCCTCGATATTAGTGATTGTCGGGAGGACAAGAAGGTGAAGTTTGCTACCCATTCTTTTACGGGGTCGGCCTTATGCTGGTGGGACAACATAGTCCAGGCTGAGGGTAGCAGGGCCATTGGAAAGATGAAGTGGTCCGAACTGAAAAGGATGGTGATCGAGGAGTTCAGTCCTCGTCGAGAAATGGACAAGGTTGAGAGAGAGTTTCTGCAGCTGGAGGCAGGGACGATGACCCACCAACAGTACACCACCAAGTTTAATGACATGGCTAGAATGGTGCCGGACCAGGTGACGCCGGTGTCTCGAAAGATCAACCGGTAAATCCAGGGGCTGCCGGCCGACATCCGCACGCACTTGATTACTGCCCGACCAAGTACTTTTAGGTCGGCAGTAGATTTGGCTGGGCGGCTATACGATGAAAGGGCTAGGGTGGTGAAGGCTGAGAGTGGTAAGAAGGGAGGTGGCGAGAAAAGTTGGCAGGGAAAGAGGTTTGGTCGAGGTGATACCTCGACAAGTAACAAGAAGGCAAGGGTGGATGACCGCCATGTGGTCATGTCTGGAGCTGGGATGAGGAAGTGTGGCCAATGTGGGAGAGAGCACTCGGGGGAGTGCAAGTGGGGATCCAACATCTGTTTCAGATGCGGGAAGGCAGGGAATATGTCAAAGGATTGCCGGATGGGCAAGTGTTTTAACTGTCGGGAAAGTGGTCATATGAGCAGAGATTGCAAGAAGCCGAGGGCGGAGGGCTCCGGGGAGAAGAAGACGAGAGGAGAAGCACCAAGGGCAAAGGCCAGGGCATTCACGATGACGCAAGAAAAGGCTAGGACGGACCCTGACGTTGTGTCCGGTACGTTCCTGATAAACCAAATTTTAGCCTCTGTGTTATTTGATTCGGGTGCCAGTAGGAGTTTTATTTCTACTACCTTCTGTGCTAAACTGCCTGTTAGGAGTAAATGCCTTGATGAGTCCTTTGAAGTAGAAACTGCTATTGGTAATTCCACTAGGGTTACGGATGTGATAGAGGACTATGCTATAGAATTAGAAGGCCATAGGTTTGCTACCAAGTTACATGTGATGCCCCTAGGAGGATTTGATGTAGTATTAGGGATGGATTGGTTAGCAACCTACGAAGCGAATATCGTGTGCCGAAAGAAGATGATTAGGCTGACGGCGGCTGACGGAAGTCCGGTGACAATATATGGCGATCGAGTTATGACGATTCCGAAGGTGATCTCGATGGCGGTGGCGGGAAAGTGTATGAGGCGCGGATGTAGCGCCTACTTATGTTATGTAAAGAATGTAGAGACGCCAACACCACAACTATCCGATGTACCAGTTGTGCGTGACTTTCCAGATGTGTTTCCCGAAGACTTATCGGGATTGCCACCTGACCGAGAGATCGAATTCCAGATCGAATTCCAGATCGACCTGATACCGGGTGCCCAACCTGTCACAAAAGCACCGTATCGCTTGGCTCCGACGAGAAATGAAAGAGTTGATGGAGCAACTGCAAGAACTGCTAGATAAGGGGTTCATCAGACCGAGTATCTCACCTTGGGGTGCTCCGGTTCTGTTTGTAAAGAAGAAGGATGGTAGTATGAGAATGTGCATTGACTACCGCGAGCTGAATAAGCTGACGGTGAAGAACAGATACCCCTTGCCGAGAATCGATGACTTGTTTGACCAACTTCAAGGCGCTAGCTGGTTTTCACGAATAGATCTTCTATCGGGCTACCATCAACTGAAGGTGAAGGAGCAGGATATCCCTAAAACAGCCTTTCGAACGCGTTATGCTCACTACGAGTTTCTTGTCATGTCTTTTGGTTTGACCAATGCGCCTGCTGCTTTTATGGATTTGATGAATCGAGTGTGTCGGCCAATGTTGGATAAATCAGTAATTGTGTTTATCGATGATATACTGATTTATTCGGGAGGTGTTGGAGACCTTAAGGAAGGAGAAACTGTATGCTAAGTTCTCCAAGTGTGCTTTCTGGTTACGCGAGGTGCAATTTCTGGGTCACGTGGTGAATGCTCAGGGAATAATGGTGGACCCAGCAAAGGTGGAGGTCGTGATGCAATGGAAGTCACCAGAGACGCCATCCGAGATTCGCAGCTTCTTGGGGTTGGCGGGCTACTATAGAAGATTTATTCAAGACTTTTCAAAGATAGCCTCACCTTTGAAAAAATTGACTCGCAAGGATGTAAAGTTCGTGTGGGGTCGAGAACAGGAGAATGCTTTTGAGGAGTTGAAGACGAGACTGACACAAGCTCATGTCTTGACATTGCCCAAGGGAAATGAGGACTTAGTGGTCTATTCGGATGCATCCTATTCTGGGTTAGGTTGCGTATTGATGCAACGTGGGAAGGTAAAAGCCTATGCATCTCGGCAACTGAAGACCCACGAAGTCAACTATCCCACGCACGATCTAGAACTGGCTGCGGTGGTTTTCGCGTTGAAGATTTGGCGTCACTATCTATATGGGACAAAGTGCACCATCTTCACGGACCACAAGAGCTTGAAGTACTTCTTCGAGTAGAAGGATTTAAATATGAGGCAGAGACGGTGGTTGGAACTGATAAAAGATTATGATTGTGAAATCCATTACCACTCGGGCAAGGACAATGTGGTGGTTGATGCCCTTAGCCGAAAGGAAAGGCCCGAGCCGATTCGGGTGAAGGCTTATCAACTAATTATGACCTCTGATGTGATGACGCAGGTTAAGGAGTTCCAAGACAAGGCTTTGAAAGAAGATCGTCATAACTCTGAAAGGATGAGAGGTCTAGTTACAGAACTGGGTGAGAACACTCTTGGCGTTAAGACCCGATCTGGGCGAATGTGGATTCCTCGGTACGGGGATCTACGTGGAAAGATCATGGATGAGGCCCATAAGACTCGATATTCCATTCACCCCGGTGCTACCAAGATGTACCAAGACATGAAGAAAGACTATTGGTGGCCGGGCATGAAGCGTGATGTGGTGGAATATGTGAGTAAGTGCCTGACTTGTCTACAAGTAAAGGCAGAGCACCAGAAACCTTACGGGAAGATCCAACCATTGAATATACCCGAGTGGAAGTGGGAGCACATCACCATGGATTTCATCACGAAGCTACCACGTACCCCGAAAGGGTATGATGCTATATGGGTGATAGTCGATCGATTGACGAAGAGTGCCCACTTCCTACCAATCCGCGAAACGTATTCATCCGAAAGATTGGCGGATTTGTTCGTCAAAGAAATTGTAGCTCGTCATGGTGTACCGGTGTCTATTGTGTCTGATCGTGACACCCGGTTTACCTCCATGTTTTGGAAGAGATTTCATGATGCAATGGGGACGAGACTACATATTAGTACAGCATATCACCCTCAGACGGACGGTCTGTCTGAGAGGACGATCCAAACACTCGAAGACATGCTTCGGTCGTGTGTGATCGATTTTGGAGGAAGTTGGGATGACCACCTGCTGTTAGCAGAATTCTCGTACAATAACAGTTATCATGCCAGCATTGGCATGCCACCCTACGAGATGCTGTACGGTAGGAAATGTAGAACGCCCGTATGTTGGGGAGACATTGGGCAGAAGGAACTGGGAGGTGTCGAGGTAGTTGAAGCAACGACTGAGAAGTTAGAAAAGATCAAAGCCTTCATGAAGGTGGTGAAAGATAGACAAAAGTCGTATGCTGACAAGAGGCGAAGGCCGATAGAGTTCAAGGTTGGTGACCGAGTCATGTTGAAGGTCTCGCCCTGGAAAGGCATTATCCGATTCAGGAAACGAGGCAAGCTAAGCCCGAGATATATAGGACCTTTCCGAATCATTGCCCGTGTGGGAGAGGTGGCCTATAGGTTGGAACTACCAGATGAGTTAAGTGGAATTCATCCCACATTCCATGTATCTCATCTGAGAAAGTGCTTAGCTGATGAAGATATGATTGTTCCACTGGAGGATATCGAAGTAGACGAACGGCTCAATTATGTGGAGCAACCAGTGGCAATCATCGATAGAAAAGAGAAGCGGTTAAGGAATAAAGTGGTTCCTCTTGTGCGTGTACAGTGGAAGCACAGGAAAGAATCCGAATCAACGTGGGACACGGAAGAAGAGATGCGACAACATTACCCACGTCTGTTCGATGAATAACAGGTTTCGGGGATGAAACCTAAATAAGGGGGGTGGACTTGTAACACCCGGAAATTTTTCTAAGCAAGTCAAGTAATAATAATGGGCTCAGACGAAAACCATTTAATAAATATAAAATGGTTGTGGGCATTAGACCGCGTTAACCCTTCGGGTCACGAGTTTAACGAGTTTGATGTCGCGAGAACGCCTGGCATATATATAGATGGATCAGCTGAAAAACTCTCATTTTCACTCAACACCCATTTCTAGAGAGAGAAAGTGTAGAGAGAGAAAGTGTAGAGAGAGAAAGTGTAGGATCGAGGCTCGGTTGGTCAAGAATCGAAGGCTGGTGTTCGTGGACTCCTAAACAACAAGAATCGAGGTAAGAAACATAATATAATTGCTCCATTTGGTGAAAACCCGGATTTGGGTTTTTGGGGTTTTAAAAGTGGCACAAATCGCCCAAAAACGCACGATTTTGGGTAATAAAACATGTAAGAAGCTTAGATTTAGGTTCCTGGATGATAACCCAAGGGTTTGGGTGGAAAAGATTGGATTTTTGGGTTAAAATGAGTTGATTCGTAAATTTCAGCTCGTTCTGCGAAATTAAGCACTCATCAAGCGAATCTATAGGTTCGTCCAGCGAACCTAGGAGGATTTTCAGCGAGACTACAGTTTCACTGAAGCGAAACTACATTTTCGCTCGGGCAAAACTATAGTTTCTATGATAACTTCGCTGATGCCCAGGTTGACCCTTAGACACCGCGAAACTAGGGAATTCCAATGAAAGTTGGGCGCTCAAGGTAGCGAATCTGTCCAGCAAAACTGGCAGAGTGCTGCCCAGCGAAACTAGCAGCGAAATTGCTGATTCGCCTGGTGAAATTATAGGTGAAATTACGGGCGAAACTATCAGCGAACTTAGTAGCGAAATTAGGCAGAAATTAACTCTTTTGAGTGTTAACTTAACTGCAGGCGGTGTAGTGTGACCCATGTCTTTAAAGCTTGATTAAGAAGCTGCTTGTCAAGCACAGGTGAGTTTCTAGGACCCCTCATTTACTTGCTTTAACGATTTTGGGGCTGGAACACATATAAACCTGTTTATTGAAATATGTATGTTTGACCCATTTTGGGGCTTGTATGTGTTTGTATGATGTGTTGATATGAGTCCCCAAGGTTTAGGAGGGACAAATAGAGTTGTTGCACTCGAGGAAATGCATAGTCAAGTCCTGGCTTTTGGGAAAATACGGTAGTAAACCCTTACGTGGGAACTCCTGTACGTGCCTGTAAGTGATTGATGATATAGGCTATGTAGGTATGATGTTATGTATGACTGTTGTGTATGTGTGTTCCTTATGATGATGTATGTATATCTTTCACGACTCATGTATTATGACGATGAACGAACAAAGTATTATGTACGTAAAGTGAAAGATAATGAAAGAGGAACACGATGACAAATGCATGTATTAATGAATGAATGAATGAGTAATAAGATGACGAATACATGCATTAACGAAGGAACGAATTACGTCTTGTAAACATTGAATAAGTCGATTGGTCCTTCTTTGTGATTGGCCATGGTCATGGTACCTCTACCACTTACCTACTAGTACTGTGGCATACGCTTAGATTCACGGCCCAGTAGCTAAGGCTACTGTGGCATACGCTCTATTGATTCACGGCCCAGTAGCTAAGACTGATCGGGGTATAGCATATGGTATTGGTACATCAGAATTCAATGTGCAAGTAAGAATGAAACGGGATCCTTGTCATTCGACCACAGTAATCATAGCCGAGTGCTATGAAGTGGGTAAAGTCTGACAGGATCCATATGAGAAGTTAAAGATGATGATGTATAACGAACGACGAAGATAATAACGAATATTATCTCTGTGTACGTATGACGTATGATCATGTGAAAGAATGGTTTCTAATGGAAATATAATATGTTTATTATAAAACTAGAACTCACTTAGCAACGCTGACTTTTTATGTGTTTCCAGTTGGCAGGTAGTGTTGCTGGGGATGGCACGAGGCGGCTACTCAGCTCTTTTGGGATGGCATTCTCCTTTTGATAATGCTACACGCACTGGAAGTGCGGGTGCATAATACATGCAACAAAGTATGTTGCATGAGAGTGTCAAGAGTTCCTTAAGGGTTCCGATGTACGGAAGTACTTAAGGAATCTTCTTTATGATGAATAATTTTATGCTTTTATAATAGAGGTCACTGTATATGACCCTATGATTGTTGAGGATTCACATAAACAGGATTATTTAACAAATCCCCGGTTTCATATGCTTCAGCAGCAATCATAGTAAAGCTAGGCAATGTAAAGAAAGCTTGTATTTTGTAACCAAGTCAACGATGTAATGCATTGTAAAAGCTTTTATGATGTAATGAGAATGACCCTCTTTATAAAGTTCCGCTGCATTATTTTATTAAGTTTATATCTAATATATGTTTTTATGTGTGATGACGACCAACTGTGAGGTGCCCGGGAGCGGGGCCTTACACAGCGGGTGCGTTGGTCAACCCAAATGGCATGACCAAGAACTCATAGTGCCCGTAACGAGTTCTAAATGCTATTTTCGGAATATCATCCTCGAATACTCTTAGTTGATGATAACCAGATCGAAGGTCGATCTTAGAGAAATACGAGGCTCCTTGCAACTGATCGAACAGGTCGTCGATTCTGGAAGAGGATACCGATTCTTCACGGTCAATTTGTTCAATTCCCTGTAGTCGATACACATACGGAACGACCCATCCTTCTTCTTGACAAATAACACCGGTGCTCCCCACGATGAATGACTCGGTCGAATGAAACCTTTCTCCAGTAGTTCCTATAGTTGGCTTGACAACTCTTGCATCTCTGAGGGTGCTAACTGATACGGTGTCTTAGCTATCGGTGTAGCTCCAGGAACTAGCTCTATACGGAATTCCACCTGTCTTGGAGGAGGCAACCCAGACAAATCATCAGGGAACACTTCCGGCTAATCCCGTACAATCGGAATGTCTGCCAATTTTGTCTCTTCTTCCTTCTTTTCTACCACATGAGCCAGAAAGGTGTAACACTGCTTTCGTATACCTTGGCGTGCTTTCATGCAGGAAATAAGCTTCAAGTTCTTTCCCGGTCGCTCTCCTTGTATTCTGAGTACTTTCCCGTCTGACATGGGAATCCGCACTACTTTATCTCGGCAAACAATCTCGGCTCCATGCTTAGACAACCAGTCCATTCCCACTATTACATCAAAGCTCCCCAACTCAAAAGGTATCAGATCTATGTTGAAGGCCTGGTTTTCCAATATTAGGATGGAGTTCCTAATAATTTCCTCTGCCTGTTCAACCCTACCATTTGCCATTTCTACAGAGTAACTAGTTTCTAGTCTACTGGTACTCAAATCAAGCATTTGCACAAACTCAGATGATATAAAACTATTGTCCGCTCCAGTATCAAACAGTACAGATGCGAAATGGTTATTGAGTAAGTGTGTACCCGTGACAACGTTCGGATCTTGACGGGCATCATTAGCTCCAATGACGAAGGCACGACCCCGTGCAACATTACCTTGGTTTCCTTGGCCTTGAGCACCTGCTATGGCCATTATCTGCTATTGGTTGTTTCCTTCCTGAACCGGTGCCCTGTTCAGTCGGGGGCACATATTCCTAAAGTGATCGAGGGCTCCACACTCGTAGCAAGCCCTGGCATTCCCAGCGGGGTTAACCGCGTTGATGGGTGCCACCAGGTTTGGTGCTACTCTACAGTCTTTTGCTTGATGCCCGGGGCGTCTGCAGCTCAAACACACCCGGCACGGTGCTGCTGGAGGATGATGAAGATTACACCTGTCACATTTCGGGTGCGGACCAGCATATTCCCTCTTCCCTTGAGTCACATCAGTGAGAGCGCCCGCTTTCAGAATAGCGCTCTGGATTGTAGGGGGAGCAGCTGCAGTCACCATTGCCCGAATTTGAGGCGCGAGTCCCCAAATGTACCTTTCAATCCTCTTAGATTCCGGAGTGACTAGGTGTGGAAATAGTCTAGCCAGCTCGTGGAATCGGTCAGTATATGCTGCGTGCCCTGCCCCCACCATAGCATGATTCCAGAACTCATGCTCAAGCTTCTGCATCTCGTTGAGAGGGCAGTATTCTTCGGTAATCAAGGCTTTGAATTCATCCCAGGTCAGCTGCGTCGCAGATTCCCTTCCCTAGCTTGAACCTGGGTGTTCCACCAGGTTAGTGCTCTGCCCTGCAGTGAGCACGTAACATACTTTATCCGCTGGCTGTCGAGGCATTCACTGATGTCGATCACAGCCTCCATTTTCTCAAGCCATCTAATCAGGGCTATCGCCCCACCTTTACCATTGAAATCCCGGGGCTTACAGGCCACAAACTCCTTGTAAGAACAGCCCCGTTTGGCGTTAGCAGCCCCAGCTACATTGCCTGCAGTACCACCATTTCCGATGTCATGATTGCTTTCATTCCCAATCAGGTTCCCAGTATCCTCGTTTTCATTACCACCATCCCCGTGGGGGTGGTTTTGCTGTTGCAGAGCGTCGCTCACCAGAGCTACGATAGTTGGAATCAGGGCTGTCAATTGTTGAGCTATTAAGGCTGCCATATCAGCATTTCCAGTCCCTTGGGTATTGCCAGAAGGGCCTTCATTTGCTATTGGAGGTCTACCCCTTCCTCTGCCTCTGCCCCTCGGGGCTTCATTTCCGCTACTATTGCTGCGGGTAGATCTTTGAGGAGGCATGTTCTATTCATACAAGAGGCAACATATAAGCTTTAGTCACCTTAAGTTACACAAGTACTTTACTTATCAAGTTCCAATGTTTCGTGTTCCAGTCGGTCAAGATCACCATGCAGCCCATTTTAAGCATATTCTCGGTATACAGGTGGTGTTTATATATAGGGTTCCCCGCAGCGTTCCCACCACACCCATGATGTACCGAGAATGATGCCTAATCCGGTTACATGACATCCGACCTTCCTTCACATCATATCCATAATAATCCATCAGTCAACTGAGAGCCAAACATGTAATCACGTATAATCTAGCGGAGGTTCTCTATCTCGCGTCCTTGGGAGGACTCAGACATGGCCTCCTCGGGTCGGTCTCTCAGTATATGAGGTCAAGCGTGATATATGATCTGTGAAGATCTCTTCGGGTCTCAATACCTGAATTTGGTTATGGTAACTTGGCGCACAGAGGGAACGGAAGATCCAATAGGAAGCATCCCATAGGGGTAGAGCACAAGGGCTCAAGCACAAAGTAAAAGATCACATAACGGAAGGATAACCAAACACGTAAGGAGGAACACATACACGAGATATATAAATGCACACAAGCTTAAGCATGCAAATCTACATGAAGGTTCCTAGGTTATAGTCTAGGTCAAGTGTAATTGCCTAATTCTCTATAACCAATGGCTCTGATACCAGTCTGTCACACCCCCGCTAATAGCGGAAACACGGGGAATGTGAGCTAGACGGGATCGTCATAACACATGGTATATGATAGAGTAGCAATAAAAATATGATGACAAGCGTGTCATGACGACACCCGAACACAAATGGAGACTTGTGTCGTGTATAATCAATGTTCAAGACAGCATAGTCATAAGCACAACATAAATGATCACATAAACATTGGTGATAACTTGTAAAGTAGATTCCCACAACTCGGGAACAAGTATAACAAAAGTCATGTTCAAGCTTTACAAGGGTAATAATTACAAAATGCATCCTAGGGTCTCCTCTAAAAGGCAGCACTCCTAGATCTTCAATTACCCTGATCACCTGAAAAGAAACGCTCAAAAAGGTCAACATAATTGTTGGTGAGCTTCGCAGGTTTTAAGTAATAAAAGATGTTAAGATGAAAACAGTGTGTAAGTTTAATAAAAGTTACCGCGACTACACTTACGTATGGGCGGTTTTACTAGTTATAAATAGCTACAGCCAAAGCTAATGTTCGGTTCCTCACGGGAATTGATGGCTGTAAATAAACATTCCCAAAGTTTAAATAGTTTATTAAGACGTAGAAAGATCCACACAGCGTATACGTATAGTTTATAACCAAACCAATCCTTAGGTCCCATTACCGGGATTAATGGTTATATGAAAAAGTTTTCCATAGCATAATAAGTTAATATGACGTAGCAAGATCCACACAGCGCATACGTTTAGGTTACAACCAAACCAATCTTTAGGTCCCATTACCGGGATTAATGGTTGTAGTGGATGATCGGCTTAGAAGAACCACACAGAAGAACCACACAGAAGAACCACACAGCCGAGAGCATCCAAGGTCAATGGCATCCACATATAGCATCAATCAACACATAACATCAAGTAGTAATGCATAGTAGGGTGATACCACTAAGTCATACATAGGGGTAACATAGCACATAGTTCAAGTTCACATAGTAGCAATCACAAGATAAGCAAGTTAAGGTACTCATAGAAGTAGTAGTCATCTTCTACTAGGGAAGGTGCCTGAAATCAAGTTATGTAGGTGAGCATTCTTTTCCCCCAAGTTAAAGATATTTGAAAAGGTTTTATAAGAGTAAAAAGGGGCCACGAAACTCACTGAACGGATGATAGGCACGTATGATGAAAGATTCCAACGGTAGGCTGCTATGAACAGTCAAACACCTATTGACAGTTACTGACAAGCATTAATAACGAGCATAAAGCATAAGATGATATCAATAGGCTCGGGCAATTTCAGCTCGGTCGTGGGTGGTACACACACAAGCAGACATACACTTCTCAGACTAGGTTATTTTAAATAGTATGTGCCTGTTGATAGCGTTGACTTTAATCTTTGTGGTCAAGCTATTACACTTTATTAATCTTACCTTATCGTCGTAAGATCTCCGAAGAGGGGATCCACACACACACACACACACACTATTAGTTATACATAGGACCGGACGCACAACTCAATCCTTCCTTCGTATGAATGGACCTTCAGTCGTACGAATCAGCTTCATTCGTACGATTGAACCTTCATTCATGCAACTAAGCGTTCAGTCGTACCATGCAAGACCCAGTCATACGACTCAAGCTCCATACACCCGATTGGACCTCCATTCGCACGAATCAGCTTCATTCGTGCGATTGAACATTCATTCGTGCGATTGGACTTTCAGTCGTATGACTCGCGCACAATCGCACACAATCTCAGTCGCACTGACTCACTCGCATGACTCATTCGTTCGCACAGACTCATTCGCACACACATTCCTTCGCACAGACTCATTCGCACACACATTCATTCGCACAGACTCATTCGCATGATTCAGTCGTGCGATTTGCCCAACCGCACGGCTTAGTCGCACGACGCACTCATATGCCTAACCCAGTCGCACAACGCACCCCAGTCGTACGGCTCAGTCGGCCGAATGGCCCAGTCGCCCTGCACAGCAGATCGCGACTGCACAGACCATCGAGCAGCGTCCAGCTGCTCCGAGCACGGGTTTCACGCACCTAAAACTTCCAGAACACTTATCCTAACATGTCTAAACAAGAAGCACACTCAAAGACACCACATGCAAGCCCACACGACCTCTTGTGCTCGGATGAACCCGAGCACCCGAAACCCTAGAAAACGCAGCAGCTAAATCGAGCAATAAACTGGTCAAACGAGGTTATCTACCAGCTAGGAGTGAATATTCACGATGATAACCAAGATTTGACGACGAAAACGTAACAAACGGGACGATTTTTGGTGCAAGATCGAGGTGGAGATGAAGAAGAAGAGAAGAAGCGATGAAGATGAAGATGGTGTAAAGAATGGCTGGGAAATGGGTATTTATACCCAGCCTAGTTTCTCAAAATGTCAAGTTTAGTCCCCGCACTTTTCCCCCGAGTTCCCAACTTTTGTTTCGGCTGAAAACGTTATTTATTAGTCTTGTTTTTATTAATGATAAAACGTCGTTAATGTTATTTACAAGTTAAAAATGGTTTTATACGTGATAATAGTTTTTATATAAAAATGGTGTGTTTAGTGTTAACGGGGCAAATCTCAGTTAAGATTTCAAGACGACGATGATTTAAGCTACGATGGCACACGCATAAGGTTAACTAAGCAAAGAAAATATGGTGTCCACGTAGTTGGTTTATCAAAATGAGGAATGACTGAGAACAAAGGTTAAATCAAACACGTTAAATGACGGACCTTCGATGACAGATGTCACATTTTATAATTAAAATACTTTACTTTTTCGGATCATACTATACTTTTGTACATGCCCACACATTATACGTACATGTAGATAATATCTTTATTATCTTTCATTGCGTTCGTTAGCGTTCTTTCATTCATCATAACTCATTATCATTCTTTTATCATCTAGATCCCGTCAGGCTTTACCCTCTTCATGGCACACAGCCACGATTACTGAGGTCGAATGACGAGGATCCCGTTTTGTGCTTTATGTTGATATTTTGTTCGTGAGCATACATCCTACATTCATACAGATAATAATTATTATTATTATCGTCATCATTCATTCATTTCATACTCTTGCCATTACTCTTTGTGTCTGTACATTCATTATTATGAGTCTGTTGCGACAACAAAGCCGCTCACCTCCATATTGATCTCTCACGATCGTATGTTAGCCAAGTTTGTTGCAACACATGGTTGCTCACCACAGTGGCAAATCTCTAGATTTGCCTGCTAACCGAGTCTGTTGCAACACTAAGTTGCTCACCTCATTGTCAATCTCAAAGATTGACCCTGTGTGCATCCTTCGGGGTAGCTAACCCGCATCACAGTTGAGCTAACACCTGCCAGGGGTATGCACCTCCATACATTTGCTTGCAAGCCATTCGTTCATTCGTTTTCGTTCCACTTTTCTTTATCATTAATTTTTCACTTTATTAATGTTAATAATTTCTGTCTTGATCATAATCATACCATGTAGAGTCATACAGTATTAATATTAATAACATTAATAATAATAACTCTAATCATAACATTATCAATAATAAGGGTCATAATGTCAATCAAACATAATCATGTGCATTTAATGACCCATAGTCAATATTAGTCCAAAACACTAGCTGCACAAACTTCCACGAAAATTCTGCATTTAATTGTAAGTGTTGGGCGCAGGAGGACTATTTGGGCGCATGAGCCCTGTCTAGGCACATGAGCACTGTTGGGACATATTACCTTACACTTAGAAAATAATTCCAGGCGCAAGAGCACTATTTAGGCTCATCACCCTACACTTAGTTTTCTAAGTCATTATTTCAGGCATAAGAGCACTGTTTAGGCTCATCACCCTACACTTAGTTTTTCTAAGTCAGAATTCAGGCGTATGAGTACTATTCAGGCATATTACCCTATACTTAGTTTCTAAGTCATAATTCCGGGCGTATTAGTACTATTCGGACTCATTACCCTGTACTTAGTTTTCTAAGTTCTAAATTTCAGGCACATGAGCACTGTTGGGGAGCATAAGCCCTAACACTTAAATTTCTATCAAGATCCTGGGAGTATGAGGACTGTTCAGGCTTATGAGCCTTGTATAGGCGTATTAGCAATCTGTTCTCATATTTTTAAGTTGTTTTCAGTCCTAACATTACACCACTTAGTTCTACACATTCACATACTATTCTAAGCATAAAGTTAACATAATCATAACAATACATTTTCCCAAAACATACCCGACCCACATACACATGCACAAGAACACACGGGTATAATACCCAACCTTATAAAAACATACATACATGTATTTTCCAGCCCCAAAATCATTTGATAACATGTAAAAAAGGGGTTCTAGTAATTCACCTTAGCTGCTTTCAAGCTTTATACTCTAAATCTTGAACTTCACAAATAATCCGAACACCTATATGTGTCTAAACACACAATCCGGACACATATACACATAAGATCACATAACCGAGGCTAATTTAGCCAAGAACAACTTAAAAACACTAAATTATACCTTAAATTCGAATTTCTTCTTGTTCTTATTCAAAGATTCGAGGTTCTGCTCTTTCTCTCTCTAGAATCAGTAGAATGGTGAAAAGCAGCAGGACATGGGCGGCTATACCACCATTTGTACCAAAATAAATATAAAGTTTGCACTTTTAACATTTTTGGCCCCTCCACATAAGTTGACTTTTATTTCTTTCCTTTTACTTTCTCTTTCTCTTTTATTCTTTTATTTTTTTAAAAAGAAAATACGGGTGTTACATGTCATGTAGAAATCCGTCATTTCTTTTTCACTGATTTTCCCAGTGCCTTTGATCATTTTGATTTTTTGAACAATATGCTCGAAAGGGCTTGGAGGCTCTTTATTATTCTCCGAATGAATCTTTTCCTTATAGGAGCTTATCGCCTTTTGGATATGATCCACCGTCTGCTGGCTTTCAAGAACTTCGTCTTTAACCATTAGCATCTTTTTCCAGAACTTAGTATAATAAGTTCTCTTCAAGCAATATATGTTATCACTGGTATAACCAGTCTCTGGGATCCATTTCCAGATCCATGGAATGCTAAATTCCACAAAGTAGTATAATGAAGGCATTGTTTCAATGAAACAATTATTGGTTTGTGCATCTATTAGATGCGGAGATACTTCAATCCACTGAGTGTACAAATTTTTATAAAACTCTGGTGAAATGTTTATTGATGGACCATATGATTTCCACCATTGAAAAAACCAAATCGGAATATCCGATTCAAATATGTTTGAACATATCTTGATAAACTACGAATGTCTATGATCCTGGTTTTCGTATAAAAATGATTTATAAAAAGCATTTTTGTAGTCCTAATAATTATATTTGATTGGGGCTTTAGTTTCAGCGTGTATTAATTCCCTTTCTTTAAGAGGAGATATTCCCCAAGCTACAATAGATAATATCTGTTTAACAACAATTTTGCTGAAATAGATTCTTTTATTTTTGGAACCTTGATAGTTTACTATCTCACAACATTCTTTTTTCAAAATGTTTTCATAATAAGCTCTTGGCTTATATGTGTCTGCAGGATAGAATCATGTATCCATGTATCTGTTTATTAACAGCCATGGTTGATCTTTCCATTTAAGATCTCTATTTTCTAACAGAAGTATGACTTCTGTATTAGGCATTTTCACCCAGTTTTCGTCATCAGAATCGTCTGAGACTGTTTTTGCATATGATGCAGTTGTTTTTTGCGAACTTTCTCTGATGGCTTTTTCAGCCAGAAATTCCTTATAAAGGATTTCTTATTTGATAGCCTTATAGGCTTGAAACTATTTACGTAGAGTTTTGTTCGATCCTGAGGTGGATCCTTGAGTTGATGCAATGTTTTCAGCCACCAACTTCATATTTCCTCTTTGGGAAATAATATGAGGATTGCCTCTTCCCCTATGAGAGGAAGATCTTCCACCGCCACGATCCCTTGGGAACATCCTGCAAATCTCAAATCATATGGATTATCCACAAGAAATTATAATTTCTTTTGTTTTTATATCATTTAGTCTTCTTTTCAGACCAATGATACTGATTTCAATTTGTCCTTTAACATAGATTTTTGTTAATGGACTGATAGTCATATCATGATCTATTTCATAGCATCTTTGACGCTTTATTTGAAGTGCTATTAAGCAATATTCTTTGTGTTGTTGAAGATTCTCATATACCATCTTCATTGGTCCTAATGATATTTTATTGTAGACCATTTAGATATTCTCTGTTAAGAAAATTAGGAAGACTATTTTCAGTTCCTTTTTTATAGATAATTTCGAAATCAAATGGAGCTAAATGAGATTGCCATCTAGCAAACATTTGTTTAGAGACATTATGTTTAAAATCTTTATTAAACATAAATTTGGCTGCTTGGCAGTCTGTCTTTATTAAAAACTTTTGATTGTATGAATCATCTTGAAATTTTAAAACACATTTGACTATTGCAAGGATTTCTTTTGCAATAGTAGCATAGTTCTTTTGGCTATTGTTCCATTTTCCTGAATGGAACCTAATCAGATGTTCCTGCTTATTAGTAGGAGATATTTGTTTTAGTATTCCCCCATAACCAATGTCAGAAGCATCTGTTTCTATAATTTTTTCCCAATGTGGGTTAGCTATCATTAAACAAGGAAGGTTTTTTACCTTTTGTTTAATGGTCTGGACTGCTTTTGTACGTTCTATAGACCAAGGTTTTGGATCCTTTTTCAGTCTATCATACAAAATAGCTGTATCTTTTGCCAGATCTTTGTAATAAGGAAGAATATAATTAAGACTTCCTGAAAATCTTTGTAACTGAGTTTTATTAGTTATTATGTCCGGGAATTTTGTCCCAAATTCAATGCTTCTATTGATTGGAATTATATTTCAGTTTCAATATTATGACCCAAAAATCTTATTTTGGTTTGGAAAAAAATCATTTTTGGTCTAGATATTACTACACCATTTTTTATAATGATATTTTTAAACAACTCTAAGTGTTTGAAATGAGTTTCAATATCTTTTGAAAATACGAGTATATCCTCTATATATACTATTATAAAATCACTATAAGGAATAAAAATATCATTCATGAATTTCGGTATTCGGATGGGGCATTTTTTAACCCAAACGGCATTACATTCCATTCATAATGGCCGAAAGGAACTGTAAAGGCAGTTTTATACCTGTCTTTCTTTTCAATCTGAATTTGCCAATATCCAGATTTTAAATCAAATTTTGAAAATATTAATGCATCATCAATTTTCCTAGCAAATCTTTTTTACTTGGTATAGGACATCTTATCCATTTTAAGACTTTATTTAGGGGTTTATAGTTGATTACCAGCCTTGGAACACCCCTTTCTTGTTCTGAATGTTTATTTGCATAAAAGGTTGTACAAGACCAAGGAAACTTTGAATCTCTTATTAGATTTTTCTTTGACATGGTCTTGCCTTGGTTGGATTTTCATTTTCTTGAATCATTTTCATAAGGAAGAGAAACAATATATTTCTTCTTTTCCCAAAACGCATTCGGATGGTCATTACATATTTTTAAACTAAATTGGTTTCAATTAGTTTTATTTTTCCCTGTAATTCAGGGTTTTGTATTTTCTCCTAGATGCTCAAAGAAAATATTTCTTTTTGTAAGAATTCAATTTGATTAATCTTTGCTTGCAAAAGATTTTCTTTTACTTGATTGATTTCTTTTGATATTGGATTTACAATAAAAGGAAAATATATCTCTTTTCCTTGGAATGGTCCAAGGATTCCTTTAGTATCTATATACTTCAAAGGAAATATTTTATTCAAAAATGGAGTTCCAAGTATAACTTGGCTTGTAAGGTTTTTTACTACTAGGAAACTAGTAGGAATACAAACCTTATCTTGACATATATATGCCTTGGGTATTTTATACTTTATTGGGAGCTTCTCTCCACTAGCTGAGCTAAGGGAATGAGAGGTTTTATGAAAGAACTTAGTAGGAATTAATTGTAACACCCGTATTCTTTCAAAAGAAATAAAAGAAATAAAAGAGAGAGAAAAAGAAAGAAAATAAAGGTCAACTAAAGAGGAGGGGCCAAAAGTGCCAAATGTGCAAAGTTCATATTTATTTGCACAAAAAGGTGGTATGGCCACCCACTCTTGTTTATGCCTGGAATCGTATGTACATGTTTAGAACTAAGTATTATGATGTTTGGGGACTATAATATGAATTAGACACATGAACAGGCTGCTAATACGGCTAATAAGGCCAAATAGTGGTCATATGTCTGAAATTCGGACTTAGAAAACTAAGTACAAGATAATATGTCTGAATAGTGCTTATACACCCAGGAATTTGCCTTAGAAATATTTTAAGGGTCATATGTCCTAACAGTACTCATATGTCCCAACAGTACTCACAAGTCTGGAAAATTTACTAAGTGTAGGGGGTCATATGTCCCAACAGTACTCATGAGTCCCAACAGTGCTTATGAGTCTGAAAATTTACTAAGTATGGGGGATGAAACGACTGAACAGTGGTCGTATGACTAGGAAATTTTTTTTTTCTAAGTATAAGGTGAAACGACTGAACAGGGCTCATACGCCCAACAGTGCTCATACGACCAGAGTCAAAAATTTTCTAAGTGTAAGCTGGTATGTCCGACAGTGGTGAAACGACTGAACAGGGCTCCTACGCCCAAACACTTAGAATTTTTAACAGAATTTTCTTGGGGTCTGTGCAGTAGGGTTTTCGTATGAATGATGACTGTGACTTTATTATATGCGTATGATTATGTTTGAATGTAATAATGCCCCCTTTCTTAATATTTTAATCAATATTAAGATTAGGGCTATTATTAAGATTATTATTGATATTATTAGTAATATTATTATTAATATGCTTATTAATGATAATATTTTATGACTTTACGTGGAATGATCATGATCAAGACAGGAATTATTATCAGTAATAAAGTGAAAGATTAATGATAAAGAAGAATGTAATGTAAATGCACGTAAGAAAGGCTTGCAAGCAAATGTATGGAGGTGCACACCCCTGGCAGGTGTTAGCTCAACTGTGATGCGGGTTCGCTACCCCAAAGGATGCACACAGGGTCAATCTTTGAGATTGACAATGGGTGAGCAACTTTGTGTTGCAAAAGACCGCAGAAGACTTACAACCCGTGAGGTTGGTAATGGGTGAGTGACTCAGTGTCGCAACAGACCAAAAGTCTTGCAATCCTTGAGATTGCTAATGGGTGAGCAACTATGTGTTGCAAAAGACCGGAAGAAGAATAATAAAAGTACGAATTGAACGATGATGAAGATAATGAAAATATTACCTATGTGTACGTACGATGTATGATCACCCATGAAAATGAGGAACGGTTTTTGAATGAAAACAAAGTATTTAAATTATAAAACTAGAACTCACTCAGCAACGCTGACTTTTATGTGTTTTCCAGTTGCCAGGTAACAGGTTGCTGATGATGGCATGTGGGGATGGCTACTTGGCGGGCAAGACTGACACCCATTTATGTTTTGACAACACTGTTGTTTTGTAATTCGTGCAACTAATTATTTTGTGATTCTTAAACTAGAATGTATTGCTTAGCAACAGTGTTTAAAATGAATGAATGGATTTTTGCCAAAATTAATTCCGCTGCTTTAATTTATAATATGAATGTTTTATGCTGTGAATGACCAATTGTGAGGTGCCCGGGAAGGGGGCCTTACAAGTTGGTATCAGAGCTAAAGTTTAAGTGAAACGGGTAAATTTTCAAAATAAACCTTAACTTAAACTGAAAATGGGACGGAAAGAAGGATGTCAGCCCAAGTAGCCATGTGCCATCAGGTATTGTTTTTCTTAAAAGTTAATCAGTGTTATGTGCGTATGCTATGTGATTTATGTGTTCTTAGTAGATTTAGATGCTGATGTAGTCAGGATAGGAAATGCTTGGGGTGTGAAGAGTAAAGTAAGTGGCTAATCACAACTGGCCACTGTAATTAGGGATTTACTATACTTGACATAAACTGAGCTATTACCTTGAATGACTGTTTTGGTGTTTGAATCTTATAGTGCATAGGAAAATGGCTGGGAAGAAACCTTCTAAGACTGCTAGAGGTAGAGGTCGTCCGCGTACGACTAGGAGCAGTGCTAAAGCTCCTAAGACGACTCCTGTGAACCCCGAGGTTCCTGACCGGAATGAAGAAACTGAGAATGCGAGCCTGAATGCCTCAGCTAGGGAGGCGATCGCTGATGAGGTACACCAAGTCCTGCAGGCAGTTATGCCGTCTGTAGTGACCGATGTTATTAGAGCTATGAGGAACGAGGAAAGAAACGAGAAGGAGGACCGGAGAGAGTCGACTGGAAAAGAAAGCAAGGGAGGAGAGGAACGACCGGATCCGGAGATAGTAGTATCTGATGAGGAGGAGGATGATGTAGTAGGGGTGACGACCAAGGGATGCAGCTATAGGGCATTCTAGAGGTGCAAGCCCCCGACTTTTGATGGAAATGGCAATACTGCTGCCTCCCACCGTTGGGTAAGGGAGAAGGAAGCGGTACTCGAGATCAGCGAGAGCCGGGAGGATCAGAGGTGAAGTTTGCCACCCACTCCTTTACTGACTCAGCACTATGTTGGTGGGACAATATCGTCCAAGCTGAGGGCAGCAGGGCCATAGGAAAGATGAAATGGTCCGAGTTGAGGAAGCTGGTAATTGAGCATTTTGTCCTCACAGGGAACTCGATAAGATCGAGAGGGAGTTCCTACAATTTGAAGCGGGAACCATGACCCACCAGCAATACACTACCAAATTCAATGAGATGGCTAGGCTGGTGCCAGATCAAGTAACACCGGCGTCACGGAAGATTAACCGGTACGTTCAGGGGCTGCCAGCCGACATTCGTAGGCATTTGATTGCTGCACGACCAAGCACTTTTAGGTCGGCAGTGGATTTGGCTGGGAGGCTCTATGACGAGAGGGAGGTAGCGGATGCAGAGGTGAAGAAGGCTGGTGGGGGTGACCGAAACTGGAATGGGAAGCGGTTCGGGCGTGGTGGCATTACCCCGAACAACAAAAGGATGATAGTGGATGACCGTAGGGTGGGGCCATCAAGCTCAGGGCCCAAAAGGTGTGGCAAGTGCGGGAAGGAGCATACGGGTGAGTGCAGAATGGGGCTCAAGGTGTGCTACAGGTGCGGGAAGCTGCGCCACATCTCGAAGGACTGTAAGGAGCTGAGGTGTTACACCTGTGGTGAGGCGGGCCGTATGAGTAAAGACTGCAGAAAGCCGAGGGTGGAGAGTTCCGGGGCAAAGAAGACGGCCGGGACTGAAGGGCAGAAGGCAAGTGCCAGAGCTTTCACCATGACCAGAGAGGAGGCTAGGACGGACCCCGATGTTGTATCAGGTACGTTTCTAGTAAATCAAACTCTTGCTTCTGTGTTATTTGATTCTGGTGCTAGTATGAGTTTCATTTCTGCTACTTTCTGTGCTAAATTACCTGTTAGTAGCAAATGCATTGATGAGCCTTTTGAAGTAGAAACCGCTATTGGTAAGTCCACTAGAGTTACTGATGTGATAGAGGACTGCGCTATAGAGTTAGAAGGTCATAGGTTTGCTGCTAGACTACATGTGATGCCCCTAGGTGGATTTGATGTAGTACTAGGGATGGATTGGTTGGCGACCTATGAAGCGAATATCGTATGTCGAAAGAAGATGATTAGACTGACGGCATCTGACGGAAGTCTGGTGACCATATACGGTGATCGGGTAACGATGATTCCGAAGGTGATTTCGATGGCAGTGGCGGGAAAGTGTATGAGGCGTGGGTGCAACGCCTACCTATGTTATGTAAAGGATGTGGAAACGCCAACACCACAACTATCCGACGTTCCGGTTGTGTGTGAGTTTCCCGACGTGTTCCCGGAAGACTTATCGGGATTGCCACCTGACCGCGAAATCGAATTTCAATTTGACTTGATACCCGGTGCCCAACCTGTTGCTAAAGCACCGTATTGATTGGCTCCGAGAGAAATAAAGGAGTTGATAGAGCAACTGCAAGAGTTGCTTGACAAGGGCTTCATTAGACCGAGTATCTCTCCATGGGGTGCTCCGGTCTTATTCGTGAAAAAGAAGGACGGTAGCATGAGAATGTGTATCGACTACCGTGAATTGAACAAGTTTACAATAAAGAATCGGTATCCGTTACCGAGAATCGACGACTTGTTCGACCAGCTCCAGGGTGCCAGTTGGTTCTCGAGAATAGATCTTCGATCTGGCTACCATCAATTGAAGGTAAAGGAGCAGGACATTCCTAAAACAGCTTTTCGGACGCGCTACGGTCACTACGAGTTTCTCGTCATGTCTTTTGGGTTGACCAATGCGCCAGCTGCTTTTATGGATTTGATGAACCGAGTGTGTCGGCCAATGTTAGATAAATCAGTGATTGTGTTCATCGATGATATCCTGATTTATTCGAGGAGCGAAGAAGAGCATGCCGGCCACATTCGGGAAGTGATGGAGACTTTGAGAAGGGAGAAACTGTATGCTAAATTCTCCAAATGTGCTTTTTGGCTACGTGAGGTGCAATTTTTGGGTCACGTGGTAAATGCAGAGGGAATCATGGTGGACCCAGCAAAGGTTGAGGCTGTGATGCAATGGAAATCACCAAAGACGCCATCCGAGATTCGTAGCTTCTTGGGATTGGCGGGCTATTACAGGAGATTTATTCAAGACTTCTCCAAGATAGCCTCACCTTTGACTAAGTTGACTCGCAAGGACGTGAAATTCGTGTGGGGTCGAGAGTAGGAGATGGCCTTGGAGGAGTTGAAGACGAGACTAACACAAGCTCCTGTCTTGACATTGCCCGAGGGAAATGAAAACTTACTGGTCTATTCGGATGCATCTTATTCTGGGCTAGGTTGCATATTGATGCAACGTGGAAGGGTGATAGCCTACGCATCTCGACAACTGAAGACCCACGAAGTCAACTATCCCACGCACGATCTAGAACTAGCTGCGGTGGTCTTCGCGTTGAAGATTTGGCGGCACTATCTATACGGGACGAAGTGCACAATCTTCACCGACCACAAAAGCTTGAAGTACTTCTTCGAGCAGAAAGATCTGAACATGAGGCAGAGGCGATGGTTGGAACTAATAAAGGATTACGATTGCGAAATCCATTACCATCCGGGCAAAGCCAACGTGGTGGCAGACACCCTTAGCCGAAAGGAAAGGCCCGAGCCGATTCGGGTAAAGGCTTATCAACTAATTATGACCTCTGATGTGATGACTCAGGTTAAGGAGTTTCAAGATGAGGCTTTGAAAGAAGATCGTCTTAACTCCGAAAGGATGAGAGGTTTAGTTACGGAATTGGGTGAGAACACTCTTGGTGTTAAGACCCGATTTGGGCGAATGTGGATTCCTCAATACGGGGATCTACGTGAAAAGATCATGGATGAGGCCCATAAGACTCGATACTCCATTCACCCCGGTGCTACCAAAATGTACCACGATATGAAGAAGGATTACTGGTGGCCGGGTATGAAACGTGACGTAGTGGAGTATGTGAGTAAATGCCTAACTTGCTTACAAGTAAAGGCAGAACACCAGAAGCCTTACGGGAAGATCCAACCGTTGGATATACTCGAGTGGAAGTGGGAGCACATTACCATGGACTTCATCATGAAGTTACCATGTACCCCTAAAGGGTATGATGCTATATGGGTGATAGTTGACCGCCTGACGAAGAGTGCCCACTTCCAACCGATCCGTGAAACGTACTCATCTGAAAGATTGGCGGATCTGTTCATCAAGGAAATTGTAGCTCGTCATGGTGTACCGGTGTCTATTGTGTCTGATCGTGACACCCGGTTTACCTCCATGTTTTGGAAGAGATTTCATGACGCAATGGGGACGAGGCTACACATTAGTACAGCATATCACCCTCAGACAGACGGTCAGTCTGAGAGGACAATCCAAACACTCAAAGACATGCTTCGGGCGTGCGTGATCGATTTTGGAGGAAGTTGGGATGATCACTTGCCGTTAGCAGAATTCTCGTACAACAACAGTTATCATGCCAGCATTGGCATGCCACCCTACGAGATGCTATACGGTAGGAGATGTAGGACGCCCGTATGTTGGGGAGACATTGGGCAGAAAGAACTGGAAGGTGTTGAGGTGATTGAAGCAACGACTGAGAAATTAGAAAAGATCAAAGCCTTCATGAAGGCGGCGAAAGATAGGCAAAAGTCGTATGCTGACAAGAGGCGAAGACCGATAGAGTTCAAGGTTGGTGACCGAGTCATGTTGAAGGTCTCACCTTGGAAAGGGATTATCAGATTCAGGAAAAGAGGCAAGCTAAGCCCGAGATACATAGGACCTTTCTGAATTGTCCCACGAGTAGGAGAGGTGGCCTATCGACTTGAATTGCCAGATGAGTTAAGTGGAATTCATCCCACATTCCATGTATCTCATCTGAGCAAGTGCTTGGCTGATGAAGATATGATTGTTCCACTGGAAGACATCGAAGTAGATGAACGGCTCAATTACGTGGAGCAACTAGTGGCAATCATCGATCGTAAAGAAAAGAAGTTAAGGAATAAAGTGGTTCCTCTTGTGCGTGTACAGTGGAAGCACAGGAAGGGATCCAAGTCTACGTGGGAGGCTGAAAAGGAGATGAGACTACATTACCCACAACTGTTTGAAGGATAACAGGTTTCGGGGACGAAACCTATATAAGGGGGGTGGACTTGTAACACCCGTATTCTTTCAAAAGAAATAAAAGTAATAAAAGAGAAAGAAAAAGAAAGAAAATAAAGGTCAACTAAAGAGGAGGGGCCAAAAGTTCCAAATGTACAAAGTTCATATTTATTTGCACAAAAAGGTGGTATGGCCACCCACTCTTGTTTCACATCATCACCATCTTCGGAAATTACAGAGAAAGAAAGCAGAACTCGATATTTCTAGAGAGAGAAAGAACAAGAATTCGAACATTTGAAGAAAAGACAAGAAGAACACTGAATTTAAGGTAAGATTTAGTGAAATAAAGTTGTTTTTGCCCAGATAATACCTCGGTTATGTGCTTATGTGTGTTTATATGTGTTTGAATGCGTGTTTAAAGGATTCCTAGGTGTTAGAACCTTTTAAACAGCTCGGGTGAAGAGTGTAAACTCGAAGAACAACTAAGGTGAGTTTCTAGACCCCCTTTTTACTCGTTTTTAAGTGATTTGGGGCCGGAAAATGCATGTATGTATGTTTCTATGAATTTGGGTATGATACCCGTATGTTATGTACATGTGTATGTTTATAGAATATGACTTGGGATGGACGTATGGTTATGTTTATGTTAAGTTTATGCCTGGAATCGTATGTACATGTTTAGAACTAAGTATTATGATGTTTGGGGACCGGAATATGAATTAGACACATGAACAGGCTGCTAATACGGCTAATAAGGCCAAATAGTGGTCATATGTCTGAAATTTGGACTTAGAAAACTAAGTACAAGATAATATATTTGAATAGTGCTTATACGCCCAGGAATTTGCCTTAGAAATATTTTAAGGGTCATGTGTCCCAACAGTACTCATATGTCCCAACAGTACTCACAAGTCTGGAAAATTTACTAAGTGTAGGGGGTCATTGAGTCCCAACAGTACTCATGAGTCTAAAAATTTACTAAGTATGGGGGATGAAACGACTGAACCGTGGTCGTATGACTAGGAAAAATTTTTTTTTTCTAAGTATAAGGTGAAACGACTGAACAGGGCTCATACACCCAACAGTGCTCATACGACCAGAGTCGAAAATTTTCTAAGTGTAAGCTGGTATGTCCGACAGTGGTGAAACGACTGAACAGGGCTCTTACGCCCAAACACTTAGTATTTTAATTAATATTAAGATTAGGGCTATTATTAAGATTATTATTGATATTATTAGTAATACTATTATTAATATGCTTATTAATGATAATATTGTATGACTTTACGTGGAATGATCATGATCAAGACAGGAATTATTATCATTAATAAAGTGAAAGATTAATGATAAAGAAGAATGGAATGTAAATGAACGTAAGAAAGGCTTGCAAGCAAATGTATGGAGGTGCACACCCCTGGCAGGTGTTAGCTCAACTGTGATGCGGGTTCGCTACCCGAAGGATGCACACAGGGTCAATCTTTGAGATTAACAATGGGTGAGCAACTTTGTGTTACAAAAGACCGCAGAAGACTTACAACCCGTGAGGTTGGTAATGGGTGAGTGACTCAGTGTCGCAACAGACCAAAAGTCTTGCAATCCTTGAGATTGCTAATGGGTGAGCAACTATGTGTTGCAAAAGACCGGAAGAAGAATAATAAAAGTTCGAATTGAATGATGATGAAGATAATGAAAATATTACCTATGTGTACGTACGATGTATGATCACCCATGAAAATGAGGAACGGTTTTTGAATGAAAACAAAGTATTTTAATTAAAAAACTAGAACTCACTCAGCAACGCTGACTTTTATGTGTTTTCCAGTTGCCAGGTAACAGGTTGCTGATGATGGCACGTGGGGATGGCTACTTGGCGGGCAAGACTGACACCCATTTATGTTTTGACAACACTGTTGTTTTGTAATTCATGCAACTAATTATTTTGTGATTCTTAAACTAGAATGTATTGCTTAGCAACAGTGTTTAAAATGAATGAATGGATTTTTGCTAAAATTAATTCCGCTGCTTTAATTTATAATATGAATGTTTTATGCTGTGAATGACCAACTGTGAGGTGCCCGGGAAGGGGGCCTTACATTAATCCTTCTTGAATACAATTTAAATCAGCACCACTATCAACTAATGTTGTGACTTCTATGAAAAATCTATCACTTATAAGAAGTTTTATTCTGATATGCCATTTCTGGGTAGTGAGATTTCTAATAAACTATCTAAAAATCCTAAACTTTCTTGTTCCTGTTGAACAATTTGTCTAAAGGATATATGATTTTTTGAGGTTTCAAGAGTTATGACTCTTTTCTCTAGATTTTTATTATCTTGTTGAAGTATATTCACTTCGAATTTTAGATAATCAATTTCTTTTTTCAAATCCTGTATATCTATAGGTTTTTGAATTTTATTTTTTTCATTTTGCTGTCTTTTATGTTCTGCTAATGAAAAAGGTTTTAAATCCTTTTACAGCACACTAGAAGAGGTTTCCCCTTCTGTGTCTTTTAGAAACGTTTGAATTATTTTTTCTTTTAAAGATTTATCCTCAATTAGTTTTAGAATGTCTAAAATCACATTTTTTAGAACATTCAATTCCAAGAACTTGGAATTGTGAGACAACTTGATATAAATCTTTTTCTTCAATATCTGAAGAGTTTTTACAACAATCTTGTTTGCAAACACTAAAACAGGGAATATCTTCCTCCTCTTCTGTGGTATAAAAACTTTCATTATCTATAATGTTTATATTTTTCATTTTCTGAAAAAGATAGTTCAGATTCTAATTCAGAGTTTGTGTTTAAAAGAATTTCTAAAATCTTTTCTTTTAGTTCTCTATCTTCTATCTTATTAATCTTTTTCTTTACCCAGCAAGTCCTTGCTTTGTGACCTATTTTGCCACATCTACATTTAATAAGAGGTTTATATGAAGATTTTTCTTCATACTTTCTTTTCCTATCAAGTAGCCTTTCTTCTTTTTTCTTTTTCCTCTTAAGATACTTCCGAGGGGAAGACTCGTTTTTAGGCTTCCTAGATCTAGTGGTAGATTCTATGCCAAACTCGTCACAGAATTGCCCTAGTTATTTCTTCTCATTAAGAGAATGTTTCTTAATCTGTTGGTTTAATTTTATCTCATTACATAAATTTAAACCTTCTTGTACACTGGTTCCTATAAGTTTACCATATGTGTACTTATCATAATCAATACTAATTTCTCCTTTTCTTAAGGATTTTCTTACTCTTTCTGCAAATAAAGAGGGAAGACCATCTATAAACTTAGACTTTCAATGAGAGCTATTTGACTCTGGGAGTTCCATAACCCTACATAGAAATGTATCCTTATACCACCTAAATGAGGTGAGAGTCAGACACCTAAGGTTTTGAAGAAGAGTTCTAATATTTTCAGAATCTTTCGAGCATCTTCCTGTGAAATGTTCTATAATATTGATAATCAAAGAATAGACAACATTACTAACCGTACTTCCGTCTTCTTCTTTGATACTATTAAGGATTTTATCCTTATCATCTTAGGATAGATAATTATCCCACCAGCCTTTTAGTTGTCCTGTAAACCCTGCTATAACCATATTGGCAATAGTTTTTGTGGAATTGCCATTATTTTGGCAGATTGTACTATACATAAGTATTCTATGAACAGTATTATGTATTTGACCTTCTATATAGCTATCTATATTCCACTCATAAATAATTTTCCCACTATAGGAATTGTTGATAGTATATTCATGTTCTTCTAAGAGAACATCCTGAGGTGTTGGCCTCGGGTAGTAATACTTTCTCTGAGTTGGCTTATCTGCGAACTTTGACATCTTTAAGATTTCATCTTGAATCTTTTGTTTATAATTCTCTTTATTAATATCAGTTAGAGTATTGATGTGTAAATTTTTAAAGGCAATAACTGACTCATTTAAAGCTTTTATTAAACTTTCATTAGATTTTGTTTTAAAATCTATAATTTTGGGTGGTAGTTGTATGCTAGGAGTAGCAACAACTTCCTTTCCCCTTCCTATATTAATATTTTGCCTTTCCTGGGCACTAGATAATATTTTATCTAGTTTCTTTGATAAGCCCTGAAGCTGTTCCCCAAGAATTATCAAATATAAATTGTTATAATTTTGTTGTTTTATTAAAACATTTATGTGTGAGATTGTTACTGCTAAAGTATCATCTTCCAGTAATTTTTGAAAAGCTTGAGAATATTCTCCCTCTTTTCCAAACTTAAATATAGTATTTGTAGGAGGGAAAATATTTGAAATAGTTTTTCCATTTACTTCAAAATTTCTTTCAAGTACAGAAACTATAGTTTCCGTATATTTTTCAATAAACCAAGGAACAAAAGGTATAATTTCATTTTTCTTGGTTAAATCTTTATAATATTCTTCTTTAAAGAACATTTGAGTTGGTTTTTCAAAATTTGTAAAAAACCATTTTCTAAACAAATCCCATTTGGGCTGATCAAAATCTTTTGAATTATTCTTTCTCACCAGTGATCCTGGTGAAAAATCAATTTTTTCTTTAATGTTTGTATTATCCATAAATTATACAAAACTTATTTCAGACTCAGTTAATTCTGGGTTTATTTGTATACCTCTAACTATATTATCAGAATCAATTTTTAATCCCTCTATTTTTCTTTCAGGATATTCTTCTCTTAGATGAGAAGTAGATGCCCTAGAAGGACTTTTCACAGTATACTCTATTGGAGATATGTGATGGTAGTGTGATGATACCGACCTGGAGATTGAAGGATCATTCTTTATTCTAAAGTTTTCAAATTATATTTGTACAGTTCCTTCTTATGATTGAGTAATATTTAATGGATTATGATCCATGTATTGTTGTGAGGGGGTAGCTTGATCTAATACCCAATTTTCTGGAAATTTTATTTCTTCCCATTTTATCCTTCTTCTTGTAGTTATGTTTGATTTTCCAAAATTGGTTTCTATCACGATAGTTTCATTTAATGGTTTATCTACCATTTTACATCGTGGGTTTAACGTAAAAAGAGGTTTGAAGTATATTCTGTAGCATACACAAATAACCTCTGACCCTTTGTCATAATTATACCCATGGGTTTTAATATTTAGAGTTAAGGCATCTAACATATTTACATCAGATAGCGATAACTGTAAATTTCGGTATACATTAAAATAAACCAGGCCATGGGCCAGGCTTGATTGAACAATCCCTATCAAAGATTGCTTCCAATCTAAATTTCTAGCATCTCTTAGAGCTGCTACAAAACTTTCAGGCAAACCTTCTAAGGTCAAGGGCTTGAAAGCTATTTGGACAAGGCCAATATGTATAAATTTATATTCTTTTTTGTATTTATTTAAATCTTTTGATAATAAAAGTTTTATCATCATGTCTTCTTTATCTAAAGAAATAGTTTCTTCAGTTGTTTTTACAACTCGTTTTAGACCTATTTTTTCAAAGGTTCCTAATTTATATATTAATTTATAATCCATTTTTGGAATTGTCCAGTTATTTAATAATTCTAATTTTTATGAATATGGCAAGTAGTAGTAGTTTTTCGAGTCTGCCTCTAACTAAACACAAACTCTCCTTTTATAGGAGTAAAGGGACTCGAATTATGCTGCGAATATTCGCAATAATTCAATTCTGTGCCTATCATAGGCCCTACTAGACATTAAAATATAAAAAATAAACATACCCCTGGGGCCTATCAGGCCAACAAGTGGTATTAGAGCCATGGTATTTCTGAATCTAGATTATGTTATGAGTACTTCAACACTTGCCATATTCATAAAAATTATGAATATATTAAAATCAACAGATACTGTGAAAACCAGTATGGAAGAGGAATATGATATTCCTCATAATTTAGAATTATTAAATAACTGGACAATTCCAAAATGGATTATAAATTAATATATAAATTAGGAACCTTTGAAAAAATAGGTCTAAAACGAGTTGTAAAAACAACTGAAGAAACTATTTCTTTAAATAAAGAAGACATGATGATAAAACTTTTATTACCAAAAGATTTAAATAAATACAAAAAAGAATATAAATTTATACATATTGGCCTTGTCCAAATAGCTTTCAAGCCCTTGACCTTAGAAGGTTTGCCTGAAAGTTTTGTAGGAGCTCTAAGAGATGCTAGAAATTTAGATTGGAAGCAATCTTTGATAGGGATTGTTCAATCAAGCCTGGCCCATGGCCCGGTTTATTTTAATGTATACCCAAATTAACAGTTATCGCTATCTGATGTAAATATATTAGATGCCTTAACTTTAAATATTAAAACCCATGGGTATAATTCTGCCCAAGGGTCAGAGGTTATTTGTGTATGCTACAGAATAATCTTTAAACCTCTTTTTATGTTAAACCCACGATGTAGAATGGTAGATAAACCATTAAATGAAACTATCGTGATAGAAACCAATTTTGGAAAATCAAACATAACTACAAGAAGAAGGATAAAATGGGAAGAAATCAACTTTCCAAAAAATTGGGTATTAGATCAAGCTACCCCCCACAACAATACATGGATGATAATCCATTAAATATTACTCAATCAAAAGAAGGAACAGTACAAATACAATTTGAAAAATTTAGAATAAAGAATGATCCTTCAATCTCCAGGTCAGTATCATCACACTACCATCACACATCTCCAATAGAGTATACTGTGAGGAGTCCCTCTAGGTCATCAACTTCTCATCTAAGAGAAGAATATCCTGAAAGAAAAATAGGGGGATTAAAAATGGATTCTAATAATATAGTCAGAGGTATACAAATAGACCCAGAATTAACTGAGACTGAAATAAGTTTTGTATAATTTATGGATAATACAAACTTTAAAGAAAAAATTGATTTTTCACCAGGATCACTGGTGAGAAAGAATAATTCAAAAGAATTTGAACAGCCCAAATGGGATTTGTTTAGAAAATGGTTTTTTAAAAATTTTGAAAAACCAACTCAAATGTTCTTTAAAGAAGAATATTATAAAGATTTAACCAAGATAAATGAAATTATACCTTTGGTTCCTTGGTTTCTGAAAAATATATGGAAACTATAGTTTCTGTACTTGAAAGAAATTTTGAAGTAAATGGAAAAACTATTTCAAAAATTTTCCCTCCTACAAATACTATATTTAAGGTTGGAAAAGAGGGAGAATACTTTCAAGCTTTTCAAAAATTACTAGAAGACGAAACTTTACCAGTAACAATCTCACACATAAATGTTTTAATAAAACAACAAAATTATAACAATTTATATTTGATAATTCTTGGGGAACAGCTTTAGGACTTATCAAAGAAACTAGATAAAATATTATCTAGTGCCCAGGAAAGGCAAAATATTAATATAGGAAGGGGAAAGGAAGTTGTTGCTACTCATAGCATACAACAACCACCCAAAATTACAGATTTTAAAACAAAATCTAATGAGAGTTTAATAAAAACTTTAAATGAGTCAGTTATTGCCTTTAAAAATTTACACATTAATACTCTAACTGATATTAATAAAGAGAATTATAAACAAAAGATTCAAGATGAAATCTTAAAGATGTCAAGGTTTGCAGATAAGCCAACTCAGAGAAAGTATTACTACCCGAGGCCTACACCTCAGGATGTTCTCTTAGAAGAACATCAACATACTATCAACAATTCCTACAGTGGGAAAATCTTTTATGAGTGGCATTTAGATGGCTATACAGAAGGCCAAATATATAATACTGTTCATAGAATACTTATGTATAGTACAATCTGCCAAAATAATGGCAATTCCACAAAAACTATAGCCAATATGGTTATAGCAGGGTTTACAGGACAGCTAAAAGGCTGGTGGGATAATTATCTATCCCAAGATGATAAGGATAAAATCCTTAATAGTATCAAAGAAGAAGACAGAAGTACGGTTAGTAATGCTGTCTATTCTTTGATTATCAATATTATAGAACATTTCACAGGAAGATGGTCGGAAGATTCTGAAAATATTAGAAATCTTCTTCAAAACCTTAGGTGTCCGACTCTCACCTCATTTAGGTGGTATAAGGATACATTTCTATGTAGGGTTATGGAACTCCCAGAGTCAAATAGCTCTCATTGGAAGTCTAAGTTTATAGATGGTCTTCCCTCTTTATTTGCAGAAAGAGTAAGAAATCCTTAAGAAAAGGAGAAATTAGTATTGATTATGATAAGTACACATATGGTAAACTTATAGGAACCTGTGTACAAGAAGGTTTAAATTTACGTAATGAGATAAAATTAAACCAACAGATTAAGAAACATTCTCTTAATGAGAAGAAACAATTAGGGCAATTCTGTGACCAGTTTCGCATAGAATCTACCTCTAGACCTAGGAAGCCTAAAAAAGAGTCTTCCCCTCGGAAGTATCTTAAGAGGAAAAATAAAAAGAAGAAATAAAACTTGATAGGAAAAGAAAGTATGAAGAAAAATCTTCATATAAACCTCTTATTAAATGTAGGAGATGTGGCAAAATAGGTCACAAAGCAAGGACTTGCTGGGTAAAGAAAAAGATTAATAAGCTAGAAGATAGAGAATTAAAAGAAAAGATTTCAGAAATTCTTTTAAACACAGACTCTGAATCAGAATCTGAACAATCTTTTTCAGAAAATGAAAAATATAAACATTATAGATAATGAATGTTTTTATACCACACAAGAGGAGGAAGATATTCCCTGTTCTAGTTTTGCAAACAAGATTATTGTAAAAACTCTTCAGATATTGAAGAAAAATATTTATATCAACTTGTCTCACAATTCGAAGGATTGGAATTGAATGTTCTAACAAATGAGATTTTAGTCATTCTAAAACTAATTGAAGATAATTCTTTAAAAGAAAAAATAATTCAAACGTTCCTAAAAGACACAGAAGGGGAAACCTCTTCTAGTGTGCAGCAAAAGGATTTTTAACCTTTTTCATTAGCAGAACTTAAAAGACAGCTAAATGAAAAAAATAAAATTCAAAAACCTACAGATATACAGGATTTGAAAAAAGAAATTGATTATCTAAAATTCGAAGTGAAAATACTTCAACAAGATAATAAAAATCTAGAGAAAAGAGTCATAACTCTTGAAACCTCAAAAAATCATATATCCTTTAGACAAATTGTTCAACAAGAACAAGAAAGTTTAGGATTTTTAGATAGTTTATTAGAAATCATCACTACCCAGAAATGGCATATCAGAATAAAACTTCTGATAAGTGATAGATTTTTCATAGAAGTCACAGCACTAGTTGATAGTGCTGCTGATTTAAATTGTATTCAAGAAGGATTAATTCCTACTGAGTTCTTTCACGAAACCTCTTATTCCCTTAGCTCAGCTAGTGGAGAGAAGCTCCAAATAAAGTATAAAATACCCAAGGCATATATATGTCAAGATAAGGTTTGTATTCCTACTAGTTTCCTACTAGTAAAAAACCTTACAAGCCAAGTTATACTTGAAACTCCATTTTTGAATAAAATATTTCCTTTGAAGTATATAGATACTAAAGGAATCCTTGGATCATTTCAAGGAAAAGAGATATATTTTCCTTTTATTGTAAATCCAATATCAAAAGAAATCAATCAAGTAAAAGAAAATCTTTTACAAGCAAAGATTAATCAAATTGAATTCTTACAAAAAGAAATATTTTCTTTATGCATCCAGGAGAAAGTACAAAACCCTAAATTACAGGGAAAAATAAAACTAATTGAAAATAAATTTAGTTTAAAAATATGTAATGATCATCCGAATGCGTTTTGGGAAAGGAAGAAATATATTGTTTCTCTTCCTTACGAAAATGATTTCAAAGAAAATCAAATTCCAACCAAGGAAAGACCATGTCAAATGAATATATAATATATGGAATTATGTAAGAAAGAAATTAAATCTTTATTAGACAAAAATCTAATAAGAGATTCAAAATCTCCTTGGTCTTCACGGCACTCACTGATATCGAGGACAACCTCCATTTCTCTCACCCACCGGTGAGCACCTACACCATTGCCATTCCCTTCGAAAGTAGGGGGCTTGCATCTCTGGAATGCCCCATAACTACATCCCTTGGTCGTCATCCCTACTGCATCATCCTCCTCCTCGTCGGACATTACCGTCTCCGGCTCCGACCGTTCCTCCTCTCCATTGCTCTCCTTCCCAGTCGACCCTTTCCTGTCCTCCTTCTCCTTTCTCTCCTCGTTCCTCACAGCTCGGATAACTTCAGTCACTATGGACGGTAAGACTGTCTGCATGACCTGGTGCACCTCATCAGCAATCGCCTCCCGAGCTGAGACGTTCAGGCTGGCATTCTCGTTTCCTTCAGTCCGGTCATGAACCTCAGGGTTTCCATGAGTCGTCTCAGGAGCCTTAGCACTGCTCCTAGTCGCACGCGGTCTACCTCTTCCTTTAGAAGCCTTGGAAGATTTCTTCCCAGCCATTTCCTAAGCTTATAAGATTCAAACACTAACACAGTCATTCAAGGTAATAGCTCAGTTTATGTCAAGTATAGTAAGTCCCTAATTACAGTGGCCAGTTGTGATTAACCACTTACTTTACTTTTCACACCCCAAGTATTTCCTATCCTGGCTACATCAGTATCTAAATCTACTAAGATCACATAAGTCAAATAGCATACACACATAATTCTGGTTAACTTTAAGAAAAGAATTACCAGATGGCACGTAGCTACTCGGGCTGACATCCCTCCTTCTGTCCCGTTTTCAGTTTAAGTTTAGGTTTCTTTTGAAAATATTACCTATTTCACTTAAACTTTAGCTCTAATACCAACTTGTAAGGCCCCGATCTCAGGCACCTCACAGTTGGTCATTCACAGCAGTAATCAAAATAAACATTATAGATTTACAAATTTAAGCAGCGTAATTAATTTAATAAAAGCCCTTCATTTCATTATAAACACTGTTGCTAAGCAATCCACCTTGGTTTAATCGGTTTACAAAAGAATAGTTTAACTGCATTACAAAGCAACAGTGATTTCTATTAAGGATGGATGTCAGTCTTTCCCTTCCGAGTAGCTTCACCCTCGTGCCATCCTCAGCAATAATTACCTACCAACTAAAAATGTATAAAAGTCAGCGTTGCTGAGTGAGCTCTAGTTTTATACGTAATAAAATACTTTCTATATGTGTATATGAAAATACTCTTTTCTTAAAAATACAACTCTGTACTATATATGCGAGCACACATTAACTGTATGAACAAATATTGTTCATTCTCTGTACTGTATGCCTTGTGTCTAAACTTTTAACTTTATGTTTCACTGTCTGTATGGACCAATACGCAATGCCCCAACTATATGCGCGATGGAAAACGGGTGATGGGCCACCTATATCCCTCGAAATGGTCAACTGTATCCCCCGAAAGGGTCAACTATATCCCCCGAAAGGGTCAATTGTATCCCTCGAAAGGGCTCTGTGTACTATGTACAAGGCCGACCCAATCACCCAGGACACACTACAGTGGTCCTGCCAATCTCAATTGATTGACCCTGTGTGCATAAAGGGTAGCTAACCCGCAACACAGTTGAGCTAATGACAACACGGTCGTGTCCCTCCTATAAGCTTGCAGGACTTATTAACATTTTATTTATGTTCCGCTTCTTTTCTTTATTGCTCTTTCACTTTATTAATACGATATACTTCATGTTACGATAATATCATACCACGTAAAGTCACATACTATAAGTAATAATAGTAGTAGCAATAACTATAATAAGGAACAATCATAGTAATCTTATCATGCATGGAACATCATCATTAATAAGCCCTTAGTCAACCTCAGTCAAAACCCTAAAGCACGGACTCCCAGAAAATTCTGTAAAAATTACTAAGTGTTTGGGCGCATGAGAACTATTTAGGCGCATGAGCCCTGTTCAGGAGTTTCATCACTATGTAGGCACATCAACCAACACTTAAAACCATTTTCACTTTAGGCGCATGAGCTATTCAGGCGCATGGGCAATATTGGGGCACATGAGGTTACTGTGTGGGCACATGTAACACCCGTATTTTTGGTAAGAAGAGAATAAAAGAAAAAGAAGAAGGAAGAAATAAAAGTCAACCCCAAAGTTGAGGGGGTAAAAGTGTCAAAAAGCACAAAAAGCAATAAAAGTTGGTGAAAAGGTGGCATGGCCGCCCATTTCAACCTGCACAACATCTTTTCTTCGGTTTTTAGAGAGAGAGTGTAGAGAAAACTCTCGGATATTCGAAGAACAAGAAGAATAAGTCGAAGTTCAGGTAAGAATTCGTATTTTTAAGATGTGTTTTGGCTAAGAAACCGAGAATGCATGTTCTTATATGTGTTTTTGTGTTTGGGTGTGTTCATTGGGTTTTATAGGTGTTAAACTTGTAGCAAACGGGTTTTGAAGAAGTCATACCCAAGAGACTGCTAAGGTGAGTTCTAGACCCCGGTTTTTACTTGTTTTAAACTCTTTTGGGGCTGAAAATGTATTAAACGATTTTTACCATGTTTATCTATTGATACCCGTATTTGTTTTGGCATGTTTGATGATGTTTATTAAATGTTTATGTGTAGTTCATGCTTAGAAAGCTTAGAACATTTAGGCCTGATGTTTGGGTTTGGAAATATCATAGTAATAAGCTGGACAGAAGGTTGATGAGCCTACACAGTAGCCTCTTACGCCCAGGATTGCCTTAGAAAGGTTCTAAGTAGGGTCATGAGTCCAAATAGTTCTCATATGCCCAAACAGTACCTAATACGCCTAAGGCTCATAAGCCTCAACAGTGCTCATATGCTTGAAAATGACTTAGAAAAGTTAAGTGTAAGGTAATATGCCGAAACAGGGCTCTTACGCCTGAAAAGTACGCTTCAAAGCCTAAGTGTAGGGTAATGAGTCTAAACAGTACTCTTGTGCCTAAAATAATGACTTAGAAAACTAAGTATAGGTAATATGCCTAAATAGTACTTATACGCCTGAGATTTTTCTATGTACAGGGTAATGAGCCTAAACAGTGCTCATAGTCTTGAATAGCTCATACGCCTAAGGTGAAAAGGTTTCTAAGTGTAGGCTGGTGAGCCTACATAGTGGTGAAAAGCCTGAACAGGGCTTATGCGCCCAAACAGGGCTCTTACTCCCAGACACTTAGAAATTTTTAGAAAATTTTCTGGGAGTCTGTGCTTTAGGGTTTGACCAAGGTTGACTAAGGGCCTATTAATGATGGTGTTCCATGCATGATATGATTATTTATAATTGTTCTTTATTATAGTTATTGTTATTATTACTACTCATAGTATGTGACTTTACGTGGTATGTTATTATCGTAACGTAAAGTATATTGTAATAATAAAGTGAAAGAGCAATAAAGAAAAGAAGTGGAACATAAATAAAATGTTAATAAGTCTTGCAAGCACATAGGAGGGACACGACCGTGTTGTCATTAGCTCAACTGTGTTGCGGGTTAGCTACCCTTTTATGCACACAGGATCAATCGATTGAGATTGGTAGGACCTTTGTAGCGTGTCCTGGGTGATTAGGTCGGCCTTGTACACAGTACACATAGCCCTTTCAAGGGATACAGTTGACCCTTCGGGGAACATAGTTGACCCTTTCGAGTGATACAGTTGACCATTTGGGGAATATAGTTGACCCTTTCGAGGGATACAGTTGACCCTTCGGGGAACATAAATGGCCCCTCACCCGTTTTCCATCGCGCACATAGTTGGGGCATTGCGCACTGGTCCACATAGACAGTGGAACATAAAGTTAAAAAGTTTACAGACAAGGCATACAGTACTAAGAACGAACAATATTTGTTCATACATTTAATGCGTGCTCGCATACACAGTACAGAGTTGTATTTTACAGAAAAGAGTATTTTTATATACAACATATAGAAAGTATTTTATTACGTATAAAACTAGAACTCACTCAGCAACGCTGACTTTTATACATTTTCAGTTGGCAGGTAAATATTGCTGAGGATGGCACGAGGACGAAGCTACTCAGCAAGACAAGGCTGACATGCATCCATATTTTGATTCTATTGTTGTTTTGTAATGCAATTGAACAACCTTTTTGTAAGTCATGAACAAGATTGTATTGCTTAACAACGGTAGTTAAAAGTAAATGAAAGGTTTTATTACATGAAATTCTGCTGCGTATATTATGAAATGAATATTAATAGGCATCTATGATGCAATGAATGACCAACTGTGAGGTGCCCGGGATCGGGGCCTTACAAGTTGGTATCAGAGCCATAGTTTAAGTGAAATGGGTAAATATTTTCAAAATAAACCTAAACTTAAACTGAAAATGGGACAGAAAGAGGGATGTCAGCCCGAGTAGCTCCGTGCCAACAGGTATTTCTTTTCTTAAAAGTTAACCGGTATTTTGTGCGTGTGCTATTTGACTTATGTGATCATAGTAGATTTAGATACTGATGAAGTCAGGATAGGAAATGCTTGGGGTGTGAAAAGTAAAGTAAGTGGCTAATCACAACTGGCCACTGTAATTAGGGACTTACTATACTTGACATAAACTGAGCCATTACCTTGAATGACTGTGTTAGTGTTTGAATCTTATAGTGCTTAGGAAATGGCTGGGAAGAGACCTTCTAAGACTACTAGAGGCAGAGGTCGACCGCGTGCGACTAGGAGCAGCGCTAAAGCTCCTAAGACGACCCCTGTGAACCACGAGATTCCTGACCGGAATGAAGAAACTGAGAATGCGAGCCTGAATGCCTCAGCCAGGGAGGCGATTGCTGATGAGGTACATCAGGTCCTGCAGACAGTTATGCCGTCTGTAGTGACCGATGTTATTCGAGCTGTGCGGAACGAGGAAAGAAAAGAGAAAGAGGACAGGAAGGAGTCGACAGGGAAGGAAAGCAATAGAGAGGAAGGACGGCTAGAGCCGGAGACGATAGTGTCTGACGAGGAGGAGGATGTTGTAGTAGGGGTGACAACTAAGGGATGCAGTTATGGGGCATTCCAAAGGTGCAAGCCCCCGACTTTTGATGGTAATGGCGATGCTGCTGCTGCTCACCACTGGGTGAGGGAGATGTAGGCAGTGCTAGAGATCAGTGAGTGTCGCGAAGATCAAAAGGTGAAGTTTGTGACTCACTCTTTTGCCGACTCGGCGTTGTGTTGGTGGGATAATATTGTCCAAGCTGAGGGTACTAGAGCCATCGGGAAGATGCGATGGAAGGAACTGAAGCAACTAGTGATGGAGGAGTTTTGTCCTCATAAGGAACTCGACAGGATTGAGAGGGAGTTCCTGCAACTTGAGGCAGGGACCATGACCCATCAACAGTACACCACAAAATTTAATGAGATGGCGAAACTGGTACCGGATCAGGTGACGCCGGTGTCTCGAAAGATCAACCGTTATATTCAGGGACTGCCAGCCGACATTCCCAGGCACATGATCGCTGCTAGACCGAGCACCTTTAGGTCGTCAGTGGATCTGGCTGGGAGGCTCTACAATGAAAGGGAAGTGACAGTGGTGGAAGTGAAGAAAGCCGGTGGTGGTGACCGGAGTTGGAATGGAAAGAGGTTTAGGGAACAACAAGAAGATGAGAATGGATGACCGTAGGGTGGGGTCGTCCAGCTCGGGGTCAAAGAAATGTGGCAAATATGGAAGGGAGCATCCTGGTGAGTGCAGAATGGGGATGAACGTATGCTTTAGGTGTGGCCAGCCTGGCCATACGCTAGAGCCTATAAGAAGCCATGGGGGGAGAGCTCTGGAGCGGGGAATAAGAAGCCGGAAGAAGGAGGGCAGAGGGCAAGTGCTAGAGCTTACAACATGACCCGGGAAGAAGCCAGAGTGGATCCCGATGTCGTGTCAGGTATGTTTCTAGTTAAACAAACTTGTGCCTCTGTATTATTTGATTCTGGTGCTAGTAGGAGTTTTATTTCTACTACCTTTTGTGCTACGTTGTCTGTTAGCAGTAGGGGAATTAGCGAGCCTTTTGATGTAGAAACTGCTATCGGTAAGTCCACCAGAGTTACTGATGTAATAGAAGATTGTGCCATAGAATTAGAAGGTCATAGGTTTGCTGCTAAATTACATGTGATGCCCCTAGGTGGATTTGATGTAGTACTAGGGATGGATTGGTTAGCAACCTATGAAGCGAATATTATGTGTCGTAAGAAGATGATTAGACTAACGGCGCCGGACGGAAGTTCGGTGACAATATACGGCGATCGGGTTACGACGATTCCGAAAGTGATTTCGATGCTGGTGGCAGGAAAATGCATGAAACGTGGATGTAGCGCTTATTTGGCCTACGTAAAGGATGTGGACACGTCAACACAACAATTGTCCGATGTGCCGGTTGTGTGTGACTTTCCCGATGTATTTCCAGAGGACCTATCAGGTGTGCCACCAGATCGCGAAATCGAATTTCAAATTGACTTGATACCCGGTGCCCAACCTGTCGCCAAGGCACCGTATCGATTAGCTGCGACTGAAATGAAGGAGTTAATGGAGCAACTACAAGAATTGCTCGATAAGGGTTTCATCAGACCAAGTATCTCTCCTTGGGGTGCTCCGGTCTTATTCGTGAAAAAGATGGACGGTAGCATGAGAATGTGTATCGACTACCGTGAGTTGAACAAATTGACGATAAAGAACCGGTATCCGTTACCGAGGATTGACGACTTGTTCGACCAGCTCCAGGGTGCCAGTTGGTTCTCGAGGATAGATCTTCGATCTGGCTACCATCAATTGAAAGTGAGGGAGCAGGACATTCCTAAAACATCTTTTCGTACGCGTTATGGACACTATGAGTTTCTAGTTATGTCCTTTGGTTTAACCAACGCGCCAGCTGCTTTTATGGATTTGATGAATCGGGTGTGCCGGCCTATGTTGGATAAATCAGTGATTGTATTCATCGATGATATCTTGATTTATTCAAGGAGCGAGGAAGAGCATGCTGGTCACATTCGGGAAGTGTTGGAGACTTTGAGAAAGGAGAAACTGTATGCTAAGTTCTCCAAGTGTGCTTTTTGGCTACGCGAGGTGCAATTTCTGGGTCACGTGGTAAATGCAGAGGGAATCAAGGTGGACCCAACAAAGGTTGAGGCTGTGATGCAATGGAAGTCACCAAAGACGCCATCCAAGATTTATAGAATCTTGGGATTGGCGGGCTACTACAGGAGATTTATTCAAGACTTCTTCAAGATAGCCTCACCTTTGACTAAATTGACCCGCAAGGACGTGAAGTTCGTGTGGGGTCGAGAGCAGGAGAGTGCCTTTGAGGAGTTGAAGACGAGACTAACACAAGCTCCTGTCTTGACATTGCCCGAGGAAAGTGAAGACTTAGTGGTATATTCGGATGCATCCTACTCAGGGCTAGGTTGTGTATTGATGCAACGTGGAAGGGTAATAGCCTACGCATCCCGACAACTGAAAACCCACGAACTCAACTATCCCACACATGATCTAGAACTAGCTGCGGTGGTTTTTGCGTTGAAGATTTGGCGGCACTATCTATACGAGACAAAGTGCACCATCTTCACAGACCACAAAAGCTTGAAGTACTTTTTCGAGCAGAAAGATTTAAACATGAGGCACAGGCGATGGTTGGAGCTCATCAAGGATTACGATTGCGAAATCCATTACCATCGGGGCAAGGCCAACGTGGTGGCAGATGCCCTTAGCCGAAAGGAAAGGCCCGAGCCGATCCGGGTGAAGGCTTATCAGCTGATTATGACCTCCGATGTAATGACACAGATTAAGGAGTTCCAAGACGAGGCTTTAAAAGAAGATCGTCTTAAATCCGAAAGGATGAGGGTCTAGTTACGGAATTGGGCGAGAACACTCTTGGTGTTAAGACCCGATTCGGGCGAATGTGGAATCCTCGATATGGGGATCTACGTGGAAAGATTATGGATGAAGCCCACAAGACTCGATACTCCATTCGTCCCGGTGCTACCAAGATGTATCACGATATGAAGAAATATTACTGGTGGCCGGGTATGAAACGCGATGTAGTGGAGTACGTGAGTAAGTGCCTCACTTGTCTCCAAGTGAAGGCGGAACACCAGAAACCGTACGGGAAGATCCAACCGTTGGATATACCCGAATGGAAGTGGGATCATATCACCATGGACTTCATTACTAAGCTACCTCGCACATCGAGGGGATGCGATACTGTTTGGGTGATTGTCGACCGACTAACAAAGAGTGCCTACTTCCTACCGATCCGCGAGACGTATTCATCCGAAAGATTGGCGGATCTATTCATCACTGAAATCGTAGCTCGTCATGGCGTGCCGGTGTCTATCGTGTCGGATCGTGACACCCGGTTCACATCGAAGTTTTGGAGGAGATTCCATGATGCAATGGGGATGAGGCTATGCTTCACATTAGTACCACATATCATCCTCAGATGGACGATCAGTCTGAGAGGACGATGCTTGAGGATATGCTTCAAGCATGCATGATCAATTTTGAAGGAAGTTGGGATGATCACTTACCATTAGCAGAATTCTTGTACAACAACAGTTATCATGCCAGTATTGGCATGCCACCCTACGAGATGCTATACGGTAGGAGATGTAGGATGCATGTATGTTGGGGAGACATTGGGCAGAAAGAGTTGGGAGGTGTCGAGGTAATCGAAGCTACGACTGAGAAATTGGAAAAGATCAAAGCCTTCATGAAGGAGGCGAAGGATAGGCAAAAGTCGTATGCTGACAAGAGGCGAAGACCAATAGAGTTCAAGGTTGAGGACCGAGTGATGTTGAAGGTCTCACCTTGGAAAGGAATTATCCGATTCAGGAAACGAGGTAAGTTAAGCCCAAGATACATAGGCCCTTTCCGAATCATCGCACGAGTAGGAGAGGTAGCCTATCGACTTGAATTGCCAGATGAGTTAAGTGGAATTCATCCCACATTCCATGTATCTCATCTGAGAAAGTGCTTAGCTGATGAAGATATGATTGTTCCACTGGAAGACATTGAAGTAGACGAACGGCTCAATTATGTGGAGCAACCAGTGGCAATCATTGATCGTAAGGAAAAGAAGTTAAGAAATAAAGTGGTTCCTCTTGTGCATGTACAGTGGAAGCACAGGAAGGGATCCGAGTCTATGTGGGAGACTGAAGAGGAGATGAGACAACATTACCCACATCTGTTCGAGGAAACCTATATAAGGGGGGTGGACTTGTAACACCCGTATTTTTTGTAATAAGAGAATAAAAGAAAAAGAAGAAGGAAGAAATAAAAGTCAACCCCAAAGTTGAGGGGGTAAAAGTGTCAAAACGCACAAAAAGCAATAAAAGTTGGTGAAAAGGTGGCATGGCCGCCCATTTCAACCTGCACAACATCTTTTCTTCAGTTTTTAGAGAGAGAGAGCAGAGAAAACTCTCGGATATTCGAAGAACAAGAAGAAGAAGTCGAAGTTGAGGTAAGAATTCGTATTTTTAAGATGTGTTTTGGCTAAGAAACCAAGAATACATGTTCTTATGTGTGTTTTTTGTGTTCGGGTGTGTTCATTGGGTTTTATAGGTGATAAACTTGTAGCAAACGGGTTTTGAAGAAGTCATACCCGAGAGACTGCTAAGGTGAGTTCTAGACCCCGGTTTTTACTTGTTTTAAACTCTTTTGGGGCTGAAAATGTATTAAACGATTTTTACCATGTTTATCTATTGATACCCGTATGTGTTTTGGCATGTTTGATGATGTTTATTAGATGTTTATGTGTAGTTCATGCTTAGAAAGCTTAGAACATTTAGGCCTGATGTTTGGGTTTGGAAATATCATAGTAATAAGCTGGACAGAAGGTTGATGAGCCTACACAGTAGCCTCTTACGCCCAGGATTGCCTTAGAAATGTTCTAAGTAGGGTCATGAGTCCAAATAGTTCTCATATGCCCAAACAGTACCTAATACGCCTAAGGCTCATAAGCCTCAACAGTGCTCATATGCTTGAAAATGACTTAGAAAAAGTTAAGTGTAAGGTAATATGCCCAAACAGGGCTCTTACGCCTGAAAAGTAGGCTTAAAAGCCTAAGCGTAGGGTAATGAGTCTAAATAGTACTCTTGTGCCTAAAATAATGACTTAGAAAACTAAGTATAGGGTAATATGCCTGAATAGTACTCATACGCCTGAGATTTTTCTAAGTACAGGGTAATGAGCCTAAACAGTGCTCATACGCCTGAATAGCTCATACGCCTAAGGTTAAAAGGTTTCTAAGTGTAGGCTGCTGAGCCTACATAGTGGTGAAAAGCCTGAACAGGGTTTATGCGCCCAAACAGGGCTCTTACCCCCAGACACTTAGAAATTTTTAGAAAATTTTCTGGGAGTCTGTGCTTTAGGGTTTGACGAAGTTTGACTAAGGGCCTATTAATGATGGTGGTCCATGCATGATATGATTATTTATAATTGTTCTTTATTATAGTTATTGTTATTATTATTACTCATAGTATGTGACTTTACGTGGTATGTTATTATCGTAACGTGAAGTATATTGTAATAATAAAGTGAAAGAGCAATAAAGAAGAGAAGTGGAACATAAATAAAATGTGAATAAGTCTTGCAAGCACATAGGAGGGACACGACCATGTTGTCGTTAGCTCAACTGTGTTGCGGGTTAGCTACCCTTTTATGCACACAGGGTCAATCGATTAAGATTGGCAGGACCTTTTTAGCGTGCCCTGGGTGATTGGGTCGGCATTGTACACAGTACACATAGCCCTTTCGAGGGATACAGTTGACCCTTCGGGGAACATAGTTGACCCTTTTGAGGGATACAGTTGACCCTTCGGGGAACATAGTTGACCATTTCGAGGGATACAGTTGACCCTTCGGGGAACATAGATGGCCCATCACCCGTTTTCCATCGCGCACATAGTTGGGTCATTGCGCACTGGTCCACATAGACAGTGGAACATAAAGTTAAAAAGTGTACAGACAAGGCATACAGTACAGAGAACGAACAATATTTGTTCATACAGTTAATGCGTGCTCGCATACACAGTACAGAGTTGTATTTTACAGAAAAGAGTATTTTTATATACAACATATAGAAAGTATTTTGTTACGTATAAAACTAGAACTCACTCAGCAACGCTGACTTTTATTCATTTTTAGTTGGCAGGTAAATATTGCTGAGGATGGCACGAGGACGAAGCTACTCGGCAAGACAAGGCTGACATCCATCCATATTTTGATTCTATTGTTGTTTTGTAATGCAATTGAACAACCTTTTTGTAACTCATGAACAACATTGTATTGCTTAACAACAGTAGTTAAAAGTAAATGAAAGTTTTATTACATAAAATTCCGTTGTGTATATTATGAAATGAATATTAATAGGCATCTATGATGCAATGAATAACCAACTGTGAGGTGCCCGGGATCGGGGCCTTACAGCACATGAGCCCTGTGTGGGCGCAAGAACCTACTTGGAATATTTCTAAGGCAAGTTTTGGGCGCACGAGGTTACTGTTTGGGCATATCATCTCCCACTTAGGCTTTTAAGCCTATTTTTCAGGCGCAAGAGCCCTGTTTGGGCACATGAACTTACCTAAAACTTTTCTAAGGCAAAGCTCTAGGCACATGGGCCTTGTTTGGGCGCATAAGCACCTACTTATATGTTTCTAAGTTGTTTTTCGATCCCAAACATCATCATATGTAAGGCCCGCTTCCCGGAGACCTCACAGTTGGTCATTCACAGCAGTAATTACATAAAACATTACATATTATAAATTTAAGCAACGGAATTTATTTAACAAAAACCATTCATTTCATTATAAACATTGTTGTTAAGCAATACATTGTAGTTCATGAGTCACAAAAAGATTAGTTAAATGAATTACAAAACAACAGTATCGTCAAAACATGAATGGATGACAGTCTTGCCCCGCCGAGTAGCCATCCCCACGTGCCATCCTCAACATCGTTTACCTGCCAACTGGAAAACACATAAAAGTCAGCGATGCTGAGTGAGTTCTAGTTTTATATTTAAAATACTTTACTTTTTCAGATCATACTATACTTTCGTACATGCCCACATATTATACGTACATGTAGATAATATCATTATTATCTTTCATTGCATTCGTTAGCTTTCGTTCGTTCATCATAACTCATTATCATTCATTTATCATCTAGATCCCGTCAGGCTTTACCCTCTTCATGGCATACATCCACGATTATGGAGGTCGAATGACAAGGATCACGTTTTGTGCTTTATTATGATATCTCGTTCGTGAGAATACATCCTACATTCATACAGATAATAATTAGTATTATTATCCTCATCATTCGTTCATTTCATACCCTTTCCATTACTCTTTCGGTCTGTACATTCATTATTACGAGTCTGTTGCGACAACAAGGCCGCTCAGCTCCATATCGATCTCCCACGATCGTATGTTAGCCAAGTCTGTTGCAACACCAGGATGCTCACCTCAGTGGCGAATCTATAGATTTGACTTCTAACCAAGTCTGTTGCAACACAAAGTTGCTCACCTCATTGTCAATCTCAAAGATTGACACTGTGTGCATCCTTCGGGGTAGCTAACCCGCATCACAGTTGAGCTAACACCTGCCAGGGGTGTGCACCTCCATACATTTGCTTGCAATCCATTCGTTCATTCGTTTTCGTTCCACTTTTCTTTATCATTAGTCTTTCACTTTATTAATGATAATAATTTTTGTCTTGATCATGATCAAACCACATAGAGTCATATAGTATTAATATTAATAACATTAATAACAATAATAATAACTCTAATCATAACATCATCCATAATAAGGGTCATAATGCCAATCAAACATAATCATACGCATTTAATGGACCATAGTCAATAGTAGTCCAAAACCCTAATTGCACAGACTCCCATGAAAATTCAGCATTTAATTCTAAGTGTTGGGCGCATGACGACTATTTGGGCGCATGTGCCCTGTCTGGGCGTATTACACTGTGCAGGCGTTCCACCTCAACACTTAGCAGTTTATTACCTAGGCGTATGAGCACTATTCAGACTCATTACCCTACACTTAGTTTCTATGTCAAAATCTCAGGCGTATGAGCACTATTCAGAATCATTACCCTACACTTAGTTTCTAAGTCAAAATCTCAGGCGTATGAGCACTATTCAGACTAATTACCCTTCACAGATTCTAAATCAAAATCTCAGGCGTATGAGTACTATTCAGGCATATTACCTTGTAAGTTTTCTAAGGCATAAATTCAGGCGTATTAGTACTGTTCAGGCTCATTACCCTATACTTAGTTTTCTAAGTTCTAAATTTCAGGCACATGAGCACTGTTGGGGAGCATAAGCCCCAACACTTAAGTTTCTGTCAAGATCCTGGGAGTATGAGGACTGTTCAGGCTTATGAGCCTTATATAGGCGTATTGCAACCTGATTATGTTTCTAAGTGGTTTTCCAGTCCCAAACATCATATTACCTAGTTCTAAACATGCACATACTATTCCAGGCAAAAACTTAACATAATCATAGCAACATATTTGCCCAAAACATACCGAACCCACATACGCATGCACATGAACATACGGGTATAATACCCAACCTTATAAAAACATACATAAATGTATTTTCCAGCCCCAAAATCGTATAAACATGTAAAAAGGGGATCTAGAAACTCACCTTAGCTGCTTTCAAGCTTTATACTCTAAATCTTGGACTTCTCAAAGAATCCGAACACCTATATGTTTCTAAACACACAATCTGAACACATATACACATAAGATCACATAATCGAGGCTAATTTAGCAAAGAACAACTTAAAAACACTAAATTATACCTTAAATTCGACTCCTGCTTGAATTTCTTCTCAAATCCGAGCTTTTCTTCTTTCTCTCTCTAAAATATCGCGTGAATGATGTTGCGCAGGGTATAATGGGCGGCCATGCCACCTTTTTGTACAAAATAAATACAAACTTTGCACATTTGACACTTTTCACCCTTCCACTTTTACTTGACTTTCTTTTCTCTCTTTTTCCTTCTCTTTTATTCTTTTATGTATTTTAAAAAAAGAAATACAGGTTTTACAATCCCCGAAACCAGTTATTCCTCAAACAGATGAGGATAATGCTGCTTCATCTCTTCCTCTGTTTCTCATGTGGATTCGGATCCCTTCCTGTGCTTCCACTATACAAGCACAAGAGGAACCACTTTATTTCTCAACCTCTTCTCTTTACGATTGATGATTGTCACTGGTTGCTCCACATAATTGAGCCTTTCATCAACTTCAATGTCCTCCAGTGGTACAATCATATCCTTATCAGTTAAGCACTTTCTCGGATGAGATACATGGATTGTGGGATGAATTTCACTTAACTCATCTGGCAACTCAAGTCTATAGGCTACCTCTCCTACTCGTGCAACGATGCGGAAAGGTCCTATATATCTCGGGCTTAACTTACCTTGTTTTCTAAATCTAATAATTCCTTTCCAAGGTGAGACCTTCAACATGACTCGGTCTCCAACCTTGAATTCTATCGGTCTTCGCCTTTTGTCAGCATACGACTTTTGTCTATCTTTCGCCGCCTTCAAGAAGGCATTGATCTTTTCCAACTTCTCAGTCGTAGCTTCGATCACCTTGACACCTCCCAGCTCTTTCTGCCCAACGTCTCCCCAACATACGGGCGTCCTACATCTCCTACCATATAGCATCTCGTAGGGTGGCATGCCAGTACGGGCATGATAACTATTATTGTACGAGAATTCTGCTAACGGTAAGTGATCATCCCAACTTCCTCCAAAATCGATCACGCATGCTCGAAGCATATCCTCGAGCGTTTGTGTCGTCCTCTCAGACTGCCCGTCCGTCTGAGGATGATAGGCTGTACTAATGTGTAGCCTCTTTCCCATTGCATCATGAAATCTTCTCCAAAACGTCGACGTAAACCGGGTGTCACGATCCGACACGATAGACACCAGCACACCATGACGAGCTACGATCTCCTTGATGAACAGATCCGCCAATCCTTCGGATGAATACGTCTCGCGGATCGGTAGGAAGTGGGCACTCTTTGTTAGTCGGTCAACAATCACCCAAATAGTATCGCATCCCCTCGATGTGCGAGGTAGCTGAGTAATGAAGTCCATGGTGATATGCTCCCACTTCCATTCGGGTATAACCAACGGTTGGATTTTCCCGTACGGTTTCTGGTGTTCCGCCTTCACTTGGAGACAAGTAAGGCACTTACTCACGTACTCCACTACATCGCGTTTCATACCCGGCCACCAATAATCTTTCTTCATATCGTGATACATCTTGGTAGCACCGGGATGAATGGAGTATCGAGTCTTATGGGCTTTGTCCATAATCTTTCCACGTAGATCCCCGTATCGAGGAATCCACATTTGCCCTAATCGGGTCTTAACACCAAGAGTGTTCTCGCCCAATTCCGTGACTAGACCGCTCATCCTTTCGGAGTTAAGACGATCTTTTTTCAAAGCCTCGTCTTGGAACTCCTTAACCTGTGTCATCATATCGGAGGTCATAATCAGCTGATGAGCCTTCACCCGGATCAGCTCGGGTCCTTCTTTTCGGCTAAGGCCATCTGCCACCACGTTGGCCTTGCCCGGATGGTAATGGATTTCGCAATCATAATCCTTTATGAGCTCCAACCATCGCCTCTTCTCATGTTAAGATCTTTCTGCTCGAAGAAGTACTTCAAGCTTTTGTGGTCTGTGAAGATGGTGCGCTTCGTCCCGTATAGATAGTGCCACCAAATCTTCATCGCAAAAACCACCGTGGCTAATTCTAGATCGTGTGTGGGGTAGTTGACTTCGTGGGTTTTCTGTTGTCGAGATGCATAAGCTATTACCCTTCCACGTTGCATCCGAATAAACCAATAAGTCGTCATTTCCTTCGGGCAATGTCAAGACAGGAGCTTATGTTAGTCTCGTCTTCAACTCCTCAAAGGCAGTCTCCTACTCTCGACCCCACACGAATTTCACGTCCTTGCGGGTCAATTTTGTCAAAGGTGAGGCTATCTTGGAGAAGTCTTAAATAAATCTCCTGTAGTAGCCCGCCAATCCCAAGAAGCTACGAATTTTGGATGGCGTCTTAGGAGACTTCCATTGCATCATGGCCTCCACCTTTGCCGGGTCCACCATGATCCCCTCAGCGTTTACCACGTGACCCAGAAATTGCACATCGCGTAGCCAAAAAGCACACTTGGAGAATTTAGCATACAATTTCTCCTTTCTCAAAGTCTCTAACACTTCCCGAATGTGACCGGCATGCTCTTCTTTGCTCCTTGAGTAAATCAGGATATCATCGATGAACACAATCACTGATTTATCTAACATTGGCCGACACACTCGATTCATCAAATCCATAAAAGCAGCTGGCGCGTTGGTTAAACCAAAGGACATAACAAGAAACTCATAGTGTCCATAACACGTACGAAAAGCTGTTTTAGGAATGTATTGCTCCCTCACTTTCAGCTGATGGTAGCCAGATCGAAGATCTATCCTCGAGAACCAACTGACACCTTGGAGCTGATCAAACAAGTCGTCAATCCTCGGCAACGGATACCAATTCTTTATCGTCAACTTATTCAACTCACGGTAGTCGATACACATTCTCATGCTACAGTCCTTCTTCTTTACGCACAAGACCGGAGCACCCCAAGGAGAGATACTCGGTCTGATGAAACCCTTATCAAGTAATTCTTGCAGTTGCTCTATTAACTCCTTCATCTCAGACGGAGCTAATCGATACGGTGCCTTAGCGACAGGTTGGGCACCGGGTATCAATTCAATTTGAAATTTGATTTCGTGATCCGGTGGCACACCCGATAGGTCCTATGGAAACACATCGGGAAAGTCACACACAACCGGCACATCGGATAATTGTGGTATTGACGTTTCCACATCCTTCACGTAGGCTAGATAAGCGCTACATCCACGTCTCATGCACTTTCCCGCCACCGCCATCGAAATTACTTTTGCAATCATCATAACCCGATCGCCATATATTGTCATCGGACTTCCATCAGGCGCCGTCAGTCTAATCATTTTCTTACGACATACGATATTCGCTTCGTGGGTTGCTAACCAATCCATCCCTAGTACTACATCAAATCCATAGTCCTCTATCACATTTATAACCCTAGTGGACTTACCAATAGCAGTCTCTACGTCAAAGGGCTCATCAATGCATTTACTACTAAGAGGTAGTTTAGCACAGAAATTGGCAGAAATAAAACTGCTACAAGCACCAGGATCAAATAACACAGAAGCAAGAGTTTGATCTACTAGAAACGTACCTCACACAACATCGGGGTCCGTCCTAGCCTCCTCCCTGGTCATGGTGAAAGCTCTGGCACTCGCCTTCTGCCCTTCAGTACCGATCGTCTTCTTTGCCCCAGAACTCTCAGCCCTCGGCCTCCTGCAATCCTTACCCATATGGCCACTTTCCCCGCAGTTGATACACCTTGCAGCCTTACAGTCTCTAGCCATATGACCGGATTTCCCACACTTGAAACAGACGTTTAACCCCCATCTACATTCAACGCCATGCTCCTTCCCACACTTGTCACACCTTTTGGGTCCCGAGCTTGATGACCCCACCCTACGATCATCCCTCCTCATCTTCTTGTTATTCGGGGTAAAACCACCACGCCCGAACCGCTTCCTATTCCAATTCCGGTCAGCGCTACCGGCTTTCTTTGCCTCCACCATCATCACCTCCCTCTCATCATAAAGTCTTCCAGCCAAATCCACTATCGACCTAAAGGTGCTCGGTCGAGCAGCGATCAGGTTCCTGCGAATGTCGGCTGGCAGTCCCTGAATGTACCGGTTGATCTTCCGAGACACCGGCGTCACCTGATCCGGCACCAACCTCGCCATCTCATTAAACTTGGTAGTGTACTTTTGGTGGGTCATGGTTCTCGCCTCGAGTTTTAGGAACTCTCTCTCAACCTTATCGAGTTCCCTATGAGGACAAAATTCCTCAATTACCAGCTTCTTCATTTCTGTCCATCGCATTTTCCCGATGGCCCTGGAACCCTCAGCTTGTATGAGGTTGTCCCACCAGTATAGTGCAGAGTCAGTAAAGGAGTGGGTGGCAAACTTCACCTTCCGATCCTCCCGGCACTCGCTGATTTCGAGTACTGCTTCCATCTCCCTTACCCAATGGTGGGCGCTGGTAGCATTACCATTTCCATCAAAAGTCGGGGGCTTGCACCTCTGGAATGCCCCGTAAATGCATCCCTTGGTCGTCACCCCTACTACATCATCCTCTTCCTCATCAAATACTACTATCTCAGGATCCGGTCGTTCCTCTCCTCCCTTGCTTTCCTTCCCAGTCGACCCTCTCCTGTCCTCCTTCTCCTTTCTCTCCTCATTCCTCACAGCTCGAATAACATCGGTCACTACAGATGGCATAACTGCCTGCAGGACCTGGTGTACCTCATCAGCAATCGCCTCCCGAGCTAAGGCGTTCAGACTGGCATTCTCATTTCCTTCAGTCCGATTAGGAACCTCAGGGTTCTCACGGGTCGTCTCAGCAGCTTTGGCACTGCTCCTGGTCATACGCGGTCGACCTCTACCTCTAGAAGCTTTGAAAGGTTTCTTCCTACCCATTTCCTAAGCACTATAAGATTCAAACACTAACACAGTCATTCAAGGTAATGGCTCAGTTTATGTAAAGTATAGTAAGTCCCTAATTACAGTGGCCAGTTGTGATTAGCCACTTACTTTACTTTTCACACCCCAAGCATTTCCTATTCTGACTTCATTAGTATCTAAATCTACTATAATCACTTAAGTCAAATAGCACACGCACATAATACCGGTTAACTTTTAAGAAAAGAAATACCTGATGGCACGGAGCTACTCGGGCTGACATCCCTCTTTTGGTCCCATTTTCAGTTTAAGTTTAGGTTTATTTTGAAAATATTTACTCATTTCACTTAAACTATGGCTCTGATACCAACTTGTAAGGCCCGCTTCCCGGAGACCTCACAGTTGGTCATTCACAGCAGTAATTACATAAAACATTACATATTATAAATTTAAGCAGCTAAATTTATTTAACAAAAACCATTCATTTCATTATAAACACTTTTGTTAAGCAATACATTGTAATTCATGAGTCACAAAAAGATTAGTTAAATGAATTACAAAACAACAGTATTGTCAAAACATGAATGGATGTCAGTCTTGCCCCGCCGAGTAGCCGTCCCCACGTGCCATCCTCAACATCTTTTACCTGCCAACTGGAAAACACATAAAAGTCAGCGATGCTGAGTGAGTTCTAGTTTTATAACTAAAATACTTTACTTTTTCAGATCATACTATACTTTCATACATGCCCACACATTATACGTACATGTAGATAACATCATTATTATCTTTCATTGTGTTCGTTAGCTTTCGTTCGTTCATCATAACTCATTATCATTCATTTATAATCTAGATCCCGTCAGGCTTTACCCTCTTCATGGCACACAACCACGATTACAGAGGTCGAATGACAAGGATCACGTTTTGTGCTTTATTACGATATCTCGTTCGTGAGGATACATCCTACATTCATACAGATAATAATTATTATTATTATCCTCATCATTCGTTCATTTCATACCCTTTCCATTACTCTTTTGGTCTGTACAATCATTATTACGAGTCTGTTGCGACAACAAGGCCGCTTACCTCCATATCGATCTCTCATGATCATATGTTAGCCAAGTATGTTGCAACACCAGGTTGCTCACCTCAGTGGCGAATCTCTAGATTTGCCTGCTAACAGAGTCTGTTGCAACACAAAGTTGCTCACCTCATTGTCAATCTCAAAGATTGACCCTGTGTGCATCCTTCGGGGTAGCTAACCCGTATCACAGTTGAACTAACACCTGCCAGGGGTGTGCACCTCCATACATTTGCTTGCAAGCCATTCGTTCATTCGTTTTCGTTCCACTTTTCTTTATCATTAGTCTTTCACTTTATTAATGATAATAATCTCTGTCTTGATCATGATCAAACCACGTAGAGTCATATAGTATTAATACTAATAATATTAATAACAATAATAATAACTCTAATCATAACATCATCCATAATAAGGGTCATAATGCCAATCAAACATAATCATATGCATTTAATGGACCATAGTCAATATTAGTCCAAAACCCTAATTGCACAGACTCCCACGAAAATTCTGCATTTAATTCTAAGTGTTGGGCGCATGAGGACTATTTGGGCGCATGAGCCCTGTCTGGGCGTATTACACTGTGCAGGCGTTCCACCTCAACACTTAGCAGTTTATTACCTAGGCGTATGAGCACTATTCAGACTCATTACCCTACACTTAGTTTCTATGTCAAAATCTCAGGCGTATGAGCACTATTCAGACTCATTACCCCACACTTAGTTTCTAAGTCAAAATCTCAGGCGTATGAGCACTATTCAGACTCATTACCCTTCACAGTTTCTAAATCAAAATCTCAGGCGTATGAGTACTATTCAGGCATATTACCTTGTAAGTTTTCTAAGGCATAAATTCAGGCGTATTAGTACTGTTCAGGCTCATTACCCTATACTTAGTTTTCTAAGTTCTAAATTTCAAGCACATGAGAACTGTTGGGTAGCATAAACCCCAACACTTAAGTTTCTGTCAAGATCGTGGGAGTATGAGGACTGTTCAGGCTTATGAGCCTTATATAGGCGTATTAGCAACCTGATTATGTTTCCAAGTCGTTTTCCAGTCCCAAACATCATATTACCTAGTTCTAAACATGCACATACTATTTCAGGCATAAACTTAACATAATCATAGCAACATATTTGCCCAAAACATACCCGACCCACATACGCATGCACATGAACATACGGGTATAACACCCAACCTTATAAAAACATACATACATGTATTTTCCAGCCCCAAAATCATATAAAACATGTAAAAAGGGGATCTACAAACTCACCTTAGCTTCTTTCAAGCTTTATACTCTAAATCTTGGACTTCTCAAAGAATCCGAACACCTATATGTGTCTAAACACACAATCCGAACACATATACACATAAGATCACATAACCGAGGCTAATTTAGCCAAGAACAACTTAAAAACACTAAATTATACCTTAAATTCGACTCCTGCTTGAATTTCTTCTCAAATCCGACCTTTTCTTCTTTCTCTCTCTAAAATATCGAGTGAATGATGCTGCGCAGGGTATAATGGGCGGCCATGCCACCTTTTTGTACAAAATAAATACAAACTTTCTACATTTGACACTTTTCTCCCTTCCACTTTTAGTTGACTTTCTTTTCTCTCTTTTTCCTTCTCTTTTATTCTTTTATGTATTTTAAAAAAAGAAATACGGGTGTTACATCATAACCTGTCCTAAGCTTGTTACACCCATTCCGAACCTTAAATAGGCATTTACAACTATAAAACATCAGCATGCAAGCTACATATGTACGATTATATACATAACAGCTGTAAATAATGATTTTTGCATACATTTTCAGCCCCAAAACTTTAAAACAAGAGAAAACCGGGGTCTAGAAACTCACCTGATGCAACTTGGGTGTTTCTTCCTTTCTAACCCGCTTGCAATGAGTTCAAACACCTAAAAAATAACACCAAACACACACACCCGAGCACGAACACATCACATAAGCACATAAGCATACAACTGGGATAAAACCCATCATAAACATGTAAAAACAGTGAATTCCTACCTCGAATTCGTTCTCTTCTTCTTCTTCTTCTACAAGACCGAGAGTTTCTCTGCTCTCTCTCTCTAAAACCGAAGAAGATGGTGATGTGAAAAGAGGGTGGGCGGCCATGCCCACCTTTACACCAACTTTTCAAAGCTTTTTGTCCTTTTTACACTTTTGGTCCCTCCACTTAGACCTTATAGTTTTTCTTTCTTTTATTCTATATATCTTGTCTCTCTCTCTTTTTTTTAAATAATAACCGGGTGTTACAAGTCCAACCCCTTATATAGGTTTCGTCCCCGAAACCTATTATTCCTCAAACAGACGAGGATAATGCTGCCCCATCTCCTCCTCAGTCTCCCATGTGGATTCGGATCCCTTCCTGTGCTTCCACTGTACACGCATGAGAGGGACCACTTTGTTTCTCAGCCTCTTCTCTTTACGATCGATGATTGCCATTGGTTGCTTCACATAATTGAGCCTTTTATCAACTTCAATGTCCTACAGTGGGACAATCATGTCTTCATCAACTATACACTTTCTCAAATGAGATACATGGAATGTCGGGTGAATTCCACTTGACTCATCTGGCAACTCCAATCTATAGGCCACCTCTCCTACTCAAGCAATGATTCGGAAAAGGCCTATATATCATGGGCTCAACTTGCCCCGCTTCCTGAATCTGATAATACGCTTCCAAGGTGAGACCTTCAACATAACCCGGTCACCCACCTGGAAATCAATCGGTCTATGTCGTTTATCGACATACGACTTCTGTCTATCTTTAGCTGCCTTCATGAAGGCCTTAATCTTCTCAAGCTTCTCAGTCAAAGCTTCGATTACCTCGACGCTCCCCAATCCTTTCTGCCCAATGTCTCCCTAAAATACGGGCGTCCTACATCTTCTACCGTATATCATCTAGTATGGTGGCATTACAATGCTGGCATGATAGCTATTGTTGTATGAGAATTCAGCTAACGGTAAGTGGTCATCCCAACTTCCCCCAAAATCAATCACGCATGCCCGAAGCATGTCTTCCAGTGTCTGAATGGTACTTTCTGACTGACCATCAGTTTGGGGATGATAAGCCATGCTAATATGTAACCTCGTCCCCATAGCATCATTGAATTTCTTCCGGAATTTAAAGGTAAACCGGGTGTCACGATCAGTTTGGGGATGATAAGCCATGCTAATATGTAATCTCCTTGATGAACAGGTCAGCCAACCTCTCGGATGAATAGGTCTCACGGATCGGTAGGAAGTGAGCACTTTTCGTAAAGCGGTTTACAATCACCCATATGGCATCGTACCCCTTCGGAGTACGTGGTAGCTTTGTAATGAAATCCATGGTGATATGCTCCCACTTCCATTCTTGTATATCCAAAGGTTGGATCTTCCCATACGGCTTCTAGTGTTCCGCCTTCACCTGTAGACAAGTAAGGCACTTACTCAGATACTCCACCACGTCACGCTTCATACCCGGCCACCAATAATCTTTCCTCATATCTTGATACATCTTTGTGGCACCAGGATGAATGGAGTATCGAGTCTTGTAAGCTTCATCCATAATCCTCACACGTAGATCCCCGAAACGAGGAATCCACACCCGTCCAAATCGAGTTTTAACACCAAGTGTGTTTTCACTCAGTTCCCCAACCAGACCTCTCATTCGTTCAGAGTTTAGATGATCTTCTTTTAATGCCTCATCCTGAAACTCCTTGACTTGCTTCATTATGTCAGAGGTCATGATTAGTTGGTATGCTTCCACCCGAATCGACTCGGGCCTCTCCTTCCGACTAAGAGCATCTGCCACCACGTTGGCCTCGCCCGGATGGTAATGGATTTCGCAATCATAATCCTTTATGAGCTCCAACCATCGCCTCTGCCTCATGTTCAGGTCCTTTTTCTCGAAGAAGTACTTCAAGCTTTTATGGTCTATGAATATGGTGCACTTAGTCCCGTATAGATAGTGCCGCCAAATCATCAATGCGAAAACCACCGCGGCTAATTCTAGATCATGCGTGGGATAGTTGGCTTCGTGGGTTTTCAGCTGTCGGGATGCATAGGCTATCACCCTTCCGCGTTGCATCAATACACAACCTAGTCCAGAGTAGGATGCATCCGAATATACCACTAAGTCTTCACTCCACTCGGGCAATGTCAAGACAGGAGCTTATGTTAGTCTCATCTTCAACTCCTCAAAAGAACCCTCCTACTCTCGACCCCATACGAACTTCACGTTCTTGCGGAACTTAGTCATAGGTGAGGCAATCTTGGAGAAGTCTTGGATAAATATTCTGTAGTATCCCGCCAATCCCAAGAAGCTACGAATCTCGGATGGCGTCTTTGGTGACTTCCATTGCATCACAGCCTCAACCTTTGCTGGGTCCACCATGATTCCCTCCGCATTTACCACGTGACCCTGAAGTTGCACCTCGCGTAGCCAGAAAGCACACTTGGAGAACTTAGCATACAGTTTCTCCTTTCTCAAAGTCTCCAACACTTCCCGAATGTGACCGGCATGCTCTTCTTCCCTCCTTGAATAGATCAAGATATCATCGATAAACACAATCACAAATTTATCCAACATCGGCCCGCACACTCGATTCATCAAATCCATAAAAGCAGCTGGTGCGTTGGTTAAACCAAAGGACATAACGAGAAACTCATAGTGTCCATAACGCGTACGAAAAGCTGTTTTATGAATGTCCTGCTCCTTCACTTTCAATTGATGGTAGCCAGATCGAAGATCTATCCTCGAGAACCAACTGGCACCTTGGAGCTGGTTCAATAAGTCGTCAATCCTCGGTAATCGATACCGATTCTTTATCGTCAATTTGTTCAACTCATGGTAGTCGATACACATTCTCATGCTACCGTCCTTCTTTTTCACGAATAAGACTGGAGCACCCCAAGGAGAGATACTCGGTCTGATAAAACCCTTATCGAGCAACTCTTGCAGGTGTTCCATTAACTCCTTCATCTCAGTCGGAGCCAACCGATACGGTGCCTTAGCGACAGGTTAGGCACCAGGTATCAAGTCAATTTGAAATTCGATTTCGTGATCTGGTGGCACACCTGACAGGTCCTCTGGAAATACATCGGGAAAGTCACACACCACCAGTACATCGGACACTTAGGGTGTCGGCGTTTCCACATCTTTCACGTAGGCCAAATAAGTGCTACATCCACGCATCATGCACTTTCCTGCCACCGCCATCGAAATCACTTTCGGAATCGTCGTAACCCGATCGCCGTATATTGTCACCGGACTTCCGTCAGGCGCCTTCAGTTTAATCATCTTCTTACGACATACGATATTTGCTTCATAGATTGCTAACCAATCCATCCCTAGTACCACATCAAATCAACCTAGGGGCATCACATGTAACTTAGCAGCAAACCTATGACCTTCTAATTCTATGGCACAGTCCTCTATCATCTCAGTAACTCTAGTGGAATTACCGATAGCAGTTTCTACGTCAAAGGGCTCGTCAATGCATTTACTACTAACAGGCACTTTAGCACAGAAAGTAGCAGAAATAAAACTCCTACTAGCACCAGAATCAAATAACAAAGAAACAAGAGTTTGATCTACTATAAAAGTACCTAACACAACATCGGGGTCCGTCCTAGCCTCCTCCCTGGTCATGGCGAAAGCTCTGGCGCTCGCCTTCTGCCCTTCAGTTCTTGTTGTTATCTTTGCCCCGGAACTCTCCGCCCTTGGCTTCTTAGAGTCTTTAGCGATATGGCCAGGCTGGCCACACCTGAAGCATACGTTCATCCCCATTCTGCACTCACCGGTATGTTCCCTTCCACATTTACCGCACCTCTTGGGTCCCGAGCTTGACGACCCCACCCTACGGTCATCCATTCTCATCTTCTTGTTGTTTGGGGTGAAACCACCCTGCCAAAACCTCCTCCCATTCGAATTTCGGTCACCACCACTGGCTTTCTTCACCTCCACCACCGTCACTTCCCTCTCATCACAGAGCCTCCCAGCCAAATCCACTACCGACCTAAAGGTGCTTGGTCGAGCAGCGATCAAGTGCCTGCGAATGTCAACTGGCAGTCCCTGAATGTACCGGTTAATCTTTCTAGATGTCCGTGTCACTTGATCTGGCACCAGCCTCGCCATCTCATTGAATTTGGTGGTGTACTGCTGGTGTGTCATCATTCCCGCCTCCAGCTGCAGGAAGTCTCTTTCTACTTTGTCCATCTCTCTGTGAGGACAGAATTCTTCAATCACTAACTTCTTCAGTTCAGCCATCTCATTCTTCTAATGGCCCTGCTACCCTCGGCTTGGACAATGTTGTCCCACCAGCGCCGAGTCCATAAAGGAGTGGGTAGCGAATTTCACCTTCTGATTTTCACGGCACTCACTGTTATCGAGGACAGCCTCCATTTCTCTCACCCACCTGTGAGCAGCTGCAGCATTGCCATTCCCATCGAAAGTAGGGGGCTTGCATCTCTCGAATGCCCCATAACTGTATCCCTTGGTCGTCACCCCTAATGCATCATCCTCCTCCTCGTCGGACACTACCGTCTCAGGCTCTGGCCGTTCCTCCTCCCCCTTGCTCTCCTTCCCAGTCGACCCTTTCCTGTCCTCCTTCTCCTTTCTCTCCTCGTTCCTCACAGCTCGGATAACTTCAGTCACTACGGACGGTAAGACTGTCTGCATGACCTGGTGCACCTCATCAGCAATCACCTCCCGAGCTGAGGCGTTCAAGCTGGTATTCTCGTTTCCTTCAGTCCGGTCATGAACCTCAGGGTTTCCATGAGTCGTCTCAGGAGCCTTAGTACTGCTCCTAGTTGCACACGGTCGACCTTTTCCTCTAGAAGCCTTGGAAGATTTCTTCCCAGCCATTTCCTAAGCATATAAGATTCAAACACTAACACAGTCATTCAAGGTAATAGCTCAGTTTATGTCAAGTATAGTAAGTCCCTAATTACAGTGGCCAGTTGTGATTAACCACTTACTTTACTTTTCACACACCAAGCATTTCCTATCTTGGCTACATCAGTATCTAAATCTACTAAGATCACATAAGTCGAATAGCACACGCACAAAATTCTAGTTAACTTTAAGAAAAGAATTACCTGATGGCACGTAGCTACTCAGGCTGACATCCCTCCTGCTGTCCCATTTTCAGTTTAAGTTTAGGTTTCTTTTGAAAATATTACCTATTTCACTTAAACTTTGGCTCTGATACCAACTTGTAAGGCCCCGATCCCAGGCACCTCACAGTTGGTCATTCACAGAAGCAATCAAAATAAACATTATAGATTTACAAATTTAAGCAGCGGAATTAATTTAACAAAAGCCTTTCATTTCATTATAAACACTGTTGCTAAGCTATCCACCTTGGTTTAATCGGTTTACAAAAGAATAGTTTACCTGCATTACAAAGCAACAGTGATTTCTATAAAGGATGGATGTCAGTCTTTCCCTGCCGAGTAGCTTCACCCTCATGCCATCCTCAGCAATAATTACCTGCCAACTGAAAATGTATAAAAGTCAGCGTTGCTGAGTGAGCTCTAGTTTTATATGTAATAAAATACTTTCTATATGTAGTATATGAAAATACACTTTTCTGAAAAATACAACTCTGTACTATATATGCGAGCACGCATTAACTGTATGAACAAATATTGTTCGTTCTCTGTACTGTATGCCTTGTCTGTAAACTTTTAACTTTATGTGTCACTGTCTGTATGGACCAATGTGCAATGCCCTAACTATATGCGCGATGGAAAACGGGTGATGGGCCATCTATATCCCTCGAAAGGGTCAACTGTATCCCCTGAAAGGGTCAACTATATCCCCCGAAAGGGTCAACCGTATCCCTCGAAAGCGCTCTGTGTACTATGTACAAGGCCGACCCAATCACCCTGGGCATGCTACAAAGGTCCTGCCAATCTCAATTGATTGACCCTGTGTGCATAAAGGGTAGCTAACCCGCAACACAGTTGAGCTAACGACAACATGATCGTGTCCTTCCTATAAGCTTGCAAGACTTATTAACATTTTATTTATGTTCCTCTTGTTTTCTTTATTGCTCTTTCACTTTATTAATACGATATACTTAATGTTACGATAATAACATACCACGTAAAGTCACATACTATAAGTAATAATAGTAGTAGCAATAACTATAATAAGGAACAATCATAGTAATCATATAATGCATGGAACATCATCATTAATAAGCCCTTAGTCAAACTCGGTCAAAACCCTAAAGCACGGACTACCAGAAAATTCTGTAAAAATTTCTTAGTGTTTGGGCACATGAGAACTATTTGGGTGCATGAGCCCTGTTCAGGAGTTTCATCACTATGTAGACACATCAGCCAACACTTAAAAACATTTTCACTTTAGGCGCATGAGCTATTCAGGCGCATGGGCACTATTGGGGCACATGAGGTTATTGTGTGGGCACATGAGCCCTGTGTGGGCGCAAGAACCTACTTGGAATATTTATAAGGCAAGTATTGGGCGCACGAGGTTACTGTTTGGGCATATCATCTCCCACTTAGGCTTTTAAGCCTATTTTTCAGGCGCAAGAGCCCTATTTGGGCACATGACCTTACCTAAAACTTTTCTAAGGCAAAGCACTAGGCACGTGGGACCTGTTTGGGCGCATAAGCACCTACTTATATGTTTATAAGTTGTTTTTCGATCCCAAACATCATCATAGCCTATCCTAAGCTTGTTACACCCATTCTGAACCTTAAACAGGCATTTACAACTATAAAACATTAGCATACAACCTACATACGTACAATTATATACATAACAGCTGTAAATAATGATTTTTGCATACATTTTCAGCCCCAAAACTTTAAAACAAGAGAAAACCGGGGTCTAGAAACTCACCTGATGCAAGTTGGGTGTTTCTTCCTTTCCAACCCGCTTGCAATGAGTTCAAACACCTAAAAATACAACACCAAACACACACACCCGAGCACGAACACATCACATAAACACATAAGCATACAACCGGGATAAAACCCGTCATAAACATGTAAAAACCACGAATTCTTACCTCGAATTCGTTCTCTTCTTCTTCCTCTTCTACAAGACCGAGAGTTTCTCTGCTCTCTCTCTCTAGAACCGAAGAAGATGGTGATATGAAAAGAGGGTGGGCGGCCATGCCCACCTTTACACAAACTTTTCAAAGCTTTTTGTCCTTTTTACACTTTTGGTCCCTCCACTTAGACCTTATAGTTTTTCTTTCTTTTATTCTATATATCTTGCCTCTCTCTCTCTCTCTCTTTTTTAAATAACCAGGTGTTACATGTACAACCTTTTATGTAAATAAACATTTAGAACAAGAAAGGGGTGTTCCAAGGCTGGTAATCAACTATAAACCCCTAAATAAAGTCTTAAAATGGATAAGATATCCTATACCAAATAAAAAAGATTTGCTAGGAAAATTGCTTGACGCATTAATATTTTCAAAATTTGATTTAAAATCTGGATATTGGCAAATTCAGATTGAAGAGAAAGACAGGTATAAAACTGCCTTTACTGTTCCTTTTGTCCATTATGAATGGAATGTAATGTCGTTTGGGTTTAAAAATGCCCCATCCAAATTCCAAAATATCATGAATGATATTTTTATTCCTTATAGTGATTTTATAATAGTATATATAGATGATATACTCGTATTTTCAAAAGATATTGAAACTCATTTTAAACACTTAGAGTTGTTTAAAAATATCATTATAAAAAATGGTTTAGTAATATCAAGACCAAAAATGATGCTTTTCCAAACAAAAATAAGATTTTTGGGTCACAATATTGAAACTGGAAATATAATTCCAATCAATAGAAGCATTGAATTTGGGACAAAATTCCCGGACATAATAACTGATAAATTTCAGTTACCAAGAATTTTAGGAAGTCTTAATTATATTCTTTCTTATTACAAAGATCTGGCAAAAGATACAACTATTTTGTATGATAGACTAAAAAAGGATCCAAAACCTTGGTCTATAGAACATACAAAAGCAGTCCAGACAATTAAACAAAAGGTAAAAAACCTTCCTTGTTTAATGATAGCTAACCCACATCGGGAAAAAATTATAGAAACAGATGCTTGTGACATTGGTTATGGGGGAATACTAAAACAAATATCTCCTACTGATAAGCAGGAACATCTGATTAGGTTCTATCCAGGAAAATGGAACAATAGCCAAAAGAACTATGCTACTATTGCAAAAGAAATCCTTGCAATAGTCAAATGTGTTTTAAAATTTCAAGATGATTTATACAATCAAAAGCTTTTAATAAAGACAGACTGCCAAGCAGCCAAATATATGTTTAACAAAGATTTTAAACATGATGTCTCTAAACAAATGCTTGCTAGATGGCAATCTCATTTAGCTCTATTTGATTTTGAAATTATCTATTTAAAAAGGAACTGAAAATAGTCTTCCTGATTTTCTTACCAGAGAATATTTAAATGGTCTACAATAAAAAATCATTAGGACCATTGAAGATGGTATATGAAGATCTTCAACAAGACAAATAATATTGCTTAATAGCACTCCAAATAAAGCGTCAAAGATGCTATGAAATAGATCATGATATGACTATCAGTCCATTAACAAAAATCTATGTTAAAGGACAAATTGAAATCAGTATTATTGGTCTGAAAAGAAGACTAAATGATATAAAAACAAAAGAATTTAGAATTTCTTGTGGATAATCCATATGATTTGAGATTTGCAGGATGATCCCAAGGGATCGTGGCGGTGGAAGATCTTCCTCTCATAGGGGAAGAGGCAATCCTCACATTATTTCCCAAAGAGGAAATATAAAGTTAGTGGCTGAAAACACTGCATCAACTCAAGGATCCACTTCAGGATAGAACAACACTCTACATAAAGAGTTTCAAGCCTATAAGGCTACCAAAGAAGTAATACTTTATAAGGAATTTCTGGCTGAAAAAGCCATGAGAGAAAATTCTCAAAAAACAACTGCATCATATGCAAAAACAGTCTCAGACGATTGTCATGACGAAAACTGGGTGAAAATGCCCAATACAGAAGTCATGCTTCTGTTAGAAAATAGAGATCTTAAATGGAAAGATCAACCATGGCTGTTAATAAACAGATACATGGATACAGGATTCTATCCTGCAGACACATATAATCCAAGAGTTTATTATGAAAACATTTTGAAAAAAGAATGTTGTGAGATAGTAAACTATCAAGGTTCCAAAAATAAAGGAATCTATTTCAGCAAAATTGTTGTTAAACAGAAAATATCTATTGAAGCTTGGGGAGTATCTCCTCTTAAAGAAAGGGAATTAATACACCCTGAAACTAAAGCCCCAATCAAATATAATTATTGGGACTACAAAAATGCTTTTTATAAAACATTTTTATATGAAAACCAGGATCATGGACATTCATGGTTTATCAAGATATGTTCAAACATATTTGAATCGGATATTCCGATTTGGTTTTTTCAATGGTGGAAATCATATGGTCCATCAATAAACATTTCACCAGAGTTGTATAAAAATTTGTACACTCAGTGGATTGAAGTATCTCTGCATCTAATAGATGCACAAACCCATAATTGTTTCATTGAAACAATGCCTTCATTATACTACTTTGTGGAATTTAGCATTCCATGGATCTAGAAATGGATCCCAGAGACTGGTTATACCAGTGATAACATATAGTGCTTGAAGAAAACTTATTATACTAAGTTCTGGAAAAAGATGCTAATGGTTAAAGATGAAGTTCTTGAAAGCCAGCAGACGGTGGATCATATCCAAAAGGCGATAAGCACCTATAAAGAAAAGATTCATTCGAAGAATAATAAAGAGCCTCCAAGCCCTTTCGAGCATATTGTTCAAAAAATCAAAATGATCAAAGGCACTGAGAAAATCAGTGAAAAAGAAATGATGGATTTCTACATGACAAAAGTAAAGAAAGATTTTTTCAAACATTTTAAGGGAAAATCCCAGTCAACAATGTCCATTTCAGATGATTAAACTGAAACCTTCTTAGCAGTAGAAGGTCAAGATCCATATGATCAGGAGGAAGAAGGAGATATTCTATGTCATCCTTATGTCATTAAAATAACAGAAGAAATAGAAGAAAATCAAAAATAAAACCATAGTCATAAGCCACAAGCCTCCAAAATGGAATGGCCGACAAAGAAAAATAATTTTCTCCAAGACAGTTGTCCGTATTATCATATAATTGAGGATACTGTTTATTTTTTATATTTTAATGTCTAGTAGGGCCTATGATAGGCGCAGAATTGAATTATTACGAATATTCACAGCATAATTCGAGTCCCTTTACTCCTATAAAAGGAGGGTTTGTGTTTAGTTAGAGGCAGACTCGAAAAACTACTACTACTTTCCTTTGTAAAAATCTCTTTGTAATATTTAGCAGAAATAATATTTGAAGTTTATCAGTAAAGCTCCATCCATAGAATTTAAGGTATTTGATCAGAATTTTATATTATACTTTTATATGATCGCCTCCTATATGGAAGGCTAATTTAACAAGTGTTGGAGTACCATATCATGATTTAGACAGAATATCATAAAAAAAGAGTCTGGAAACAAGGATGGTGAAAAATTTATAGAGAAAGTATGTGGACGGGTTGTAGTCTATTTAAGATATCATTGTGGTGATCGACCTCTCGGGACCTATGCCAATTGATGCCTAAGATGGCGTAAGGCGTTTAAAGTTCTGACCATCACTGATCTCATATTGATATCCTGAGTTTAGACTATGTAAAAAGATTCCTTTGATTCATGTTCTCTTAATTCTAACCATAAGTGTTTTCTTTACTCTTATATGTTATTATATGTTTATTTTTAAAATGTTGAAGTACTCATAACAGGTTTTAAAATGATGCTTTTTAAAAGCAATTTCATCTAAAAAATTTTAATATTTTATATAAAACATTTTATTATTTTAAAAATAAACATATAATAACATATAAGAGTAAGGAAAAACACTTATGGTTGGAATTAAGAGAACATGAACCAAAGGAATCTTTTTACATAGTCTAAACTCAGGATATCAATATGAGATCAGTGAAGGTCAGACCTTTAAACGCCTTACGCCATCTTAGGCTTCAATTGGCATAGGTCCCCAGAGGTCGATCACCACAATGATATCTTAAATAGACTACAACCCGTCCATATACTTTCTCTATAAATTTTTCACCATCCTTGTTTCCAGACTCTTTTTTTTGATATTCTGGCTAAATCATGATATGGTACTCCAACACTTGTTAAATTAGCCTTCCATATAGGAGGCGATCATATGAAAGTATAATATAAAATTCTGATAAAATACCTTAAATTTTGCGGATGGAGCTTTACTGATAAACTTCAAATATTATTTCTGCTAAATATTACAAAGAGATTTTTACCAAGGAAAGTAGTAGTAGTTTTTCGAGTCTGCCTCTAACTTAACACAAACCCTCCTATCATAGGAGTAAAGGGACTCGAATTATGCTGCGAATATTCGCAATAATTCAATTTTGTGCCTATCATAGGCCCTACTACACATTAAAATATAAAAAATAAACAGTATCCTCAATTATATGATAATACGGACACCTATCTTGGAGAAAATTATTTTTCTTTGTCGGCCATTCCATTTTGGTGGCTTGTGGCCTATGACTATGGTTTTTATTATTGCCTTGGACTCTTTCATCTTCCGATTTTTGGATTTTTTATTTTCTTCTATTTTTTCTGTTATTTTAATGACATAAGCATGACATAGAATATCTCCTTCTTCCTCTTGATCATATAGATCTTGACCTTCCCCTGCTAAGAAGGTTTCAGTTTCATCATCTGAAATGGACATTGTTGACTGGGATTTTCCCTTAAAATGTTTGACAAAATCTTTCTTTACTTCCGTCATGTAGAAATCCATAATTTCTTTTTCAGTAATTTTCTCAGTGCCTTTGATCATACTGATTTTTTGAACAATATGCTCAAAGGGCTTGGCGGCTCTTTATTATTCTTCTAATGAATCTTTTGTATATAGGAGCTTATCGCTTTTTTGATATGATCCACCGTCTGCTGGCTTTCAAGAACTTCGTCTTTAACCATTAGCATCTTTTTCCAGAACTTAGTATAATAAGTTCTCTTCAAGCAATATATGTTATCACTGGTATAACCAGTCTCTGGGATCCATTTCCAGATCCATGGAATGCTAAATTCCACAAAGTAGTATAATGAAGGCATTGTTTCAATGAAACAATTATTGGTTTGTGCATCTATTAGATGCGGAGATACTTCAATCCACTGAGTGTACAAATTTTTATACAAGTCTGGTAAAATGTTTATTGATGGACCATATGATTTCCCCCATTAAAAAAACCAAATCGGAATATCCGATTCAAATATGTTTGAACATATCTTGATAAACCATGAATGTCTATGATCCTGGTTTTCGTATAAAAATGTTTTATAAAAAGAATTTTGGTAGTCCTAATAATTATATTTGATTGGGGCTTTAGTTTCAGGGTGTATTAATTCCCTTTCTTTAAGAGGAGATACTCCCCAAGCTTCAATAGATATTATCTATTTAATAACAATTTTGCTGAAATAGATTCCTTTATTTTTAGAACCTTGATAGTTTACTATCTCACAACATTCTTTTTTCAAAATGTTTTCATAATAAGCTCTTGGCTTATATGTGTCTGCAGGATAGAATCCTGTATCCATGTATCTGTTTATTAACAGCCATGGTTGATCTTTTCATTTAAGATTTCTATTTTCTAACAGAAGTATGACTTCTGTATTGGGCATTTTCACCCAGTTTTCATCATCAGAATCGTCTGAGACTGTTTTTACATATGATGCAGTTGTTTCTTGAGAATTTTCTCTCACGGCTTTTTCAGCCAGAAATTCCTTATAAAGGATTTCTTCTTTGGTAGGCTTATAGGCTTGAAACTCTTTATGTAGAGTTTTGTTCGATCCTGAAGTGGATCCTCGAGTTGATGCAATGTTTTCAGCTACCAAATTCACATTTCCTCTTTGGGAAATAATGTGAGAATTGCCTCTTCCCCTATGAGAGCAAGATCTTCCACCGCCATTATCCCTTGGGATCATCCTGCAAATCTCAAATCATATGGATTATCCACAAGAAATTATAATTTCTTTTGTTTTTATATCATTTAGTCTTCTTTTGTGACCAATGATACTGATTTCAATTTGTCCTTTAACATAGATTTTTGTTAATGGACTGATAGTCATATCATGATCTATTTCATAGCATCTTTGACGCTCTATTTGGAGTGCTATTAAGGAATATTCTTTTTCTTGTTGATGATCTTCGCATACCATCTTCAATGGTCCTAATGATTTTTTATTGTAGACCATTTAGATATTCTCTGGTAAGAAAATCAGTAAGTGTATTTTCAGTTCCTTGTTTATAGATAATTTCAAAATCAAATGGAGCTAAATGAGATTGCCATCTAGCAAACATTTATTTAGAAACATCATGTTTAAAATCATTATTAAACATATATTTGGCTGCTTGGCAGTCTGTCTTTATCAAAAACTTTTGATTGTATAAATCATCTTGAAATTTTAAAACACATTTGACTATTGCAAGGATTTCTTTTGCAATAGTAGCATAGTTCTTTTGGCTATTGTTCCATTTTCCTGAATGGAACCTAATCAGATGTTCCTGCTTATCAGTAGGAGATATTTGTTTTAGTATTCCCCCATAACCAATGTCAGAAGCATCTATTTCTATAATTTTTTCCCAATGTGGGTTAGCTATCATTAAACAAGGAAGGTTTTTTACCTTTTGTTTAATGGTCTGGACTGCTTTTGTATGTTCTATAGACCAAGGTTATGGATCCTTTTCTAGTCTATCATACAAAATAGTTGTTTCTTTTGCCAGATCTTTGTAATAAGGAAGAATATAATTAAGACTTCCTAAATATCTTTGTAACTGAGTTTATCAGTTATTATGTCCGGGAATTTTGCCCCAAATTCAATGCTTCTATTGATTGGAATTACATTTCCAGTTTCAATATTGTGACCCAAAAATCTTATTTTGGTTTGGAAAGCATCATTTTTGGTCTAGATATTACTAAACCATTTTTTATAATGATATTTTTAAACAACTCTAAGTGTTTAAAATGAGTTTCAATATCTTTTGAAAATATGAGTATATCATCTATATATACTATTATAAAATCACAATAAGGAATAAAAATATCATTCATGATATATTGGAATTCGGATGGGACCCAAACGGCATTACATTCCATTCATAATGGCCGAAAGGAACTGTAAAGGTAGTTTTATACCTGTTTTCTCTTCAATCTGAATTCGCCAATATCCAGGTTTTAAATCAAATTTTGAAAATATTAATGCATCATGCAATTTTCCTACCAAATCTTTTTTTATTTGGTATAGGATATCTTATCCATTTTAAGACTTTATTTAGGGGTTTATTGTTGATTACTAGCCTTGGAACACCCGTTTCTTGTTCTGATTGTTTATTTACATAAAAGGCTGTACAAGACCAAGGAGATTTTGAATCTCTTATTAGATTTTTGTCTAATAAAGATTTAATTTCTTTCTTACATAATTCCATATATTGTGTATTCATTTGACATGGTCTTTCCTTGGTTGGAATTTGATTTTCTTTGAAATCATTTTCATAAGGAAGAGAAACAATATATTTCTTCCTTTCCCAAAACGCATTCGGATGGTCATTACATATTTTTAAACTAAATTGGTTTTCAACTAGTTTTATTTTTCCCTGTAATTTAGGGTTTTGTATTTTCTCCTGGATGCTCAAAGAATATATTTCTTTTTGTAAGAATTCAATTTGATTAATCTTTGCTTGTAAAAGATTTTCTTTTACTTGATTGATTTCTTTTGATATTGGATTTACAATAAAAGGAAAATATATCTCTTTTCCTTGGAATGATCCAAGGATTCCTTTAGTATCTATATACTTCAAATGAAATATTTTATTCAAAAATTGTAACACCCGTATTTTTAAAAAGGGAATAAAAGGATAAAAAGAGAAAGAAAAAGAAAGAAATGGAAGTCAACCCTAAAGTTGAGGGACCAAAAGTGTCAAAAAGAACAAAAATAATAAAAAGCTGGTGAAAAGGTGGTATGGCCGCCCATTTCACCCTGCACAACACTTCTCATTCGGTTTTTTGAGAGAGAAACAGCAGAGACTTCGAGTTTTATAGAGAGAAAGAAGAAGAGTTCGAACTTTGAGGTAAGATTAAGTGTTTTCAGTCGTTTTTGGTCGATCTAGTCTCGGTTATATGCTCATATGTGTTATTGCATGTCCGGGTTGTGTGTTTCAGTATGCTTTAGGTGTTGAGAACATCTGAGAAATTCAAGTTTTAGAGTTCGAAGGTTAAAAGCAGCAAGGTGAGTTCTAGACCCCGGTTTTTTACATGTTTTAAACAATCTTTGGGGCTGAAAAAGTATGAAAATAGTTTTTTTAAAGTTCATGTGTGAATACCTGTATGTTTTATGTGTGCACGATGATGTTTTATGCTCGTATATGTCATGATGATGTTTAGGAGAGTGAATACAGGTTAACAACATGTTAAGATGTTGTTTGGGACTGGAAATAAGTTAGAAACATATAAAAAGGGTGTTTATGAGCCCAAACAGGGCTCATGCGCCTTCAAAATTATGTCAGAAATATCAAGTATAGGCTCATATGTCCAAACAGTAACCTTATACGCCTAAATATTGCCTTAGAATTTCTAAGCATAACTCATATGCCCAAACAGTACTTAATACGCCTAAGACTTATGAGCCTGAAACTGCCTTAGAAAAACTTAAGTATCACTCATGTGCCTAAACAGTATCCTTGTGAGCCTGAACAATGGTCATATGCCTAGAAAAGTTAGCCGAACGACTAAGTGTAGGGACATGTGCCCCAACAGTGTTCATGCGCCTGAATAGCTCATGCGCCTAAAGTGAAAATGTTTCTAAGTGTAGGCTGGTGTGCCTACATAGTGATGAAACTCCTGAATAGGGCTCATGCGCCCAAATAGTTCTCATGCGCCCAACACTTAGAAATTTTTACAGGATTTTCTGGGAGTCAGTGCCTTAGGGTTTTGACCAAGGTCGACTAAGGGCTTATTAATGATGATGTTCCATGCATGATATGATTACTTATGATTGTTCCTTATTATAGTTATTGATACTACTATTATTACTTATAGTATGGGACTTTACGTGGTATGTTATTATCGTAACGTAAAGTATATCGTAATAATAAAGTGAAACAGCAATAAAGAAAAGAAGAGGAACATTAATAAAATATTAACAAGTCTCGCAAGATTATAGGAGGGACACGACCGTGTTGTCGTTAGCTCAACTGTGTTACGGGTTAGCTACCCTTTATGCACAGAGGGTCAATCAATTGAGATTGGCGGGACCTTTGTAGCGTGCCCTGGGTGATTGGATCGGCCTTGTACATAGTACACACAGCCCTTTTGAGGGATACAGTTGACCCTTTCGAGGGATATAGTTGACCCCTTTCGAGGGATACAATTGACCCTTTCGAGGGATATAGATGGCCCATCACCCTTTTTCCATCGCGCATATAGTTGGGGCATTGCGCATTGGTCCATACAGACAGTGAAACATAAAGTTAAAAGTTTACAGACAAGGCAAACATGTACAGAGAACGAACAATATTTGTTCATACAGTTAATGCGTGCTCGCATATACAGTACAGAGTTGTATTTTACCGAAAAGAGTATTTTCATACACTACATATAGAAAGTATTTTATTACGTATAAAACTAGAGCTCACTCAGCAACGCTGACTTTAATACATTTTCAGTTAGCAGGTAATTATTGCTGAGGATGGCATGAGGGTGAAGCTACTCGGCAGGGAAAGACTGACATCCATTCTTAATAGAAGTCACTGTTCTTTTGTAATGCAGTTAAACTATTCTTTTGTAACTGATTAAACCAAGGTGTATTGCTTAGCAACAATGTTTATAATGAAATGAATGGCTTTTGTTAAATTAATTCCACTGCTTTAATTTGTAAATCTATAATGTTTATTTTAAATACTGCTGTGAACGACCAACTGTGAGGTGCCCGGGATCGGGGCCTTACAAGTTGGTATCAGAGCCAAAGTTTAAGTGAAACGGGTAAATATTTTCAAAAGAAACCTAAACTTAAACTGAAAATGGGAAAGAAGTGTTGGTACACATGTCCCCAATTCTAGTCTAGTGAGCTTAAATGTAATAGAACTTCTTCTTGTAACACATATGTAATGTTTAATCAATATAATGAGAATCTCTTCTATATATGGTTGTTGGTTGTTTAATGTTATATCTATTTATATTATTTATTGTTACACGCACATATGACAATGTTATATAGGTTTACAGTTGTTGGACATAGTTCTGAAACATTAAAGGTTCAAGAATGTGTTTAAATAAGTATCCTGATTCAGTAGTATGACTGGACCATACGAATGGGCCAATCGCACGACTGTACCAGGTGATTGAGTCAATCGTACGATTGAGTCATAAGACTGACTCAGTCATCCGAATGAACCAATCGTATGACTCAGTCGCACGACTGAGCCTGTCGCTTGGCTCAGTCGTACGAATGAGAGCTGTAACCTATAAATACCACTTAATTCGTGGAAAAACAGCACACTTCGAATATTTGCAACCCTAGTCGACCCAGAGCGCCCTGTTCGTCCCTTCCAAGTTCACAAAACGTTTCAGATCATTCCTAGTTCGTTCTTAACGTTTTCTAATCGTTAGGTTTGATCGTGTTAACGTTTTCCCTGATTAGATCGCCAATCAAATAGGATTCCGCACTATTTGATCCGGTATAACAAAGAATCAGTTAGTACTCCGTAAGTACACGGTCCTAACAAGTGGTATCAGAGCTTTGGCTCTTGATTCTTCATGGATTCAATTGTTATTCATGAAAAAGTTTATGTTTTTAGCGAAAAGATCTGTTCTTTCTGCTCAAAAATCAAGTTTTTACGTGTGCATGTTGAGAAAATTAAATCTTTTTCGAGTTTCAGCCGTCAAGGGTGTAAAAACTTGCGTTTTAGGTCAAAGTGTGTGAAAAACCTTGTTTTCAGCAGTCTCAGTCGCACGATTATCTCAATCGTACGACTGAAGTCTAGTCGCCCAGTTCAATTGTACGATTGAACTCAGTCGCTTGTTCAATCACCCGGTTGAGTCAGTCGGTCTGTCGAGTCGCTCAAGTGTCACAATCGCCTGTCCTGTCGTACGATTGAGTTCAATCGCATACTGTTTGTGTCAGGCTCCTCTCAGTCGTACACTCTAGTCGCCCAAACAGTTCACTCTTCAAGTTTAAACTAAGACAAAATGGACTCCGAAAATTTTACCTTCTCAGCTGGAAAGGACTCTAGGATTCAGAACCTTCTGTTACTAGAAAATGAAATTGGAAACCATAATAAACCACCTAAACTACTGTCTATTGATGAATTTCCTCAGTGGAAACAAAGATTTGAAATTCATCTAAATGGTGTGGATACCAATTTATGGCACTCGATTGAGACTGGATATAACATGCCCGTTGGTGCTGATGGAATACCATTGACTTTAAGTGGACTAAGTGATGCACAAAAGGTTGCCTATAATGCTGAAAAGAAAGCTTATGCAATGTTGACACAGTCGATTCCCAAAGATATCTTCCATCAATACTCAGAGCACAAACAGAGCAAAAAGTTATGGGACGCTCTTGAGAAGAGATACGATAGCAATTCAACACTTAAGTCACTGAAGGCTAAAGCGTTGAAGAAAGAATTTTACAACTTCTCTTCTATTGGGAATGAAAGCTTGGATGAGATCATTGGTCGCTTCTACGATCTGATGAGTGAACTTCACACTCATGGGGTTAAGACGTCTAAAGAAGATAAAGTTACAAGCTTGGCTGAGGGTCTACCAGAGAAGTGGGATTCCTTTATTTCCACTTTACGCTATAACTCAGTTTTAGAGACTTTGGATATTAATGACTTCATCCTGAAACTGTGAGAGGAAGAGGTGCGACACAAGTACAGAATGAAGAAAGGAGCTTACACTCAAGATCCATCACTCTACAATGTTACTCCTACTTCGACTCCTACTTCCAAAACCTCCAGCGCTCCTCTGTAAACTGCTTTTGTGTCAAATACATCACCATCTACTGATCAAGGCTCATCATCTGCTAGTGAGTCACATGGTGCATCTGGGGTTCTACAAAGTCCTATAGTTACTTAATCAACGAAGTTAATGACTGAAAATTTGGGAAAAGTAACTGTAGAGGTTACAAAGGAACACATGGATCTACTTATTGCGGTTGTTCATTCCTATCATGGTTTAGTGGCCGGGAAGATTGGAAACTGCCACCTGGCTGATGAAGACTACGAGCAGGTGGATGAGAACTAGTTGGAATGGATGGACATAATGTGGGCTCTAGCAAGTGCTGTGCGATGAGCTAAGAAGTTTGTGAAAAAGACGGGACAGAATCTAGTAGCTACCAAAGATACTACATTTGGTTTTGACAAGTCCAAAGTCACTTGCTTCAACTGTGGAGAAAAAGGCCACTTTAAGAAGGAATGTGTAAAACCAAAGAAGACTGGCAATGGGAATCCATTCTCATCTTTCAACAAACAAGATAAGGAGAAAAAGGCAGTTCCAACAAGCAGTGACTCAAAAGCTATGGTTGGTCAAGGTGATGAAGGACAGGATTGGTCCTTCCGATTCTTATCTGACAGTGAAGCCAACATAGCATCAGTTGAAGATTTGAATGAAGACTCAGCAAGTGAGAGGGAAAGCTCAGCTGAGATTGATACTGCTAAAATGGAAGAGACTTTAGCTGCTGTTAACCAAATCATTGAGAATGATCTAAATGCTGAATCTGAAGCACAACCACAGTCTCAAAATGATTTCATGGTCGGAACGTCCACATCTGCACAGGTAGAATCAAAAGATGAACCGTTTGCAAAACATGCATGTGTTGAATGTGAAAAATTTAGGGAAAGCATTGACTTAAAATTTGCTAGGTTATTAGATCACAATGATAACTTATTAAAGGACATAAAATTGTGCACAGAGGCTAACAAAGTTTTAAAACAAAATGAAAGCAGTTACAAAGAAAAAGTTGAGGCTTTAACGAAACAATTAAAAGAGACTGAAGTTGTTGCCTTCAACCAAGAGAATGATATTAAATTCTATTAAAAGACCATTGAAAAACTAAAAAGGATAAAGCAGTTTTACTAGTTGAAAATGAGTCTTTAAAACAAAAACTTCATAGTCTTGCGAGCTCCTTGCATATTTTGAAAAACTTAGTTAAGGAACGCAACAACGGGGAGGGTTTGGGGTATAAAGTTGTGCCCCCGCCACATGAGACTCTTTTGAACACCAAAGAACGTCCAATCAATAATAATCCAATTAAAGATCATGTGGTGACAACTCCTCTGGTCAGTGACCCGGACACAGTAGATAAGACTGTTTCTTCGAGTGCTGATCAGAAACCCTCAACTTCAGGCACAACTGGAAATGAACAAAGGGTGGAAGAGAATGTTCAAGCATCTCTCGGGTTGGGTTCTAAGTCTACTAACACACAATCTAAGATTTCCAAACCCACTCAAAATAAACCAGTTAAGAAAGATAGCTCTGATCTTCAAAGGCAAATAAATCATAATGTTAAACAAGTTAAGTTTGTCAAGGAAGGTGAACATCAAAAGAACGAGACCAAATATCACATACCTAAGGTCTACTCCCCACCTCACAAGAGATCTTCTAGTCCCTTTGAAAGGAGATCCTGCTATGCTTGTGGTAAACGGGGTCACATATCCTCTAGTTGTCCCCGCTATCAGACACCTAGGGTTAAAGTTGAACTGGACAAAGAAGTTACTCAGTTCCCAAAATAGAGATCTAAGAACCCTGTTAGGTCTAACACACCTTCTAGGTCTTACACATCTCCTCAACACCATATTCAACACAGACAAGTCATTGGCAAGTCTGTGATGCCTGAGGTGAAACCAGTTTTGGAAACTAAAACAAAGGTTCAAACTGTTAATCAATCCACTGTCTATCACAAACAATCTTTTCATAAAGATGGAATGTGGAAAGCTAAAATGTCTGATGTGTCTGATAGTAGTGACAAACTGAAGGTTGAGGTCCCACCAACAGACCAAGGACAGTGGGTAGAGTTCATAATGTGTGATGCCTCTGGGAAACCCAAGCCAGTTAAGGCTTGGGTCCCCCTCCATAACTAATTGTTTTTAATTATGTGCAGCTTGTCCGCTACAGTGCTACTACCAATACAGGGATTGTAGATAGCAGAGCTTCCAGGCACATGATAGGAAATAAGTCTCTCCTTTTCAATTTCAAACAAATCAAAGGGGGACATGTTTCCTTTGCTGGTAACAAAGGAGGATACATTACCGCTCAAAGCGAAGTAGGTAATGCAAAGGTATGATTTGACAAAGTCAATTTTGTACAACAATTAGAAAACAATCTACTTTTAGTGTCTCAGATATGTGACAAGGGCTTCAAAGTGATGTTTGACAATCGCAAGTGTTACATAATGAAGAAAGAGATGGAGATTCCAGAGGAGCAAGTCTTAATGTCAGCATCTAGGTACAATGATTTATATGTCTTGGGTATGACTAATGCTTCTTCCTCTGAGTCTACGGTTCAGTGTTTCCTATCTAAAGTAACAGAGAAGGAATCCATCTCATGGCATAGAAGAATGGGACACATTAATCATAGAAAGATGAATCATCTGATTCATAACAACTTAGTTGATGGAGTTACTGTAAAGAACTTCAAACTTCCTGATTTTTGTGTCTCATGCAAGAAGGGAAAGCAGACCAGGAAATCTCACAAGACCAAGCATGTCAATTCTATAGAGATGCCCCTGGAACTACTGCACATGGATCTATTTGGTCATGTAAGCACAAAGAGTATAGCATGAGACTGGTACTGCTTTGTAGTCATAGATCATGGGTGATGTTTCTAAAAGCTAAGTCAGAAATGTTTGAATCATTCAAGGTTCTAGTCATGATGCTGGAGTCATTCTACAACCTGAAGGTTAGGAAGATTCGTTTAGACAACAACACAGAGTTCAACAATCAGTGGATGGATGCTTTCTGCAAGGAGAAGGGAATTGTTCATCAGTTCACCTCAGCGTACACGCCACAGATGAATAGAGTTGCAGAACGAAAGAATCGGAGCTTGATCGAGACTGCAAGGACAATGTTGGCAGATTCTAAGCTTCCAGTACAGTTCTGGAATGAAGCAGTTGCAAATGCTTGCTACACACTTAACCGTGTATCAGTAGTCAAAAGGCATGGAAAGACTTGCTATGACTTACTTCAGAAGTGAAAACCTAACTTGGAGTATCTGGAACCATTTGGAGCTCCATGTACCCTGTTGAAGAAGTCTCAGGAAGGCAAGTTTAATGAAAAAGCTGATCAAGGGATTTTTCTAGGATACAGCATCCCAGACAAACGAGTTTACAATAACTCGACAGGTCAGGTTGAAGTGTGGTGCAACGTAGATGTGCAAAGATATACCACCCCCTGCTGGAAAAGGTCCATCATCATTCTTCGATTATGATGGCTTTTTCAAATCCTTTAATCTTCCTCAGCTTGATTCGGATGATGTGATTGCTGCTCAGATGATGTACGATGTTCTAAATACACCAAATCTAGATTCAAGCAACACAACACTTGCAGATGGTACTTCAGGTTCCTCAGCTCATGCTCAGGATGAGAGTGATGATTCATCAGATGATGAAGACGCAGCTGAACCAGACCGTGAGCATAATGTAAATCCAAACATTAGCTTATCAGCTGCTGAACCGGCATTGGGAAATCCGGATACTGAACCAGTAGTCACAAACTTGGATTCTGAAGTTGTTGTTCCAACAACACCAGTGACTAGGATCTGTGTGAATCATCCTTCATGGGGAAGTCCGTGAGGAGGTATACGTCAGTCAACCCGAGGGATTCGAGGATCCCTATCATCAGGACAAAGTCTACAAGTTAGATAAGGCTCTGTATGGGCTACCTCAGGCTCCTCGAGCTTGGTATGAAAAGCTCTCCACCCATCTATTGAAACACGGCTTTCGCAGGGGTGTGATTGACTGTACGTTGTTCATTAAAGAAAAGGATGGTGATTTGCTTATGTTGCAGATCTATGTGGATGACATGATCTTCAGTTCCAGAAACGAAAAGTTGTGCAAAGAATTCGAATCTGTGATGAAGGCAGAATTGGAGATGAGTGCCATAGAAGAAATGAAGTTCTTCCTAGGATTACAGGTGGATCAAACCTCAACTGGTATTTTCTTGCATCTAACTAAGTATGTCGGAGACATTCTGAGTCAGTTTGATATGGACAATGTCACTGTTGCCGGTACCCTCCTGCCACAAATCATGATGTGGCTCCTGATGAGAATGGGGATTTGGTGGATGCCACTATGTATCGTGGGATGATCGGATCTCTTATGTACCTCACTGCCTCGCGTCCAGATATCATGTATGTCACATGTTTATGTTCCAGATATCAAGCGAAGCCAAAAGTGAATCACTTGATTGGGGTTAAGAGGATTTTCCGTTATCTGAAGGGTACTCCAACACTAGGGTTGTGGTATCCTCATGATGATGACTTTGAGCTAACGGCGTATAGTGATTCAGATTATGGAGGCTGCAAAATGAATTACAAGTCTACGTCAGCAGGATGTCAATTTTTCGGGAGGAGATTGGTGACTTGGCAGTGTAAGAAGCAGACATCAGTTGCTCTATCTACCTGTGAAGCCGAATATGTTGTCACCGCCAGCTGTTGTTCTCAAGTCATATGGATACAACAGCAAATGCGGGACTACTGTTTGCATTTCTCTTCTACTCCTATTTTTGTTGATAATTCTGCTGCAATTGCAGTAACTAAAAATCCGGTCCAACATCCCAAGACCAAACACATCGGAATCAAATATCACTTTATACGTGACTGTTTTGAAAAGAATTTAATCTATGTGATAAAAATTAATACAGATTTTCAACGTGCTGACCTCTATACAAAAGCATTTTATAAACCCAGATTTTTATGTCTGTCTGAGGTCAATGGTGTTAAAAAAAAGTGATGTTAACTCAGAAGACACAGACGCGTAGTCCGACACATGTTTATTTTTTAATTTTCTAGTTTTATTTCATTTAAATTTCCTTGTCAATTAAAATTCAAAAACACAAAAAGATTTTCTGTTTTAGTATTTTAGGGGGAGATTAGGTTATGTTCAGTAATTATTTACTTAAAAAAAAAAGAGGTTGGAGGTTACTTAAGCTGAAAAGGCAAAGACAGAAATACTGGAAATGTGACTCAATGAAATGGAAAGTGATAGTACACAGGTGCCGCGTTACTTGGAACACCAAAAGGTTTTTATGTTTTGCAAGGTTAATTAAATCACAGAAAATTACAAATCAAAGAAGTCTAGGTGTAACATATTGGGAAAATGATAGTACGCTTGGTTGGTACTGTAACTACCAGGAGAAAGTAGATCTAGGGGTGCCAGTGCATTGTACGATGTGTCGGTAGATTCAACACAATAGATAAGTAGACATCATCAGTGATTTGGCTTAAACATAAATAATTCAACAAGTTGTGGGTTTTCATGATATCCCTGGTCTGCACAATCAATAAATTTCCAATAAGGGGTGAGGAGCGAACAAATGCCACAAATGTGAGCAAAGACCTGAAAACAGAGTAAAAGATGACAAATGTCACTGAAAAAAATGTATGTTCTAATATAATGCTCTAAGAAGAAGATAGGTATTGCGCCTCTCTACTGTGCGATGGCACTGACCTGAGGCTTAGCATAACCTATCCGTTCTAAGAATTCATTACTGTTTGCGCCTCTCTGTTGTGCGATGACACTGACCTGAGGCTTAGCATCTCTTTGAAAATTCTTAGAACCTAATCTTCTAAGACCCAAGACCGCTCAAAAATCTCCTGAGGAAGATTAATTACCATATACCTGTGGAACACACAAATACTTGTTGACCTAATTCATCTAATTAATCACTGATGCGTGTCAAAAGTATGTGTATGGATTGAAATGGACAAGTATACTGACAATCGTCATGCCTGCATTGCCTGATGCTCAAAATCAATGGGTGTTACTTATCATGTCAAACATGATTCCCAGTTAGATCTTAGAAGTCTTAGATAAGTGAATAACTCTGACATGTAATTCATGCAAGGGTTTAAAGTTAAATACAGATAAAAGATTCCAAGTAATGTTGTTTATGACTGTCTGATTCCATATGAGTATGTCCTTGATATGATGTCAATGTTAATAGGCTACACTAACCCGACCTAACAAAAATCACAAAAAGATGTTTTATTGTGTTCGTAGTTTAAAATTTTCAAGTTATATGTATAATGTGTCAATGTCGGACTGTGCAAAATGTTCTCTGTTAACGTCACCAAATGAGCTTAACATTTATTTAAACAAATTGTTTCTGAAAGGATAAAAGGATCACGTCTGAGGTGATCAGTTGGATAAATGGATCACGTCTGAGGTGATCGGGTGGATAAATGGATCACGTCAGAGGTGATCGGGTGGATAAATGGGTCATGTCTGAGATGATCAGATGGATAAATGGATCACATCTGAGGTGATCAAAATGTCATTTTATTTTAAATGTTCATGTCTGAGATGATCAACTTACTCATAATGTTTATCTACTGGTAAATGGAAGTAAGGGTCGTAATGGTAAAATGGTCAAATGATGAAAAGTATGGCCTAGTCGCACGACTGAACCATAAATATGTTCTAGTCGTACGATTGGAACACACGAATGAGTCAAATCGTACGAATGGACAATGCGAATGAATCCAAGCACACGATTGAAGGTGACCGACTGTCATAGTCGTTTGACTGAACCTCAATCGTACGATTGGAACTGAACAATTGGGTGAATCGTACGACTGAGACTCAGTCGCATAACTCACTCATGCGACTAGACTCAATCGTACGACGGACCTATGCGACTAGTCTCAGTCGCCCGACTGGGATTTGCCCTAGTATATATACAGGTCGAATCGGCCTCAGTCGCTCATTCACCCAAATCGCCTCTCTATACGTACGACCTAATCGAACCTCGGCCAAAATTTCCAAAAATCACCTGAACCTTCAATTACATAGTTCTGACGTTTGCTTTCGATCATACAGGTACTGCACAAGAGAAATCATCGAACAAACTCTGTCAAATCATCAAAATGGGCACAAATTATGACCTAACAGTACCAGCAACGTTAATAGGATTAATAGACCTTGAAACCTAAACTTACTGATCAAATTAAGGTTACAATAGGCTTAATCGGTTTGTTCTGAGTGTAATGAGCATAATTTTGATGTTTAACACTTAGTATTGCTCAAAACAAGTATTTTAATGGATAAACAGTCGAGCAGACGACTGGTCATGCTGATGAACTTCAATCGTACGACTGAACTGTCCGATTGGCTCAATCGTAAGACTAAGATGAACGAATGACTCAATCATACGACTGAAATATGCGAATGAGTTCAGGCGCACGATTGAGATACACGTATGAGAAGACATGTGACTGAGTCCAATCGCATGACTCAGTCGTACACATGAATTCAATCGCACGACTAAAACTCAGTCGTTTGTTCAGTCGCATGATTAAACCAAAGTTAAAAGTTCTTTGACTGATATTAGCTATCCTCAACATGCACTAACGTTTATCAACTATGTGTAACAGATGGCGAGTCGTTGGACTATCAGCACAAAGCATAACATTTGTGCTCATCTGGATCTGACCTCCCGGAACGCGGCGGAGTTCTCGGGCATCATTACTTTCTTACGGAGATCGAGGATCTTCCGAGCTATTTCTACTCCATGCACGCCATATCGTTCAGTCCAGCAGGCTTTCTGGGAAAGCGCTGTGGTGGACAGATCCATAGAGCCCTACCGTATCAGGAGCACCATTTTTGGTCAGGCCATAGAGATCTCTAAGGAAGATCTCCGGACAGTCTTAGAGTTTGGGGATGATGGTGACTACCCCACACGACTACTCCCTCTGACAGATCGAGGGTGCTTTCTGCGAGCGAAGTACTCTAGGGATATCAACGCAAGTATGCTCAACAAGAGCAACATGTGCCCCCAAGTACTTAGCCCACGTGCTGCTAAGGTGCATTGCCTGGAGGAAGGGAGGCCTTGATGAGCTGTCTGAGCAGATGCAGAGCGCATATGTTGCGCTGGTGCTGAACCATCCGTTCAGCTTCTCGCGGATGATCTTCACTTATTTAATGGAGAACATTGAAGTGAAGGGCAAAGAGAGCTTCTGCATGTACCCTCGCTTCATGCAATGATCATTGACCAGAAGCTCCCCATGCTGCCAAAGGAGAAGGAGGATGCAGTGGTGCTTGAGGTGATGGATGATACCACCTTAGGCAGGATGAAGGTGTACAGGGGGAAGCAGGTGAAACCCCCTGTCAGGCGACTATTTGGGCATCTGGCCCGCGATGATTATGTGGAGCCAGCAAAAAGGAAGTGGTGCCACGAGGACAGTGATTCAGATGTGGAGCAAGTTGCTCTACCCTCCGATGACTCCGATGATGATCATGATTCTGATCAGGGAGGGGATGGTGAGGAAGATCCCGAACCAGCTCCGATAAACCCTGATTTTCATATGCAGGAGGAGGAGGAGTCCGATGAAGAGCCATTTACCCAGACGGTGGGAAGTCAGGAAATGGCAACTGAGCGGGGATTACGAGCGGTTGGTGGATGCCGGGAGAGTCTGGGAGCTCTACAGTTGATCAATCTTACACCCCAGCCTCTCCCAGCAGTCGAGGGGGAGCCTCTGTCTCCAGGGGAACACGGAGGAAATGTATGGCCCAGCCTCATGGGCTGAAGCCCAAACGCAGGAGGATCACTCTTATTACTACCTCCTCCGCTACCACCACTTCCACCACCACCACCCAAACCACTCAAACCACCCAAGCTACCACAACCATCACTAGACCTATTCCTCCACCTGTCACCTCCACCCAACCAACTACCACAGTACATCCCACTCCACCATTCACTCACATTCCACCTCCAATATTCACCACCACCACAGCCACCACCACTAGCCACCGAGCTGGCCAGTCATCAGCTCCTACAGGTTCACCCCTCCCTCCCACTAGAGTGGAGGAACAGCTAGCAGCACTCAAAAGGATGGTGCTAAAGATGCTAGCTGCTGATGAAGAAAAGATAACAAGGCTGCTTCAGCTTGATGAGCAAAATGCTTCTCAAGCAACTCAGATTGCCCAACTCTAGGAACGGAATGTCCTGTCAACTCAAAAGATAGAGGAGTTGGAGTCTGCAAATAAGAAAATTATGCTGAAGCTGAAGGGATCCAAAGCTGATCCCTTGAAGCTAAAGGAAGGAGACGATGATGATGGTGATGACGATGATGATGAGGATGATGAGAGTGATGAGGATGATGACGATAGTGGTGATGATCAAGCTAAGGAGGGGCAAGATGATGATGATGATGATGATTCTGCTTCAAATGCTGCTGATTCTGGTTGGGAACAACGTTCAAAAAGAAGACAAGACCATGGATCTACAGTGGCTCCTCCATCAGCATCTACTACAGAAACTCATGATCAGCTTCAAGACAAAAGTACTGATTAGATGTTTTATTCCTAAGCTTTTGTACTTGATTCATCTTTTGATGTATATGAAACTCTTGTAAATATTTAATGATTAATGTTTAATTAACTTGAGTTTATACTAATGATTACTACTCTATATGTTGATATTAAACAGATGAGGGATTTTGAAGATCAAGATAGGTTGGACTCACCATTGGATTAGTTTTTGTTTATCTTTCGTTGTAATAGGATCTTTGTTAGTTTCCTTTTGTAAGTTTGTTTAGTGCAAGTCTATATGTTAGCTGTCGGGCGAAACTAAAGTTTCGGCCTGGCGAAACTGTTAGTTTCGCCAGACGAAACTATTGAGCTCAGATCATGTTTACCCGGTGAAACTGTTAGTTTCTACCGGGCGAAATTATAGTTTCGTCTATATAGTTTCGCCTACAGCGAAACTATATGCGAAACTATGACAGCTATATATAGATTTCTTTTGTCTAATTGTTATCCATCCTTGCAAGAAACCCTAATCGTGTATTATTGTTGCAAGAGGCTATTGTAAGCTTGTTCTGTCTGAATACATTGAGCTTATTTCAATTCATTCACTGTTGTTCATCATTAAAACCATGTTTGAAAGCTTTTTGGTGTTATTTTGATCATCCTTCTCTTAGTGTTGGTTGTGTGTGTTTGGTATTGAGCAATTCAAGCATTCTTCTGCACTGAAAACCGATCAAATGGACCAACAATATGGTATCAGAGCCATAGTGCTCTTGATTGTTTGAGGTTTTTTGGTTATTTTTGTTCAATACCAACTTTTTCAAATTTTACTTCAAAACAGAGTGTTTTTGTCATGGAAATTGATTGGATAGTGTGCGTTTCTGATTGAGGAAGCTTCGTGAATCACTCCTATTCAAATTTCATTGAGATTTAGGTGATTTTCGATTGTTTTTGGGGTTTAAAAGGGTTTTCTGTTCTTCTAGCGAAATTACAGTTCCTTCCAGCGAAACTGTATCTTCGTTCAGCGAAACTGATACTTTTTCTTCTTTGATATTCGGTGCGAAACTGTGTCCTTTGAACGAAAGTTCATTCAGATTGGGTGATATTTGTGCGAAATTGCTGCTGAAATTCATTCGAACGAAAGTTCAAGCTTGTTTCCTGCGAAATTTACAGCGAAACTAAGCTACTGATAGTCTTTGGCTAGCGAAAGTGCTGCCGAAATTACACTTTCGCCCTAGCGAAACTACCTTTCAGCGAATCTACTTCTTCTTCAGCGAAATTGTTATGTCCAAAATGACTACTCTCACCTTGGCTGATTTAGAGAGTGTTGCACCAAACCGACCCCCTAGACTCATCAATGGAGATAACTTTGAAGATTGGAAAAGGTGTCTTAAGGCTTTCTTCTTCTACACCGATCACAACCAATGGGAGTCAATCATCACTGGACCACACAAGCCAACCGTTACTGTCGGTGGAACTGTCTCTCCAAACTCGGACTCCTCCACATTCACCGAAAAGGATCAAAAGTTAATTGACAGAGATCAGAAAGCATTCGGAGCCTTGACTTTATGTCTTGCACCTGATATTTACAATCGCTTTGCAGAATTCAAAGATGCAAAATCTCTATACGATGCCTTGTGTGAATTTTACGATGGAAACGAGGATCTAAGGAAAGATAGGAAGGCTCAAGCTGAAAAGGAGTTCAATTCATTTGTGGGACACAAGAATGAAGATTTTACTGACATTACTAATCGTTTTTTGTCTGTTTCAAGTACTCTAAAGAAGTATGATGATCAGCTAGGAAATCATGAGCAAGTGAATAAACTCCTAGACTCTCTTCCACCTCAGTGGAGTTTACAAGTAAGAATGTTGAAACAAGAAAGAAACTTTGCTGACTATAAACTAATGGATGTGATTAACAAGCTGAAGTCTTTTGATTTGGATCTAAAAAGGAGGGAGTTTAATCAATCCATCATGCCAACATCCGGTTATTCACAGAATGCTGCATTACTATCGTCCGCTGCAAGCTCTCCAATGCAGGCATCGCGTCAAGGAGCAGTGACTGTGTGTGATTTTTCTGGAAGTGGCATTAACCCCGGGAAAGAGCAAGGGAATTTAAAGGCATCTAATGAATCTACTGTTCCAGCTGAGACTATGGCACTTTTTGGGATGTTTGTTCAAAGTTATGAAGCACTTGTTGCTGGTGATCTGAAGGGAAAAGGAATGACTATGGAGGACATGTATCAAGTGGATCCAGATGATCTTGAAGAAACTGATATTCAATGGCAAATGGCAATGCTGACGCTTAGAGCTCGGAGATTTATGGAAAGGACTGGTAGAAAGAACTTTGGCGGTCAAGGTTCCAACTCCAAACTGGGTTACGATAAGTCTAAACTTAGATGTTTCAATTGCAAGCAATTGGGACACTTCAAACGAGAATGTCCATTGCCAATTGTCACTGATCCTAACAACTCTGGAGTTCCAAGATTGACTGCTGGTGGGAGTAAAGATGAGTCAAGCCATAAGAAAGAAACCGTTCTAATTTCTAACTTTGACTGGAGTGCAGAGGCTGAAGAGACAAAAGAAGAAATTAATCAAGCTTTAGTAGCTGAGATTCAGAAGGAGAAAATGAAGATGAACTGTGACGACCAGTTTGATCCATTTAAGGAGTTTAAGGATGGAGTTGCAGAGAATGAGTCTGAGAAAGATGAAAATATGAAGGAGTATGGAAAGTCAGAAACTCAATCTACAGTGCTTGAAAGAAATGATGTCAATACTGCTACCACTATGAAGGAAAACAAGTCGTATACTCCTGTGTGTCAATGTGATAAAGCCCTTGCAGCTGAGAAGGTGGTGATGGGACTTCCATATGAGGTAATTCAAGATATGTGTTCATCTGCATGTAAAATCAGATTATTTGGGGTTTATAAGGCTAATCGTTTATTAATTGATAATGAAAAGGACTTGAAAAGAATTAATGAAGAACTTAAAGTGAATGAGTCAAAATACTTTGTTAAATTAAATGAAGCGCTAAAAGAAATTGATCATTTAAAAAGAATTGTTTTAGAAAGAAACGTTGAGGTGAACAGTTTGACTGAAAGAGTTGCCCTAGCTGAGTTTGAAACAAGCAAACTTCAGTCAAAACTTGATAAATGGACCATATCAGGAATGAAACATGATGATTTATGTAAATCTCAACGTGGGGCTAGGATTAAAACAGGTTTGGGATATGAAAATGCTAAGGTTTATCCTCCACCTAGTACATACTGTTACTCTCCGATGCCCATTCCACATCCTTCTAATGATTTAATCAAAGAAGATTCTAACAGTATGTCTGCAGGTTTGGAAGGTGTGAATCCTATGCATGTTCGTGAGGACTACGATTATGGACCAACTAGAGGTCTTGGATGCTCTAGTCTTAGTACACCTGAACCCAAGCTTTCTGTTTTAGATCATAACTCTAGTTTAAATTCTGTTTTTGTTTCTAGTAATGCTGTAAAAGACTCTGTTTCATTCAGTTCTAGTAATGTTTCTGTTTGCTTGTTAAATGCTATGGACCGTGATTCTGATTTATCTATTGATGTTGCTGATTCATTGTCTGATAATGCCACGAATAGCAATGAAGAAACAAAAACTAACTCTTTTGAAAAATTCTTCTCTCATCCCATTCCATCATTTATACCTGCAAAATTTGCTGTGCTTAATGACAGGATTGTATCTTCATCTGAGGCAAGTACTAGTGACACTAGTACCTCATGTATTTCAGATAACACTTCAGTATCATCAGCACACAATCATTCTTTTCAAAATAAAATCAACTCTGTCAATGCAAATGAGGCATACAGTGATAATGATTCAACACTTACTGATTCAAGTTTATCCAAGTGTAATGGAGAACATAATACATCTAAATTAAAATCAAATTGTTTTCAATGTGGTAAAGACGATCATGTAGTTAAGCATTGTCCTCAACTACATCACAGATATGTCTTTAGACGTTCTTTTGGAAGTAAACTAAATCAGTTAGTTAATAAGTTCTTTTGCAAGAAATCCACTTCGGAGAAACCTAAAGTTATTCAAACTTGGGTGGCCATTACACCTGGTTAATTCTCTTTTGATATGATTGCAGGAGTCGTCCACTAAGTCTGTAAATAGTGTATGGCATGTTGATAGTGGATGCTCGAGACACATGACGGGGCTTAAAGATTTATTGACCAACTACCGCATAATCGATGGTGGCTATGTTGCCTTCGCAGGAGACAAGAAAGGAGGAAAAATGATAGGTCAAGGAGAAGTTTGTAATGGTTCGCTCACCTTGGAAAAAGTCAATTATGTTCCCGAGCTCGCATTTAACCTATTGAGCGTCTCTCAGATTTGTGATAAAAGCATTCCAGTCTTATTCAAGTCTGATGAATGTATCTTTTTGAAGTCTGAGTTTGATATTCCAGATAATCTAGTTCTCATGCGTGCTCCCAGAAAGAACGATACATATCTTCTTGACATGAATTCAAAGAGCTCATCATCTGCAGTCACATGCCTCTTGTCAAAAGCTTCCACCTCTGAGTCCTTCTTATGGCATCGTAGATTGGGCCATGTTAATTTCAAAATAATAAACAAACTAGTTAAAAACAATCTCGTTCGGGGATTACCTTTAAAAGATTTTTCTGTGGTCGAGAAATGTATGGCATGTGCTAAAGGAAAGCAACATAAGAAACCACACAAACCTAAAATTGAAAATAACATCTTAAATCCCCTAGAATTGTTACATACTGATTTGTTTGGCCCAATAAGTGTTAAATCTATTGCTAAGAAATCTTTTTGTCTTGTGGTTACAGATGACTACTCCAGATATTCATGGGTAAGATTTCTTACTCAAAAGGGAGAGACGACTGAGGAGTTGCAAAAGTTAATTCTCTCGATTGAATCGATAAGCAAGAGAAAGGTTATGGCTATTCGAAGTGACAACGGTACTGAATTCAAAAATCAAATTTTTGATTCCTTCTGTGCCACTAAAGGAATATTAAGACAGTTCAGTGCTGCGAGAACTCCTCAGCAGAATGGTGTCGCGGAACGAAAGAATCGCACCCTAATTGAAGCCGCACGTACAATGTTAATAGAATCCTCCTTACCCATCATATTTTGGGCTGAGGCTGTGAATTGTGCTTCCTATGTTCTCAACAGGGTGCTGATAGTCAAAGATAAGATGAAAACCCCGTATGAACTATTTCACAAACGAAAGCCCTTGATTGATTTCTTTCGCCCATTCGGCTGCTCATGTACTCTTCTGAATACTCAAGCACAGAAGACAAAATTTGGTGCTGTTTCCGATGAATGTTATTTCGTAGGATATTCTTCTTCCTAGAAGGCTTATCGGGTATATAACAAAAGGACACGTATAGTTCAGGAGTCATTCTATGTCGATTGGCAGGAATCTAATTCATCTAATGTTCCCACAGAACCAGCTTGGTTCTTTGACTCAGATACGGTGTTCAAATCATTCAATCTTCCAATTTTCGATGATGATGTGCCCTTCTCCAATTCAACAACAAACTTCATTCCACCTGCCCCCGTACCAACTGAGCCTATTGTGCTTCCTGTCACTACATCCGTTAATGATACCTCAGTCAGAGTTGCTTCTTCCTCATCTTCATTTGATCTTCCACCTCCACCCATATCAACATCACCTTCTTCATCTCCTTTACCGAACTCTTCTTCCCCATCCAGCTCATCATTTACCCAACCATCTACTGATATCCCTTCCATGACTGTGGATTTCAAAACCTTGAAAGATCATCCACACGACAACATAATTGGTTCCATTACTGATGGAGTTCGAACACGGAGTCAATCTGGATTGATCAACGTTTGCTTGTTTTCTTGTTTTATATCTCAAACCGTTCCTAAGAACGTTCATGCAGCTCTCCAAGATCCCTGCTGGGTAGAGTCGATGCAATTGGAATTGCAACAGTTCAGAAAACTACGGGTGTGGACCCTGGTGGATCTTCCACCAAATAAGTATCCTATTGGCACGAAATGGGTTTTCAAGAACAAGCCTGATGATCGAGGAATAGTGGTGCGAAACAAATCCAGATTAGTGGTTCAAGGCTTTGCTCAAGAAGAAGTAATTGACTACACAGAAGTCTTCGCACCTGTCGCCCGTCTTGAAGCCATTAGAATATTCTTAGCGCACGCTGCTCACAAGCAATTTAAAGTCTATCAGATGGACGTCAAATGCGCATTTCTCTATGGGGACATTGATGAAGAGATATACGTGTGTCAACCCCCAGGATTTGAAGATCCCGATTTTCCTGACAAAGTATATAAGCTTGATAAGTCACTTTATGGACTTCATCAAGCTCCTCGGATTTGGTATGAAACCCTGACTCAGTATCTCTTGAGCAATGGTTTTACACGAGGCACCATTGACATGACTCTATTCAAAAGAGAGGTAAACGGTGAGATGTTGATTGTGCAAGTTTACGTTGATGACATTATTTTTGGTTCTTCAAATCCTCAATTATGTCGGGAGTTTGAGGAGGTCATGCGAAACAGATTTGAGATGAGCATGATGGGAGAGATGTGTTTCTTTCTCGGGCTGCAAGTTGAACAAAAACCAGATGGAATTCTTATTCATCAAGAGAAGTATATTAAAGAAATTTTGAAGAAATTCAAAATGGATGATGCTGCTTCTGAGATGACTCCGTTCACGGCTCTGACATGTCTCACTCCGGATGAAAACGGCAAACCAATCGATCCTCATCTCTACAGATCCATGATTGGCTCTCTCATGTACCTGACAGCAAGTCGTCCTGACATAACCTTTGCTGTTGGATATTGTGCTCGATACCAATCAGCTCCTAAAGAATCCCATGCCAAGGCAGTCAAACGAATTTTTCGTTATCTAAAGGGATCTTCTCGTTTAGGACTTTGGTATCCTTATGGTGGGAATTTTGACCTGCACGCTTATTCTGACAGCGATTCCAACGGCTGCAAATTAAACAGAAAATCTGTTACTGGAGGTTGTCAGTATTTGGGAAACTGCCTTGTTTCTTGGCAAAGCAAGAAACAGACTACAGTTTCTCTCTCAACAGGAGAAGCTGAATATATTGCAGCCTCAAGCTGCTGTTCGCAAGTGTTATGGATTCAGCATCAAATGATGGACTATGGGATCAACTTTCTTCATACTCCTTTGTTTTGTGATAACGAAGCGGCTATTGGAATTGCCAAGAATCCTATTCATCATTCCCGGACCAAGCACATTGAGACACGAATTCATGCCATCCGTGATGCTCAAGAAAAGGGTTTCATTGATATCATTCCTATTGATACAAAACATCAAAAAGCAGATCTTTTCACAAAAACATTTGATAAACCACGTTTTTACGAATTGATTTCTATGCTAGGATTAATATCATTCTGACAAACTTTTCTGAGCAAAACAATTGTTTCACCTGTACATAAGTACATATTTTCTTTTTGGTCTTGATTGTTGTCTAACTTGTGTCACATAGATCTTTTTCTTTTAATCTTTTGTTTCTTTGATTCTTAAGAAATTTTTCTTTTAGTAGGCTTTTGAATAAAAATTTCGGGGGAGATTCATACTGATAATAAGTCTTAATTTTTCATTCTCTCAGGAATTCAAGAAAATGAAGTTAGAACAAGGGGACATCTTATATTGGGATATGCATGATAGACTCATCCCGAAAACAAAGTAAACAAGTGATCATGCAGCAAACATAAAGATCATAACTCAGTAATAAGGATTATCCTCATGATATTTTGGTCTGCACAAAGATACAAGTCTTGTGTACAACTTGGTTGAGAGTTGCTAATTGATATCAAAGGTTATCAATGTGAAACTTATGGTGTTTCTCACTGGGATGGTGACTCGGTGATAACACCCTCTAAGTCAAACGTTAAATAATCTCAAATAGCCTATTATTGTACATATAGATTATCGATGTGAATCTTATGGCGTTTCTCACTGGGATGGTGACTCGGTGATAACGCCCTCTAAGACAAACATTATATAATCTCAAATAGTCCACTCTTGCATACACATTTATATGTTACATAAGAAAAGATGTGTGTTTATCTCCTCTGCTATGCGAAAGCATTGACCTGGAGTGATGATCTTCTCTGCTATGCGAAAGCATTGACCTGAAGCTCTCATCAACACGCCTAGATGATCTTCTCTGCTATGTGAAAACATTGACCTGAAGCTCTCATCAAGTAGTTATAGGTTGTGTCTGGATCTCACATATATGTGTGTCTACATCTGTACATTATAGAGTCCCATCTGCATATGTGTCAGTCAGTGTGATTGTACATCAGTATAATGATCAGGCAATATCAATGATTATGCTCAATAAACCTTGATGACGAGACTAGATCTTTATCAAATATCAGTGGGGACCAAGTTGCTGAGTTTCTAAGCAATTCAGAACATGATAAACAGCTGCAGATCATGAGTTGAAAAGAGATGGGAATGGGTTTAAGTGGACAAACATATCAGCAATCTCGCTAAGTCATGATCCTCTTAAAACACTTCAAGAAAAACATGATACTATATCCTTTAACTATTTTATTTTATTTTATTTTATTTTAATTTTAATTTATTTTATTTTATTTTTTTTATGAAGTTTCTGCGAAACTACAGTTTCGCATAGCGAAACTGCAGTTTCGCTAGGGAAACTATGATTTTCGCCGCGCCAAAAAAAAAACTATAGTTTCGTGCCGCAGAAACTATAAGTTCGCTTTGCCGAATCTATAGTTTCACAGTGTCGAAACTACATTCTCTTATTGCAGAAAGTACAGTTTCGCTTGGCCGAAATTATATCTTAAGTTCTCTGCGAAATTCCTATGTATATAAACATAGTTTCGAATCAAGATACTCACTTTCGCAAAAATTAGTCATTTTCGTCGAAACTGTGCACTGTTAGGGTTTTTGAGACTCGTGACACAAATCTCCGTCGTTGTCTTGTTTTATTGCATTGTCACCTGATTTTGAAGTTGTCATGTGAGTTTCGAACTCAGACCATGAGTTTTCATAGACTAATCTATCCTACATTTGGCTGGATTGAAATGTGTCGTTTGGGTAGTCTCGCAGTTCGTTCTGCGAAACTACACCATCCTACAGCGAAACTGAACGAAAGTTCATTAGATACTGCGAAACTGTGTGGTTATGCTGCCCGAGCGAATCTAACATTTTCGTCAACAAAAATCAGTTTCGCCCAGTTCAATCCATTATCATATCTTGCGAAATTAGAGTTTCGTCTTTGCGAAACTACAACAACAAAAAAAAAATAAAAATAAAAAAAATAAATAAAAAAAAAAATAAAAAAAAAAAAAAAAAATAAAAAAAAAAATAAAAAATATATATATATATATATATATATATATATATATATATACATATATATATATACTAATTAATCTGTAAATTCATTCTAAATATACATGTATATATCTGTATTCTTACGTTTATCACAATTTGTTTATTTAAATTACGTTTGTAAATATTTGAATTCTAATATAATTCCTAACCGGTTGTGTTTGTTTGTCAGATAAAAATGGCAAACCTCAAGTTTGATGTTCGAAACAATATCACTGCTATTCTAGACGACTCACATCCTAAAGCAGCGGGATTCAGAGACTGCATTAGGTGGCTACATAGATCCCCTATAGCATTCGCCATATCTCATTCCACGACTATTTATGATTTACACATTCAAGACTTCTGGAGAACTGCTGAGTATATCACAAGGGGAGATTCGGAGAGTATTGTAGCCAAGGTTCTGGACCACCAAGTGAACATCACAGAAGAAGTTATTTCCAGGGTGTTGAGATTAGAAGAAGACACAGGAGGTGATATTGATTTGTCTGATCAGGAGGTGTTTGATGCCTTCTTAACTATGGGATATGAAGGTCCTCCTTTTGGGACTAGAAAGGAAATCAAGAAATCCTTTCTGTCCAAGGAATGGAGGTACATTGCCCATGTCTTCATAATGTGCTTAGATCACCGAAAAGGTGGATCAGATGGGTTAAACTTAGACTGGGCAAAAGCCATGGTTATATGTTGCCGAGGTGAGAAGGCTAACATTTCTAATCTCATATTTAGCTGCATGGCCGAAAATGTAATGGCCTTGAAGAAGGACAAATGGTTGCTCTATCCCCGATTTCTTCAAATGATCATCGACGATCAAGTTCCCAACATTCCGAGGCATGGAGAGGTCAAGCATCTAGTGTCTATGAATACCAGAATTTTTGCCGACTGCTGTGCCATAAGGCACGACTTCAGTGGTCGGATCACTCATCTATGGGAAAACATGTATACTCCTGATCGATGGGATTATATCAGGAAGGTGATCCAGTCTGAAGCGAGACGAACAGAGGAAGTTAGACCAACTGAGTCGGAGGCAGTAAAGAAGAGAAAGAGATATGCCAAGGAGAAGGATTACAACTTTGAGAAAGAAGTGGCAGAGATGGCAGCTAAAGCAAAAATGGAGAAAGAAAAGAGGTCAAAAAGGACGGTTGATACCGGGGAGGAAGAGAGGAGGACAAAACAGAAACATCAGACATTTTCTGAGCCTCCACAATCTGAGAGACACACTAGTTTAGACGAGGATGTGATCCGAAATCTCAATACCTCTCTCTCTAACGAACTAAGTATGATAAAGACCAAGCTGACAAATCAGGACATGAGGGAGAGACAAAAGGATGAATTGCTGGATGGTATGAAGAAAATGCTGGTTGATCAAAATAATTTGATCAAGAGGTTATTAAAGGAAGTAAACGAGTTGAAAGCTGCCGCCGGCCTGCCGAATCAGCTAACTCAATATGAGTTAGATGATTTAACTGACACATCTAAGTACCCGTTCCTGTCTGTGGGTACTTCTTCGAAGGCAGGAGAGGGTACCTCTGGAGCAGCAACAGAAGAAGCTGGAGGGTCTGGTAAAGGAATTGGAGATCCTGAGATGGAGAATTTACAAACTGACGATGATGTGGTTGATGCTGGCTTTGTAGATTTGGAAATAAACCTTGGAGATTTTACCGGTGAAGAGCAAATGGGAAAACAACCCATTCAGGAGGGTCTGGTGGATGAGGAAGTTGATGAGGAACAGTTGGTAGATTACGACTCAGAGCCTGAGTTCTATGATGTTGATGAACGGCCTTTGACATATGTGATACAGAAGGGTGAAAATGAAAATGATATTTTTGAGATGGAAAAGAGTGATTGGTTTGTAAGAGAGAAGGAACCTGAAGAGTTAACTCCACTGTTTCAGAATATGGAGAGTCTGAAGAAGAAAGAGGCTGATAAGAAGATAGTGAGCTGGAAGTTCAACCCCGACTTGAAAATGTTTATGATAAAAAGGCGAGGGGGTGGAATCACTTATCTTCACAAGAGGAAGGCATTCAAGACCTTGCCAAAATGGGATTTGAGAAGGTTGGCATCTTTGCCTTTACTTGGAGCACACTTGAGTGAAAGAGCCAGATTTCTAGAAAAAGAAATCCAACATGGGCTCAATGATAACTTTGAGGCTTTCGGTTTTATGAAAGCAGAAAGAAAAAGATCAAAGAAAGATAAATATTGGGCTACTGGGAAGGGAAGGATTGTGTTGAGCGTGAAGCCTCCTAAGACGGTTCAAAGGGTTAGATTGGCAGATCCGTCCCCCTCGCGTCTGAAAGAGTTTGAGAAGTGGTTTTATGACAATCAGACGGGGGAGGCTGTTATCAGAGTTAAGGGTGGAATTGAATACCGAATCTTTGACCCGATGGAGTTGTTTGGTTTTTCAGATGATGATCTACTGGTTCTGTGTGAGAACCATATTAAGGCAGGGGCAGGAGAAGAAACGAGAAGGGAAGCTGGCTTGTTCATGATTGTAGTGAACAAAGTTAGAGGAGTGAGAGCTGAAGTGAAAGCGCTGGCAGAGAAAGTTAGAGCTGAGGATGATTTACACATGGACATTCAGGATTTAGCAAAACAATTTGCACAAGCTAGTGCTCATCCTGATGGAGCCAATGAGGCAGGAGGCAACCAAAGAAGATCAAGTGCTGAGGCTCAACAGAGTAAAGCTGCAGGAGCTGATCCGGAAACATCATGTGCAGGTACCGAGAAGGCTGGAGCTGAATGAAGACATAAAGCCAAGAAGAATGGGTGAGATCCAACCTAGGGGGAGTATTGAAGATCAAGATAGGTTGGACTCACCATTGGATTAGTTTTTGTTTATCTTTCGTTGTAATAGGATCTTTGTTAGTTTCCTTTTGTAAGTTTGTTTAGTGCAAGTCTATATGTTAGCTGTCGGGCGAAACTAAAGTTTCGGCCTGGCGAAACTGTTAGTTTCGCCAGACGAAACTATTGAGCTCAGATCATGTTTACCCGGTGAAACTGTTAGTTTCTACCGGGCGAAATTATAGTTTCGTCTATATAGTTTCGCCTACAGCGAAACTATATGAGAAACTATGACAGCTATATATAGATTTCTTTTGTCTAATTGTTATCCATCCTTGCAAGAAACCCTAATCGTGTATTATTGTTGCAAGAGGCTATTGTAAGCTTGTTCTGTCTGAATACATTGAGCTTATTTCAATTCGTTCACTGTTGTTCATCATTAAAACCATGTTTGAAAGCTTTTTGGTGTTATTTTGATCATCCTTCTCTTAGTGTTGGTTGTGTGTGTTTGGTATTGAGCAATTCAAGCATTCTTCTGCACTGAAAACCGATCAAATGGACCAACAGATTTCAGCAAGATGAGCATGATGTTGCTCCCCTTCAACAGGTCAAGTCTCAACTCACAATGATTCTTGATATGCAGGGGATCGTTAGAAGGTCAGTGAGTTATACTCCTGAAGAAAGAGAAATAATTCACGACCTCAATGATGAGCAGCTTGCTGAAATATTTCGTCTGAATCCAGCGAAATTGTTAAGAATGCTGCAACTTTTGATGATGCTGATGATGACGAGCTCAACGATGTTGAAGAAATCGAAATTGAAGACATCACAGATCAGCACTACCCAGAATACACTGATCGTGAGGGAAACGTGTTTCCAGATTTGGTAAACACTCTCGACAGTGATATTCTGGGTAAACTCAGTGATAAGGAGAAAGGAGCAGAAGCCTCAACAACTCAAGCCCAAGTCTCGGAAGCTGAGGTTGATATTAGAAAGACTGAATGGGCGGCTTGCTTCGCTGAGGTCCGAGCCCGACGTGCTACAGCAACTCAGAGTACCTACACCAAGCTATACAATGTAAAAAGAACATGAAGGTGTCAGGGAAGATCATTGCTTAGGATCATTTTGATGACCTTGGTGTGTATGCGGTGAAAAGGGAGAGGGGAATCGAGTACTTCAGATTCCCTCATGATCTGAAGACTCTACCCAGTTTTGAGCTCAACCAGTTGGCCCGACTAAAGCCTCTTTATGCTGATCCTAAGAAGATGTCTGGCTGGTTTGAGGCTGCCCTGAAAAGGGAGTACAGGACTAGATGGGTAAACTTCAAGCCTCAGCAGGCTACGAGGTACCTCAGAAGGTCTGAGGTGAGTCCCATCACTGGTCAACCGAAGATAGTCCTGAAGTGGCGACCTCCGCGTACAATGTCCCGAATTCCTCTGAGGGAGATGCCACAGGACTTTACCCCACACTTTAAGTGGTGGTACTATGATTGGCACTCGGGAGAGGTCGGCCTCGTTTTGGAAAAGGAATGCACAATGGACACAATAAGGGTGTTTGACCCCATGTGGCTTATCAACTTGTCAGCGTCTGATGTTTATACGCTGTACAAGTGGCCACTTTTTTTTGACACGTAGGATATAGTGCAAGCACTACAGTTTCAGCATATCATACATCTATGCTTTGCACTTAATATCCATGCTGGGGTTTCTAAAGAGGAGAGACTAAAGAGATTTGAAGTGTTCAAGAAAGAAGTCAGAGTCTAGATAGAACTAGGTCCAAGGGGGAGTTTGTTGGTACACATGTCTCCGGTTCTAGTCTAGTGAGCTTAAATGTAATAGAACTTCTTCTTGTAACACATATGTAATGTTAAATCAATATAATGAGAATCTCTTCTATATATGGTTGTTGGTTGTTTAATGTTATATCTATTTATATTATTTATTGTTACACGCATATATGACAATGTTATATAGGTTTACTGTTGTTAGACATAGTTCTGAACCATTAAAGGTTCAAGAATGTGTTTAACCAATCGCGCGACTGTACCAGGTGGTTGAGTCAATCGTACGATTGAGTCATAAGACTGACTCAGTCGTCCGAATGAACCAATCGTATGACTCAGTCGCACGACTGAGCTAGTCGCTTGGCTCAGTCGTACGAATGAGAGCTGTAACCTATAAATACCACTTAATTCGTGGAAAAACAGCACACTTCGAATATTTGCAACCCTAGTCGACCCAGAGCGCCCTGTTCGTCCCTTCCAAGTTCACAAAACGTTTTAGATCATTCCTAGTTCGTTCTTAACATTTTCTAATCGTTAGGTTCGATCGTGTTAACATTTTCCTTGATTGGATCACCAATCAAATAGGATTCCGCACTATTTGATCCGGTATAATGAAGAATCAGTTAGTACTCCATAAGTACACGGTCCTAACAAGAAAGAGGGATGTCAGCCCGAGTAGCTACGTGCCATCAGGTATTACTTTTCTTTAAGTTAATCAGAATAATATGCGTGTGCTATTTGGCTTATGTGTTCTTAGTAGATTTAAATACTGACTAAGTCGGGATAGGAAATGCTTGGGGTGTGAAAAGTAAAGTAAATGGCTAATCACAACTGGCCACTGTAATTGTGGACTTACTATATTTGACATAAACTGAGCTATTACCTTGAATGACTTTTTTAGTGTTTGAATCTTATAGTGCTTAGGGAATGGCTGGGAAGAAACCTTCCAAAAAAGCTGCTGAGATGACCCATGAGAACCCTGAGGTTCCTGACCGAACTGAAGGAAATGAGAATGCCATTCTCAACACCTCAGCTCGGGAGGCGATTGCCGATGAGGTGCACCAGGTCATGCAAGCAGTTTTACCGTCTGTAGTGACTGAAGTCATTCGAGCTGTAAGGAATGAGGAGAGAAAGGAGAAGGAGGATAGGAAAGGATCGACTGGGAAGGAAAGCAAGGGAGAGGAGGAACGGCACGAGCCTGAGATAGTAGTTTCTGACGAGGAAGGGGAGGAAGCAGTAGGGGGAACGACCAAGGGATGCAGCTATGGGGCCTTCCAGAGGTGCAAGCCCCCAACCTTGAATGGCAATGGAGATGCTACTGCCGCTCACCGTTGGGTGAGGGAGATGGAGGCAGTGTTGGAGATCAGTGAGTGTCGCAGCGACTCACTATGTCGTCGAATCGGCCTTGTGTTGGTGGGATAATATTGTCCAAGCTGAAGGTTCCAGGGCCATCGGGAAAATGCGATGGAACGAGTTGAAGAAGCTGGTAATTGAGGAATTACGTCCTCACAGGGAACTCGATAAGATCGAGAGGGAGTTCCTATAACTCGAGGCAGCAACCATGACCCACCAACAGTACACCACCAGATTCAATGAAATGGCGAGGCTGGTGCCGGATCAAGTCAAGCCGATGTCTCGAAAGATTAACCGGTACATCCAGGGGTTGCCAGCTGACATTCATAGGCACTTGATTGCTGCTCGACCAAGTACCTTTAGGTTTGCAGTGGATCTGGCTGGGAGGCTCTACAATGAAAGGGAAGTGACGGTGGTAGAAGTGATCAAAGCCGGTGGTGGTGACCGGAGTTGGAATGGAAAGTGGTTTGGGCGGGGTGGTTTCACCCCGAACAACAAGAAGATGAGAATGGATAACCGTAGGGTGGGGTCGTCCAGCTCGGGGTCAAAGAAATGTGGCAAATGTGGAAAGGAGCATCCTGGTGAGTGTAGGATGGGACTAAACGTATGCTTCAGGTGTGGCCAGCCTGGCCATATCGCTAGAGACTGTAAGAAGCCAAGGGCGCAGAGCTCGGGAGCGGGGAATAAGAAGCTAGAAGAAGGAGGGCAGAGGACAGGTGCTAGAGCTTACACTATGACCCGGTAGAAGCCAGAGCTGATCCCGATGTTGTGTCAGGTATGTTCCTAGTAAACCGAATTTATGCCTCTGTATTGTTTGATTCTGGTGCTAGCCGGAGTTTTATTTCCAATACTTTCTCTGCTAAGTTGCCCGTTAGTAGTAGAAAGATAAGTGCGCCATTCGATGTTGAAACTGTTATCGGTAAGTCCACTAGAATTATTGATGTGATAGAAGACTGCGTCATAGAATTTGAAGGTCATAAGTTTGCTGCTAAATTACATGTGATGCCCCTAGGTGGATTTGATGTGGTACTAGGGATGGATTGGTTAGCAATCTATGAAGCGAATATTGCTTGTCGTAAGAAGATGATTAGACTGACTGCGCTGACGGAAGTCCGATGACAATATACGACGATCGGGTTACGACGATTCCGAAAGTGATTTCAATGGCGGTGGCAGGAAAGAGCATGTGGCGTGGATGTAGTGCTTATTTGGCCTACGTGAAAGATGTGGACACGCCGACACCCCAATTGTCCGATGTACCGGTGTTGTGTGACTTTCCCGATGTATTTCTAGAGGACCTATCAGGTGTACCACCAGATCACGAAATCGAATTTCAAATCGACTTGATACCCGGTGCCCAACCTGTCGCCAAGGCACCGTATTGATTAGCTCCGACTGAGATGAAGGAGTTAATGGAGCAACTACAAGAATTGTTCGATAAGGGTTTCATCAGACCGAGTATCTCTCCTTGGGGTGCTCCGGTCTTGTTCGTAAAGAAGAAGGACGGTAGCATGAGAATGTGTATCGACTACCGTGAGTTGAATAAGTTGATGATAAAGAATCGGTATCCGTTACCGAGGATTGATAACTTGTTTGATCAGCTCCAAGGTGCCAGTTGGTTCTCAAGGACAGATCTTCGATCCGGCTACCATCAGCTAAAAGTGAAGGAGCAGGATATTCCTAAAACAACTTTTCGTACACGTTATGGACACTACGAGTTTCTCGTTATGTCTTTTGGTTTAACCAACGCGCCAGCTGCTTTTATGGATTTGATGAATCAGGTGTGTCGCCCAATGTTAGATAAATCAGTGATTGTGTTCATCGATGATATCCTGATTTATTCAAGGGGTAAAGAAGAGCATGTTGGTCACATTCGAGAGGTGTTAGAAACTCTGAGAAGGGAGAAGTTGTATGCTAAATTCTCCAAGTGTGCTTTTTGGCTACGCGAGGTGCAATTTCTGGGTCATGTGGTAAATGCTGAGGGAATCATGGTGGACCCAGCAAAGGTGGAGGCCATGATGCAGTGGAAGTCTCCTAAGACGCCATCCAAAATTCGTAGCTTCTTGGGATTGGCGGGCTACTACAGGAGATTTATTCAAGAGTTCTCCAAGATGGCATCACCTTTGAAAAAATTGACTCGCAAAGACGTGAAGTTCGTGTGGCGTCGAGAACAGAAGGATGCCTTTGAGGAGTTGAAGACAAGACTAACACAAGCTCCTGTCTTGACATTGCCCGAGGGAAATGAAGACTTAGTGGTCTATTCGGATGCATCTTATTCTGGGCTAGGTTGCGTGTTAATGCAACGTGGAAGGGTAATAGCTTATGCATCATGACAACTGAAAACCCACGAAGTCAACTATCCCACGCACGATCTAAAACTAGCCATGGTGGTTTTTGCGTTGAAGATTTGGCGGCACTATCTATACGAGACGAAGTGCACCATCTTCACTGACCATAAAAGCTTGAAGTACTTCTTCGAGCATAAAGATCTAAACATGAGGAAGAGGCAATGGTTGGAGCTCATAAAGGATTATGATTGTGAAATCCATTACCATCGGGGCGAGGCCAACGTGGTGGCGGATGCCCTTAGCCGAAAAGAATGGCCTGAGCCGATCCGGGTGAAGGCTTATCAGCTGATTATGACCTCCGATGTGATGACACAGATTAAGGAGTTCCAAGACGAGGCTTTAAGAGAAGATCGTCTTAACTCCGAAAGGATGAGAGGTCTAGTTACGGAATTGGGCGAGAACACTCTTGGTGTTAAGAACTGATTCGGGCGAATGTGGATTCCTCGATACGGGGATCTACGTGGAAAGATTATGGATGAGGCCCATAAGACTCGATACTCCATTCACCCCGGTGCTACCAAGATGCATCACGATATGAAGAAAGATTACTAGTGGCCGGGTATGAAACGCGACGTAGTGGAGTACGTGAGTAAGTGCCTTACTTGTCTCCAAGTGAAGGCGGAACACCAGAAACCGTACGGGAAAATCCAACCGTTGGATATACCCGAATGGAAGTGGGAGCATATAACCATGGACTTCATTACTAAGCTGCCTCGCACGTCGAGGGGATGTGATACTATTTGCGTGATTGTCGACCGACTAACAAAGAGTGCCCACTTCCTACCGATTCGCGAGACGTATTCATCCGAAATATTGGCGGATCTGTTCATCAAGGAAATCGTAGCTCGTCATGGCTTGCCGGTGTCTATCGTGTCAGATCGTGACACTCGGTTTACGTCAAAGTTTTGGAGAAGATTCCATGATGCAATGGCAATGAGGCTACACATTAGTACAACCTATCATCCTCAGACGGAGGGTCAGTCTGAGAGGACGATACATACGCTCGAGGATATGCTTCGAGCATGCGTGATCGATTTTGGAGGAAGTTGGGACGATCACTTACCGTTAGAAGAATTCTCGTACAACAACAGTTAATATGCCAGTATTGGCATGCCACCCTACGAGATGCTATACGGTAGGAGATGTAGGATGCCCGTGTGTTGGGGAGACATTGGGCAGAAGGAGTTAGGAGGTATTGAGGTGATCGAAGCTACGACTGAGAAATTGGAAAAGATCAAAGCCTTCATGAAGGCGGTGAAAGATAGACAAAAGTCGTATGCTGACAAGAGGCGAAGACCAATAGAATTCAAGGTTGGAGACCGAGTCATGTTAAAGGTCTCACCTTGGAAAGGGATCATCCGATTCATGAAATGAGGTAAGCTAAGCCCGAGATATATAGGACCTTTCCGAATCATCGCACGAGTAGGAAAGGTAGCCTATCGACATGAACTGCCAATGAGTTAAGTGGAATTCATCCCACATTCCATGTATCTCATCTGAGAAAGTGCATAGCTAATGAAAATATGATTGTTCCGCTGGAGGATATTGAAGTAGACGAACGGCTCAATTACGTGGAGCAACCAGTGGCAATCATTGATCGTAAAGAAAAGATGTTAAGGAATAAAGTGGTTCCTCTCGTGCGTGTACAGTGGAAGCACAGAAAGGGATCCGAATCTACGTGGGAGACTGAGGAGGAGATGAGACAGCATTATCCTCATTTGGTTGAGGAATAACAGGTTTCGAGGACGAAACCTATATAAAGGGGGTGGACTTGTAACACCCGTATTTTTAAAAAGGGAATAAAAGGATAAAAAGAGAAAGAAAAAGAAAGAAATGGAAGTCAACCCTAAAGTTGAGGGACCAAAAGTATCAAAAAGAACAAAAATAATTAAAAGCTGGTGAAAAGGTGGTATGGCCGCCCATTTCACCCAGCACAACACTTCTCATTCGGTTTTTTGAGAGAGAAACAGCAGAGACTACAAGTTTTAGAGAGAGAAAGAAGACGAGTTCAAAGTTTGATGTAAGATTAAGTGTTTTCAGTCGTTTTTGGTTGATCTAGTCTCGGTTTTATGCTCATATGTATTATTGCATGTCCGGGTTGTGTGTTTCAGTGTGTTATTGGTGTTGAGAACATTTGAGAAATTCAAGTTTTAGAGTTCGAAGTTTAAAAGCAGCAAGGTGAGTTCTAGACCCCGGTTTTTTACTTGTTTTAAACAATCTTTGGGGCTGAAAAAATATGAAAATAGTTTTTTTAAAGTTCATATGTGAATACCCGTATGTTTTATGTGTGCACGATGATGTTTTATGCTCGTATATGTCATGATGATGTTTAGGAGAGTGCATACAGGTTAACAACATGTTAAGATGTTGTTTGGGACTAGAAATAAGTTAGAAACATATAAAAGGGTGTTTATGAGCCCAAACAGGGCTCATGCGCCTGCAAAATTATGTCAGAAATATCAAGTATAGGCTCATATGTCCAAACAGTAACCTTATACGCCTAAATATTGCCTTAGAATTTCTAAGCATAACTCATATGCCCAAACACTACCTAATACGCCTAAGACTCATGAGCCTAAAACTGCCTTAGAAAAACTTAAGTATGACTCATATGCCTAAACAGTATCATTGTGAGCCTGAACAGTGGTCATATGCCTGGAAAAGTTAGCCGAACGACTAAGTGTAGGGACATGTGCCCCAACAGTGTTCATGCGCCTGAATAGCTCATGCGCCTAAAGTTAAAATGTTTCTAAGTGTAGGCTGGTGTGCTTACATAGTGATGAAACTCCTGAACAGGGCTCGTGCGCCGAAATAGTTCTCATGCGCCCAACACTTAGAAATTTTACAGGATTTTCTGAGAGTCAGTGACTTAGGGTTTTGACCGAGGTTGACTAAGGGCTTATTAATGATGATGTTCCATGCATGATATGATTACTTATGATTGTTCCTTATTATAGTTATTGCTACTACTATTATTATTTATAGTATGTGACTTTACGTGGTATGTTATTATCGTAACGTAAAGTATATCGTAATAATAAAGTGAAACAACAATAAAGAAAAGAAGAGGAACATTAATAAAATGTTAACAAGTCTTGCAAGCTTATAGGAGGGACACGACCATGTTGTTGTTAGCTCAACTATGTTGCGGGTTAGCTACCCTTTATGCACACAGGGTCAATCAATTGAGATTGGTGGGACCTTTGCAGCGTGCCCTGAGTGATTGGGTCGGCCTTGTACATAGTACACACAGCCCTTTCAAGGGATACCGTTAACCCTTTCGGGGGATATAGTTGACCCTTTCGAGGGATACAGTTGACCCTTTCGAGGGATATAGATGGCCCATCACCCGTTTTCCATCGCGCATATAGTTGGGGCATTGCGCATTGGCCCATACAGACAGTGAAACATAAAGTTAAAAGTTTATAGACAAGGCATACAGTACAGAGAACGAACAATATTTGTTCATACAGTTAATGCGTGCTCGCATATACAGTACAAAGTTGTATTTTACAGAAAAGTGTATTTTCATATACTACATATAGAAAGTATCTTATTACGTATAAAACTAGAGCTCACTCAGCAACGCTGAATTTTATATATTTTCAGTTGGCAGGTAATTATTGCTGTGGATGGCACGAGGGTGAAGCTACTCGGCAGGGAAAGACTGACATCCATTCTTAATAGAAGTCACCGTTGTTTTGTAATGCAGTTAAACTATTCTTTTGTAACTGATTAAACCAAGGTGTATTGCTTAGCAACAGTGTTTATAATGAAATGAATGGCTTTTGTTAAATTAATTCCGCTGCTTAAATTTGTAAATCTATAATGTTTATTTTAATTACTGCTATGAATGACCAACTGTGAGTTGCCCGGGATCGGGGCCTTACAAAAATAGAGTTCCAAGTATAACTTGGCTTGTATGGTTTTTTACTAGTAGGAAACTAGTAGGAATACACACCTTATCTTGACATATATATGCCTTGGGTATTTTATACCTTATTTGGAGCTTCTCTCCACTAGCTGAGCTAAGGGAATGAGAGGTTTTGTGAAAGAACTCAGTAGGAATTAATCCTTCTTGAATACAATTTAAATCAGCACAACTATCAACTAGTGCTGTGACTTCTATGAAAAATCTATCACTTATCAGAAGTTTTATTCTGATATGCCATTTTCTGGGTAGTGATGATTTCTAATAAACTATCTAAAAATCCTAAACTTTCTTGTTCCTGTTGAACAATTTGTCTAAAGGACATAGGATTTTTTGAGGTTTCAAGAGTTATGACTCTTTTCCCTAGATTTTTATTATCTTGTTGAAGTATTTTCACTTTAAATTTTAAATAATCAATTTCTTTTTACAAATACTGTATATCTATAGGTTTTTGAATTTTATTATTTTCATTTAGCCGTCTTTTTAGTTCTGCTAATGAAAAAGGTTTTAAATCCTTTTGCAGCACACTAGAACAGGTTTCCCCTTCTGTGTCTTTTTGAAATGTTTGAATTATTTTTCTTTTAAAGAATTATCTTCAATTAGTTTTAGAATGTCTAAAATCTCATTTGTTAGAACATTCAATTCCAATCCTTGGAATTGTGAGACAAGTTGATATAAATCTTTTTCTTCAATATCTGAAGAGTTTTTACAACAATCTTGTTTACAAACACTACAACAGGGAATATCTTTATCCTCTTCTGTGGTATAAAAACTTTCATTATCTATAATGTTTATATTTTCATTTTCTGAAAAAGATTGTTCAGATTCTAATTCAGAGTCTGTGTTTAAAAGAATTTATCAAATCTTTTCTTTTAATTCTCTATCTTCTAGCTTATTAATCTTTTTCTTTAGCCAGCAAGTCCTTGCTTTGTGACCTATTTTGCCACATCTCCTACATTTAATAAGAGGTTTATATGAAGATTTTTCTTCATACTTTCTTTTCCTATCAAGTTTTCTTTCTTCTTTTTTCTTTTTCCTCTTAAGATACTTCCGAGGGGAAAACTCTTTTTTAGGCTGCCTAGGTCTAGAGGTAGATTCTATGCCAAACTGGTCACAGAATTACCCTAATTGTTTCTTCTCATTAAGAGAATGTTTATTAATCTGTTGGTTTAATTTTATCTCATTACATAAGTTTAAACCTTCTTGTATACAGGTTCCTATAAGTTTACCATATGTGTACTTATCATAATCAATACTAATTTCTCCTTTTCTTAAGGATTTTCTTACTCTTTCTGCAAATAAAGAGGGAAGACCATCTATAAACTTAGACTTCCAATGAGAGCTATTTGACTCTGGGAGTTCCATAATCCTACATAGAAATGTATCCTTATACCACCTAAATGAGGTGAGAGTCGGACACCTATGGTTTTGAAGAAGTGTTCTAATATTTTCAGAATCTTCCGACCATCTTCCTGTGAAATGTTCTATAATATTGATAATCAAAGAATAGACAGCATTACTAACCGTACTTCCGCCTTCTTCTTTGATACTATTAAGGATTTTATCCTTATCACCTTGGGATAGATAATTATCCCACCAGCCTTTTAGCTGTCCTGTAAAACCCTGCTATAACCATATTGGCTATAGTTTTTGTTGAATTGCCATTATTTTGGTAGATTGTACTATACATAAGTATTCTATGAACAGTATTATATATTTGGCCTTCTGTATAGCCATCTATATTCAACTCATAAATCATTTTCCTACTGTAGGAATTGTTGATAGTATATTAATGTTCTTCTAAGAGAACATCCTGAGGTCTAGGCCTCGGGTAGTAATACTTTCTCTGAGTTGGCTTATCTGCAAACTTTGACATCTTTAAGATTTCATCTTGAATCTTTTGTTTATAATTCTCTTTATTAATATCAGTTAGAGTATTAATGTGTAAATTTTTAAAGGCAATAACTGACTCATTTAAAGTTTTTATTAAACTTTCATTAGATTTTATTTTAAAATCTATAATTTTGGGTGGTAATTGTATGCTAGGAGAAACTATAGCTTCCGTATATTTTTCAATAAACCAAGGAACAAAAGGTATAATTTCATTTTTCTTGGTTAAATCTTTATAATATTCTTCTTTAAAGAACATTTGAGTTGGTTTTTCAAAATTTTAAAAAACCATTTTCTAAACAAATCCCATTTGGGCTGTTCAAATTCTTTTTAAATTATTCTTTCTCACCAGTGATCCTGGTGAAAAATCAATTTTTTCTTTAAAGTTTGTATTATCCATAAATTATACAAAACTTATTTCAGACTCAGTTAATTCTGGGTCTATTTGTATACCTCTGACTATATTATCAGAATCCATTTTTAATCCCTCTATTTTTCTTTCAGGATATTCTTCTCTTAGATGAGAAGTAGATGCCCTAGAAGCACTCTTCACACTATACTCTATTGGAGATATATGATGGTAGTGTGATGATACTGACCTGGAGATTGAAGGATCATTCTTTATTCTAAAGTTTTCAAATTGTATTTGTACTGTTCCATCTTTTGAGTGAGTAATATTTAATGGATTATGATCCATGTATTGTTGTGAAGGGGTAGCTTGATCTAATACCCAATTTTCTGGAAAGATGATTTCTTCCCATTTTATTCTTCTTCTTGTAGTTATGTTTGATTTTCCAAAGTTGGTTTCTATCACCATAGTTTCACTTAATGGTTTATCTACCATTCTACATCGTGGGTTTAACATAAAAAGAGGTTTAAAGTATATTCTGTAGCATACATAAATAACCTCTGACCATTGGGCATAATTATACCCATGGGTTTTATTATTTAAAGTTAAGGCATCTAATATATTTACATCAGATAGCGATAACTGTAAATTTGGGTATACATTAAAATAAACGGGGCCATGGGCCAGGCTTGATTGAACAATCCCTATCAAAGATTGCTTCCAATCTAAATTTCTAGCATCTCTTAGAGCTGCTACAAAACTTTTAGGCAAACCTTCTAAGGTCAAGGGCTTGAAATCTATTTGGACAAGACCAATATGTATAAATTTATATTCTTTTTTGTATTTATTTAAATCTTTTGATAATAGAAGTTTTATCATCATGTCTTCTTTATTTAAAGAAATAGTTTCTTTAGTTGTTTTTACAACTTGTTTTAGACCTATTTTTTCAAAGGTTCCTAATTTATATATTAATTTATAATCCAATTTTAAAATTGTCCAGTTATTTAATAATTCTAAATTATGAGTGCAGGATCGGTTTGGGTCACTCAACCAATGGTTTTTCTCTCAAACTCACCTTGAACAACACTCAGGAAGAGTCTAATAAGAGTTGATCACAATATAACAAGTAACAATGAACACAACAGTTAAATTTTCAAGGTACTTTTATATATTGATTCTCAACTCAAAGGATTACAAAGACTCTTACAAGCTCAAGCTCACTTGCTCAATCTACACTCTGTCTGTGTGTTCCTAATGAGTTACAATAAGAATACATATATAATACTACCTACACCTGGATATACTTTGATACCAGCTGTAAACCTCTAACCAAACATCTTTACTACAAGACTATAGGTTAAGGTATCTCAGACATTTTATCAAAGATTTGGTAGTCAGGACATGTCCCTAACTTACCTTTTGTCCCCAACTAAAGTTGGTAACATGTACTATCATAAAAGGTGAACAGTAGAATAAAGTATGGTCAACAACTTGGTTCTTTAGGAAGAAGCCATGCTATATTAGAAGTCTGCAGTGGTTTGTCAGAGACCATACTTATGTCTACTGGACATAGCAATGTCTTCCAAAGGATAAATCTCTTTGGAAGAATAACTTCTTCCGAAGCCACTTATACTTTGGAAGACTGCTTCTTCCGAGGCTTGGAGTCTTCTTTGTTTTCGGAAGTAGACTTTGTCTTCAGCTCTTTCTTCAGACTTTGTCTTCAGCTCTTTCCTTCAGACTTTGTCTTCGAAAGTGTTCTTCAGACTTTGTCTTCAGCTCTTTCCTTCAGATTTTGTCTTCGGAAGTGTTCTTCAGACTTTGTCTTCAGCTCTTTCCTTCAGACTTTGTCTTCGGAAGTGTTCTTCAGACTTTGTCTTCAGCTCTTGACTTCAGCTGTTACCTTCAGCTGTTGTCTTCAGACTTCGGAAGATCTCATACTTAGCTTCGGAAGCCTTTATATGTAGCATCAAAATTGACTATGTGAAGTGGTTTTGGTTGCACCAGCCTTATAATGACCCAACAAACTCCCCCTAGGCTGATGCTACCAAAACTTCACTTCTCTCTTCTTCTCAAAACTTTCAGCACCAAGGAGAGTAGATATTTATATGTGTCCTTGTTCTTCCCTGATGTGGTGCTGAGAAGTTTGTACAAATCCTTGCTAGACAGAACATCCAGTCTGTCACCTAGGATTATATGTACCCTTTCTTGTGGCCCTCTGAAAAGAGTTAGTTGATGGGTCATATTCCCATCTAACTATAGGATCCATGTCCGGACCCTCCACCATCTGTAGAAAGGCTGCGCCTTTGGTGGTAGATCTTTCCTTTTCTTCATGTCTTCTCAACTTCAACTCTTCATTCATCTTTGCCCTTGCAGTTAGCACAGCCAAGTGTATACTGCTGAGATGATTCCTGATTATGGCAGCAGTCTCAGAGTTGGAGGGATTGGAGAATGGCTTCTCTGCCAGCTCAGCAATGTCAAATCTGCTGAGATGCAGTAGAGAAGTGGCATTCTCTCTTTCCACAACAAAGTTGTGAGAAGATTCATCGAACCTCTACTGGATTATACCTTTCCTAGGCCCAGGAGACTGACTAGGAATCCTGTCCTCCTTCCTTGTATCCAGTAGAGTCGCCAGTTTCCTTCTAAGTCTCTTCTCTTCAGCATTTAGGGAATCAGAGTTGAGACCTAGAAGTATTGCAGCCTGGCCCAAAGTGCCTCTAGGCAACTCAAGAAATTGGCCTAGGGTGAGGGAGCTTGAAGAGTTATCAATATAGGTGATGTTGATAAGATCTCCCTCACGGGAGATGCTGCTCATAGTAGTGCAGTTGGTGAGCCTTGTCTTGATCTCCTTAATTTCCTTAAGAGAGAGATGTTTAGAAGGCTGAGGGGATGATCTTGGTTTCTGTTGGGTAGGTTTAGGTTCAGTGGTTCTTGGTTGTGTTTTGGGTTTAAGGATGGGTGGGAAATAGGATTCGTTCTTCAGGTGTGGGTTATGGTTGAGTGGTTGGCTGTGGTTGAGTGGCTGGGGTGAAGATCATTCCCTGTCCCCTCCTATACATCTCCTTCCTCTTCCCCATACGGATGTCAGCTTTTATTTCGCTGCCAATCCGTTGGAGTGTCCTTTCGGACATGGGTCCCACCTGCCTACCAGAGAAGCCATGAGCCCGGAGATAGTCTTTCATCCAGGCTTTGTCACTGAGCTTCTTGGTGGCAGTGACCCTCTCCACCTCTTTCCTCCGCTTCTTCTCCTTCAACTTCTCCCTTGCAGCCTTCTTCCTCTCTTTCTCCATTTGATCCTTCTCTTTGTTGTGGAGCAACAGGATCATATCATCATCATATGGAGAAAGTTCAGGAAGACTGAAGCCTCTTGAGAGTAAGAACTTAATCCTAGCTTCTCTCAGCTGCAGGGCGGCTTTCTTTTGTTCTTCTTCTTCCCTCTCCAAGGCCAACATGGATTCTACTTCTTGTCTTAGCCTGGTTGTCCTCTCCAAAGTCACCAACTCCTCTAGTGGTAGCAGGAGTACTTCCTCATTGGCAGCTCGTAAGTTGATGAGCTGATCAATGAGCGCTGTCCTTCTCATGTTGTTTATTTCCTCCTGATTGGCTGCAGCTGCCTTTGAACTAGCAGCTAGCAGCTTCTCAGCAGGAAATCTACCTTTCTTCTTTAGCTTCTCAATCCTTTCCTCTTCCTGAAGCTCTTCCGCAGTCATTTTCCTTTTGCCTTTGTCTTTAGCAGAGCTTGACTATGGTGGTTTTTGGATAGAGGGTTCGGATTGAGAGAGAGGTTCAGCTGGTGTTTGGGATGGAGGTATATCAGAAATGTCCTCCCTACTCAACTCAGATGCTATTTCAGCAATGACATCTGTGATGATCAGTTCCTCGGACATTTGGAACAAACCTTCCGCAGCTTCCATCTCAGCTTTGGAAGACTTATCTTGTTCTTCCGAGGCTTTAACTTTAGCGTTGGAAGTTTCAGCCTGAGCTTCAGAAGAAGAGGCTGATGCAAGTTCTGTCCCAACTGTTTCAGTTGCTGGGCCATCGGTCCCCATTTCCCCTTCGAAGTTAATCTGAGGTTCCATGTGGACCTTAGGTTGACCAACTTCTTCCACAATGGTAGAAGGTGCAGTCAATCTTTGAAGCTCCTCAGCCCCAAAGTATATCAGTGTGGTGTCAGGGCTGGGCTGTTCTAAGGAGGATCTTAATACAAACTTTGTGAAAAGTCTGTAGAGATCATGAAGCATCTGTGAGTCAATCTTTAGAACTGATTAAGATGACTCAGGTAGGGTAATGAGTTGCGAAGTAGAGGATTGGATCAGTGGTTCCTTAGATGTTTGTCTCTGATCTTTCTCCCCCTTTTTGGTAGCATCATCTTGAGAGCTAGATGAGCTAGAGGAAGAAGTCAATAAGACCTGAATAGGTACATACCTAACAGACCTCTCCATCTGTTTCTCAGCTAGTTGAGCCTTGAGATTGTCAATCTCAAGTTGCTGAGTGGTTGTCCTTGTCTCTAAGATCATCGCTTGAGATTCAAGGATTGAGACCTTAGAGATCAAGTACTGAAGAGTGAGTTGCATACTTCCCTCATCTTCATATGAAGAATCACGGGGAGATGAGATAACATACCTAGTATGTTAAGTCTCACCACCAGATGTGGCTTCTTGGCACCCTGGATACCTTTCCTCAAATTCATCTCTTTCAGAGATGTTAATGGGCAAAGTTGCCGTAGACTCAGTCTGATTGATGTTACCACTTTCCTGAGAGCTCAATGAGAGACTCTGAGTAGTGGCAGCTGAGCCTACATGAGTCCCCTCCATATCAGTGGGACTCACCTCAGTAGTTGGCTGCTGATGGGGGCTAGAGATAAGGGATCTCTCTTGGCTCTGTTGATCTTTGTGAGGGTGTTGTAGATCAACTTCATGGCCATGGAGAGATGTTATCTCTTCATCAGTTCGGAGTAATAGGTCAGTGAAGAATAAAGAGGTTAAACCTACTGACCCGGGACCTAGATCAATGTCTATAGGCATTGAGCCTCTTGTGGGGCTGTCCCTTGTTGGCTGCACAGAGGAGTGTAAAGACTCACCCTGTGGGCTAAAGGCTTGAGTTTCGGGCTCTTGGATTTGAGACTGAGGAGGCTCAAAACCCAAATTGAGGTCAAAGGAGAAGGTTGGTGTGACCTCGGACTGAGTGGGAGCCCATGATTCCACTCTTGCATTTTTGGTTTGAACTGGAGGAGCTTGTTCAATCATAGTAGATTGAACAAGGGTTCGTTTGGGGTGTCTTTGATATGTAATTTTGATGGATGGAGAAGGTATTGGGGCATGTGTGGTGAGGGTTGTTGGTGTGGGTTCATCACCTGTGGGGTCAACAGGGATGTCACCAGGAGCTATGCGCTCAATCATCTGTGGAGGTAAAGGAGTATACCTTCCAGTAAAGTTGATGGACACCTTCTTCAAAGTTTTGAAGATGGTAGGCCGCACTTGAGGAACAGTTAGAGCAGCTGCACAGACAAGCTTTCTCTGTTCCAACTCACAGTTGATGATGTGTTGAATGTATCGGGGATACATGAAGAATGTGTTCCTTTGAAGATTCCCGATTAAGTTGGTCAACACAAACCTTGAGTAGTTGAAGTGCATGCCTCTCACCAACCCGTGAACTAAGCATCCTAGTTCGTAAGGGATTTGATCCCATCCCCCAAACTTGTTGGATAAGCAGTGCAGGACAATGTGCAGAAGGAACTTCCAATGATATGAGAAGTTGAACTTGTAGACGGTTGACCTACTCACATCTCCACCATATCCCATGAGGATGTAGGTGCCATCCAAGTCTGCTTTGGGGAACTCAGTAGGAGCTCCTTCGTCATGAAGCTCGAGATGCTCCCTGATGAGTTGTTCAATAATGATCAACTCTTGTCCACAAATGAGGGTTCTTAGGACGCGCACCCCATTTAGGATTTCAGCTTGACCATTACTCCAGAATTCAGTCATGTGGTTGGAGTAAATGGCGGGGTTAACAGTGAGCGCCGTGAAGTAGGTTGATTTAGAAAGAAAGGTGATGATTTGGGTGAAGTCAACATCTCTTGATGAATCAAGTAATGCGACCTGATTGTGCTGAGGGTTTAGCACCATTGTAAGAAAAATAAGCTTGAATTTGGGCGAGTTTCAGGATTGACAGTGAAGGAGATGTTTAGGGCAGTAAATTGGTAAAAAAAGATGAAATTGAACAGTCTGGATTATTTAAATGGGATGAATTGTGGTAAAGGCGGTAATAGGGTAACTGTTGGGGGTAACTATGGGTGGTTACGGCAGTTTTCGGCTGTGAAATGACAGTGGCGGCAAGGGATAATTTTAAATAATCTGACCATTATTAGCAAAATCTTTACCTTTTACAGAGTGGGGCCCAAAAGATATCCGTTACACAGTAAAATCTCTATTTCCGAATATAAAACATTTCCGAAGGTAATTATCTTCCGAAGGTAATCTTCTCTTCCGAAGCAAGGCATTGCTTCCAAAGGTAAAAATTGCTTTCCAAATGAAGAGTTTTATGAGCTTTGGAAGTAGATCTGATGCAAAATCAATCGCTTTTTCCACGACTAAAAACTCTTCCGAGAAGAAAATTTCCATTGAGGAAATTTGGCTTCGGAAGATATTTAAGAATATCTTCCGAGAGTTAATTCCACTTCGGAAGGAATTTACATTTGGAATATAAAAAGATCTTTTGTAACAGGGCTTAAATTGTATTGACACAAGACATTACACATGAAAAAGTTTTCAAAAGAGGTTGTTTAATCAATGTTTATCATCCCAATAGCTGATATGAGATACTTAAATCTTTGTTCATCAAAAGCTTTTATGAACAAATCAGCATATTGTTCATTTGAGTCAACTTTGATTAACTTTATCAGATTTTTCTCATGAATATCTCTAATGAAATGATACCTGATATCAATGTGCTTTGTCTTGGAGTGCTTCACTGGATTTTTAGTAATGGAGATAGCACTGTAGTTGTCAATATGGATAGGAGTAGTCATGAAGTTGAATCCATAGTCCAACATTTGATTTTGAATCCATAGCAGTTGAGCACAGCAGCTAGCAGCAGCAATGTATTCAGCTTCAGCAGTTGATGTAGAGACACAGGATTGTTTCTTGCATTGCCATGAGATAATCCTTCCATTAAGAAATTGACATCGTCCTGATATTGATTTCTTGTCAATATTGCAGCCACCATTGTCACTGTTAGAGTATCCATAGAGATTGAAGTCAGTATTTCTTGGATACCAGAGACCTAGTTTAGGTGCTCCTTTGAGGTATCTGAGGATTCTCTTTGCAGCAGCTAGGTGAGACACCTTTGGAGCAGCCTGATATCTTGCATAAATGCATGTGGTAAACATGATATCAGGTCTACTAGCAGTGAGATACATCAGAGAACTAATAATTGATCTATACTGATGTTGATCAGTACCCTCCCCCTCAAGGTCAGGGGAGAGATTATGGTTTCCGGGTATGGGTGTCTTGGCTGATCTACAGTCCTTCATCTCAAATCTTTCTAAGATGTCTGAGACATACTTGGATTGATTGATGAAGAATCCTTCCTTCATTTGCTTTACCTGAATTCCAAGGAAAAAGTCCATTTTTCCCATGGAACTCATCTCAAACTTCTGCAACATAATGCTCTCAAAGTCCTTACACATTTGGTCATTTGAAGAACCAAATATGATGTCATCAACATAGACTTGAACGAGCAAAATGTCTTCTCCAGTCTTCCTGATGAAGAGAGCCTTATCAATAGTACCTCTGGTGTAGCCATTTTTCAGGAGAAACTGAGACAAGGTCTCATACCACAGCCTAGGTGCTTGGTGTAGCCCATATATAGCTTTGTCCAGTTTGCACACATAGTTGGGGTGTTGTGGGTCTTCAAATCCTGGAGGGTGGCATACATAGATTTCCCTATCTATATCCCCATATAGAAAAGCACACTTGACATCAAGTTGGTAGACAGTGAAGTTCTTGGATGCAGCATAAGCAAGGAAGATCCTAACTGCCTCAAGTCTTGCAACTGGTGCAAAGACATCAGTATAATCGATTCCTTCCTCTTGGGTGTAACCTTGAACTACTAATCTTGCCTTGTTCTAGATAAACAAGCCTCTATCATCTTTCTTGTTTCTGAATACCCATTTAGTGCCTATGGGTACTTGACCAGAAGGTAGTGGGCATAGATTCCAGACCTTTTGTCTTCTGAATTGAAGCAGCTCCTCCTGCATCGATTCAACCCAACTACTATCTTTCAAGGCATCTTCCACCTTCTTGGGTTCCATCTGAGATAAGAAACATGAGTACAAGCAGACATTTCCATGATGAGTTTGCCCTCTTGTTCTCACACCTTCAGAGACATTCCCTATGATGTTTTCAGTTGGATGAGTATTGTGAATCCTAAGACGAGGAATCACTTCCAGTTGCAGAGATAGGTCCAGGTTAGACGTATTCTGATCCGGAACTGGGTTACTCTATCCAGCTGCTGTTTCAAAGTCATTTAATGAGGACTGATTGAATGACTGAGAAACATCATCAATGGTTAGCCGTGAAGTAGTATTAACAGTTGTCTGTTCCTTTTGAGTCACAGAATGAGTCAAGAACAAAGTTCTTAAACTCAGTCCCTTGATCACTTCTAATGATCTTAACCTTGTGATCAATTTGATTTTCTATTTTAAGAATAAAAGATTTTAACGTTTCAGCAGTTTCATCTTTACTTCTTAAAAAGAATACCCATGTACATCTTGTAAAATCATCAACAATCACAAGGCAGTATGATTTTCTTCCAATGCTCATTATACTTGTGGGACCAAAGAGATCCATGTGCAATAAGTGTAATGGAGTAGTGATAGAGTTAACACATTTGGACTTATGAGATGCCCTGTGTTGTTTCCCTTTCAGGCATGCAACACAGTCATCTTTGTAGAAATATTCCTTTTTAGGCAAACCATGTACCAAGTTATTTTTAGCCAATTTATTCATTGTCTTAAAATTTACATGACACATACGTTTATGCCATAGTGTTGACTCATCACTATCAGCTTTGGAAAGAAAGCATAATACTTCACCCATAGGAGAAGCATTATTCATATCTAGCTTGTACATATCCCCCTTCCTGGGAGATCTAAGAAGCATCAATTCCAGAGGAATTGTCATCCCTGGTTTGAGGATAATGCACTCATGTTCTATGAAAAGCATTTGATGCTTTTGATCACAGAACTGAGAAACACTTAACAGATTGTGTTCAAGATGTTTGACAAAGTGAACTTTGTCAATGTTTATTATGCCATTGGATATATTTCCTCTGCCCGAAATACATCCTCCGGTCTCACCTCCAAATTTGACAGGCCCTCCATCAAAGTTCTGGAATTGTTGAAGGAGAGATCTGTTCCCTGCCATGTGCCTGGAGCATCCATTATCTACAATCCAGACATTGTTGTTCTTCCAAATGGATGTCCCTGCACATAAGATGAGATGGTTAGTTTTGTTTGGAAGCCCAAGCCTTGCTGGTCTTGGGCTCTTCCAAAGATAATGACATAATTGAACCAAAAGATATGCATTGGGGTTCAATAGAGGTCGTTGAAGAAGAGGTTTGGGCTGCAGCATCTTTCTTGATTTTCCAATCCATCCCTTGGTTGATATTTGAGGATGAGCTTGTTGAAGCTTTTGTAGCATGGTCTTCTTCCGAATCTTATTTCTTTTCGGAAGAAGCCTTCACCACCTTTTCTTCCGAAGCAATCTTCTTCTGGGATGGTTTCAAGGGAGCTTTCTTGTTCTTCCAAACCTTAGAAGCTTTGGCTTCCAAAGCCATTTTCCCTTCGGAAGAAGTACTTTCTTCCGAAAGCAACTTGGCACCTGAGACCAATTTTCCCTTTTTCATCATTTGGACCGTTTGAAATGGTCTGTATGAGAAACCTTCCCTGACTCCTTCTTTTCTAACATTATTTGCATAATGTGTGCTTGCTGGATTGTAATATCAATCTTTAGCCATGTGGTTGTGCAGACCACACATTATGCATGCAATGTTAGTCTTTTGGGAATTTGCAGGTTGCTGTTTCTTGGATTTCTTCTCTTCATCAGCAACTTTCCCTTTCAACTTTTGATCCTTTGGTAGGACATGAGTGCTGGTATTACACTCCTTTCCTGAATCAGAAGTACCTACCAGTTGGAATCCGGCAGAGATGAAGACACCCTTTTGCTTTGGGTCAATCTTCATCTTGGACATTGCAACCTTCTCGGCAGTCCTTCTTGCAGCTTTAGCTCTGCTTCTTCTTTCCTTGGTGGTTAGGATTTGGTCTTCACAGGTGGAGATGAGTGTATCTTCCTGTTTCTCCCCTGTGGTGGCCACTATTTTTTCCTCATCCTCTAGTTCCAATAGAGAAGGGTCAGCAGTTGGAACCTCTTGCTCTTCAGTACCATATCTAGGTAGTCTAATAGACTCATAAGAGTATGGTGGAGCTATTTCATTGGTTCCCAACCCTTCTTTGTTTTGATAAAACATTTTGGAATGAGAGGATGATGCAAGAATAGCTTGGAAGTTTCGCTCAGCAATAGCTTGCTTCCTGGCCTGAGCCTTAGCAGTGACCAACTGGGCTTGAACTTCAGACAGTTTGGATATCAGATCTTTAATTTGAGTCTTGTAGTTGGTCTTTTCATGTTTTAAAAGAGACACAGTTTTCTCTAACTCCTCAATTTTCTTTTGATAGTCAGATTCAGCTCTTTTAAAATCAAATTTTAAGATATTTAAAGACTCAACATCAGATCTGATTTCCGTATTGTAATCCTTATAGAGTTTAACTTTAGCAATACAGGCAGCAGTATAAAGATGTTCATATACCTGATCATCATCTGTTCCGGCCATGAGTGCTTGAGCGGGAGTCACATCCTGTACCATGAAGCTCCAGTTAACTTCTTGAGCTATTGCAGCTGTTTCAGTTGACTTTTCTTCATGTTTTGAGGTTGAGGGATGTGTGGAGGCCTGTGGGGTTCTCGGGTTGTTCTTGGGAGCCTCGCATTCCCTAGCAAAGTGACCTAGTCGGTTGCAGTTGTAACACTTTGCTTTGCTCTTGTCAAACCCAAACTTGCTGTTGACTGGATTTTGAGGGAATTGCCTTCCATTTCTCTTAAAGAACTTCTTCGCTCTGTAAGTTAAAAGAGCCATCTATGGGACAATGTCCACATATTCTACATCATCTGGACTGAAGCACTCAAGGTCATCAAAGCAATATTGAAAATCACCAGAGTGTCCACTTCCAGAGACAAAGGCACAACTATCCTGAAAGGAGTTGTGTTGATCCTTTTGAGACTTTGGAGTCTCAGGTAGAGTAATGTAGGGTCCACTGTGTGAGTTGTCAGGGTAACACAACAACTGATGTTGTGGTTCTGTGAATTCCCTTTCAACCACATGAAGGGCTGAACTCAGTTGGTTATTGGAGTTATGAGAGGAGTTCTACATGTTCATCTCCATCTGGAATGCACTTAGGATACCATACAACTCTGTGAGAGAAAGAGTCTTAAGGTTTGAAGTTCTCTTGATTACAACACAATAGTGTGTCCATAGTTTAGGAAGGGAACACATGAACTTCCTAACTATGTCTCTATTCTCAAGAGGTACTCTAATATCCACCAGAGTATCTACTATCTCAACATACCTAAAGTATTGTTGAGTCAAGGTCTCACCAGCCTTGAAAGTGAAATTCTCAAACTGCTGCTTCAAGAGATCCTTCTTGTTCTCTTTGGTTTCCTTGGATCCTTCATACATAAGCTTCAATGAAGCCAATAAATCTTTGGCTGTTTTGCACTTCTTGAAGCCTCTGTAGATGGAGTTTGGAAGAGCAGTTTGAAGAGAAGTCATAGCCCTTTGATCTAGCTCTATTCTTTTCCTATATTCTTCTAAGTAATCATCAACATCTTTTGGAATGATGCGATTACCCGTAGCAAAAGTAGTGCTTGGTATGAAAGGACCATTAACAATAGAGTCCCACATCCTTGAATCTTGACACTTGATGAAGCCTTCCATTCTTGTGCACTATGTGTCAAAGTCTTCAGGGGTGATCAGTGGGGACTTGGTCATGGTACCGGTTTCCATATCAGCTTTAGAGAGAGCGGCCATTTGAGTGAGTGGTTTGTAGGGAGGAGTGAAAAACAAGTTGATTTAGATGGTAAGATCTCACAATCAAGAGCCTGGAAGCTCTGATACCAATTGCAGGATCGGTTTGGGTCACTCAGCCAATGGTTTTTCTCTCAAACTCACCTTGAATAACACTTAGGAAAAGTCTAATAAGAGTTGATCACAATATAACAAGTAACAATGAACACAGCAGTTAAATTTTCAAGGTACTTTTATATATTGATTCTCAACTCAAAGGATTACAAAGACTCTTACAAGCTCAAGCTCACTTGCTCAATCTATCACTCTGTCTGTGTGTTCCTAATGAGTTACAATGAGAATACATATATAATACTACCTACAGCCGGATATACTTTGATACCAGCTGGAAACCTCTAACCAAACATCTATACTACAAGACTATAGGTTAAGGTATCTCAGACATTTTACCTAAGATTTGGTAGTCAGGACATGTCCCTGACTTACCTTTTGTCATCAACTAAAGTTGGTAACATGTACTATCATAAAAAGGTGAACAGTAGAATAAAGTATGGTCAACAACATGGTTCTTTAGGAAGAAGCCATGCTATATCAAAAGTCTGCAGCGGTTTGTCAGAGACCATACTTTTGCCTCTGGACATAGCAATGTCTTTCGAAGGATAAATCTCTTCGGAAGAATAACTTCTTCCGAAGCCACTTATTGTTTTCTTCAGAGGCTTGGAGTCTTCTTTGTCTTCGGAAGTAGACTTTGTCTTCAGCTCTTTCTTCAGACTTTGTCTTCAGCTCTTTCCTTCAGACTTTGTCTTCGGAAGTGTTCTTCAGACTTTGTCTTCAGCTCTTTCCTTCAGACTTTGTTTTTGGAAGTGTTCTTCAGACTTTGTCTTCAGCTCTTTCCTTCAGACTTTGTCTTCGGAAGTGTTCTTTAGACTTTGTCTTCTGCTCTTGACTTCAGCTGTTGCCTTCAGCTGTTGTCTTCAGACATCGGAAGATCTCATACTTAGCTTCGGAAGCCTTTGTATGTAGCATCAAAATTGACTATGTGAAGTGGTTTTGGTTGCACCAGCCTTATAATGACCCAACAATGAGGAATATCATATTCCGCTTCCATACTCTTTTTCACAGTATCTGTTGATTTTAATATATTCATAATTTTTATGAATATTGCAAGTGTTGAAGTACTCATAACATAATCTAGATATATTCATAATTTTTATTCCTTATAGTGATTTTATAATAGTACTCATAACATAATCTAGATATATTCATAATTTTTATGATAGGAAAATTAAGAATAAGTGTTTTCCTTTGGTTTGGAAAAGCATCATTTTTGGTCTAGATATTACTAAACCATGTTCTCTTAATTCCAAAGGAAAGTAGTAGTACTTTTTCGAGTCTGCCTCTAACTAAACACACACCCTCCTTTTATGGTTAGAAATAAACGTTTTCCTTACTCTTATATGTTATTATATGTGTACTCATTATTGGTTTGGAAAAGCATCATTTTTGGTCTAGATATTACTAAATATTACAAAGATATTTTTACAAAGGAATGTAGTAGTAGTTTTTCGAGTCTGCCTCAACTAAACACAAACCCTCCTTTTATAGGAGTAAAGGAACTCGAATTATGCTGCGAATATTCGCAGTAATTCAATTCTGTGCCTATCATAGGCCCTACTAGATATTAAAATATAAAAAATAAACATACCCCTGGGGGGCCTAACAGGCCAACAAGTGGTATGAGAGCCATGGTATTTCTAAATCTAGATTATGTTATGAGTACTTCAACACTTGCCATATTCATAAAAATTATGAATATATTAAAGTCAACAGATACTATGAAAAACAGTATGGAAGATGAATATGATATTCCTTATAATTTAGAATTATTAAAGAACTGGACAATTCCAAAAATGGATTATAAATTAATATATAAATTAGGAGCCTTTGAAAAAATAGGGTTAAAACAAGTTGTAAAAACAACTGAAGAAACTATTTCTTTAAATAAAGAAGACATGATGATAAAACTTTTATTATCAAAAGATTTATACAAATACTAAAAAGAATATAAATTTATATATATTGGCCAAGTCCAAATAGCTTTCAAGCCCTTGACCTTAGAAGGTTTGCCTGAAAGTTTTGTAACAACTCTAAGAGATGCTAGAACTTTAGATTGGAAGCAATCTTTGATAGGGATTGTTCAATCAAGCCTGGCCCATGGCCCGGTTTATTTTATAGTATACCTAAATTTACAGTTATCGCTATCTAATGTAAATATATTAGATGCCTTAACTTTAAATATTAAAACCCATGGGTATAATTATGCCCAAGGGTCAGAGGTTATTTGTGTATGCTACAGAATATACTTTAAACCTCTTTTTACGTTAAACCCACGATGTATAATGGTAGATAAACCATTAAATGAAACTATCGTGATAGAAACCAATTTTGGAAAATCAAACATAACTACAAGAAGAAGAATAAAATGGGAAGAAATCAACTTTCCAGAAAATTGGGTATTAGATCAAGCTACCCCCTCACAACAATACATGGATCATAATCCATTAAATATTACTCAATCAAAAGAAGGAACAGTACAAATACAATTTGAAAACTTTAGAATAAAGAATGATCCTTCAATCTTTAGGTCAGTAACATCACACTACCATCACATATCTCTAATAGAGTATACTGTGACGAGTCCTTCTAGGGCATCTACTTCTCATCTAAGAGAAGAATATCTTGAAAGAAAAATAGAGGGATTAAAAATGGATTCTGATAATATAGTCAGAGGTATACAAATAGACCCAGAATTAACTGAGTCTGAAATAAGTTTTGTATAATTTATGGATAATACAAACTTTAAAGAAAAAATTGATTTTTCACCAGGATCACTGGTGAGAAAGAATAATTCAAAAGAATTTGAACAACCCAAATGGGTTTTGTTTAGGAAATGGTTTTTTAAAAATTTTGAAAAACCAACTCAAATGTTCTTTAAAGAAGAATATTATAAAGATTTAACCAAGAAAAATGAAATTATACCTTTTGTTCCTTGGTTTATTGAAAAATATACGGAAACTATAGTTTCTGTACTTGAAAGAAATTTTTAAGTAAATGGAAAAACTATTTCAAATATTTTCCCTCCTACAAATACTATATTTAAGGTTGGAAAAGAGGGAGAATACTTTCAAGCTTTTCAAAAATTACTGGAAGATGATACTGTAGGATTCTATGTGCCCAAGACACTTAGAATATTGATGTGGTTAGTATGTTATGATCCAAGTCGGGTTATACCCAATAACAAGCTTAGCAAACACCAATTAATATTTAATTGATGATATGATCATGCAATTAAATATTTACACCAATTTAGAAAATGGGTTTTCTAAATAAGTTCCATATGAGATGTAACAATTTATTAGGATATTTTGTTCAATAATACTATTTGAAGTGTTATTTAAATTAGTTGTATAACACCAAATAATAATGAGAGTATACTACTTATACAATTAGTTAGTTAATTATATAAACTAGTTATTAGAGGAGACAATATATGTGTGTATTAATATTTGACATTTATAAAAGAAACCCACTTATTTTATAAATGTCAAGTATTAATTATAAGAGAATAAAACCCATTTTGTAAGGCCCACCTTTCTCAGGGAAGCCTCACAGTTGGCCATTCACAGCAAAAATAGATTTAAAGCAATCATTTACTCATATGTGTATAAACATATATATTGCAGCGGAAAAATATACCGTAATTCAACCCATTACAACGTAGTTAAATTAAATTATAAACATTGTCTGTAAACATCAAAGCTATTTAAATGTCCTTTTAAGCTTTTCTTTATCGGGGATGCCAGTCTTCTAATGCCAAGATGCTTCAGTCCCATGCCTCTATCCCATAAGCTCTAACTCTTACCTGTCAACTGATATGCATACAAAAGTCAGCTTCGCTGAGTGAATTCTAGGTTTTCTTTGCTAAATAACTTGCGTAAGAGATACTAGCTTTATCAGTTGAAAACAATCATTGTCTATCAAAATATAAATACACACCGGCTATCACTTTATCATTACTTTATCATTTATTGTTATTTATTACTCTTCTTTATCCGTCAATTCTCTGTCACTATCGGTGCCTAGGCTCGCCTAGGACTTTACCGACAAGCCAATTAAGGACTTACTGCCGTACCCGATCAGGCCATTATTGTCATGCCAATTTAGGACTTACTGACCTGCCTGTTCGAGCATACTTTATCACTTTATCACTGGTGAGGGTACAACGAATGCAACCCTCCTTTATCAATTGCTTGCAAGGCTTTACTTTATCACTTTATCAAGGTACATGTTATGGGCCACATAACCTTTCTTTACGTTTCACTATCATGTTTAAGTTATACATAATATAACACCACACGTTACAAGACAATTCATCGCTACAAGATTCTATCCCAGTAAAGAAAACACGTCATCAATTCCTTAGAAAAACCCTATTCCTTATAAGACAGAGTATAAAACTGTACTTTAAAAGAACTGTTAATAAAGGCATATATTTAGTATGCACACCGCCCCAAAACATTTAAAACATGTATAAAATAGGGGATCTAGAACTCACCTGAACTTGTCCCAGTAGCTTAAATTCTAAGTCACTTAAGCTATAGCCTGAATACTCTAGCTGCACAAAAGTTAACATGCAAAAACGTCATTTTCTTCATAGTTTCGCCCATAGTTTCGCTACAGCGAAACTACAGTTTCGCCTGCAGTTTCGCTGGGCAGCACTTCTGCTAGTTTCGCTAGACAGATTCGCTGCCTCGAGCGCCCAACTTTCGTTGGAATTCCCTATTCTCGCAAAGTCTATAGGTCAGTCTAGGTCTTAGCGAGATTACCGGCGAAACTATAGTTTCGCCCTAGCGAAACTGTAGTTTCGCTGGAATTTCTCCTAGTCTCGCTGAACTAATGTGCAGTTTCGCTGGTTAAATGCTCAATTTCGCTGGATCGGGGCCCAGTTTCGCTGGATGAACAGAAACTCAGATCCAGCCCGTTTTTAACCCAAAACCTTAACTTTTTACGTTCAAATCCTTAGTTTACCTTCCATGAAACCAAATCTAAGATTTTTACACGTTTTCATAGGTAAAAATTCGACCTTTATGTGTTTCTTTAAACTTTTCAAAACCCTAAAACCCTAGAATCCGGGTTTGATCTACAGAAGGCCTTAGAGGTCGATTCTTACCTTGTTTTGTTGCCCTTTTCTTCAGATTTGATGTTCAAATCTCCCAGAACTTCAATCTTTCCAACTTCCAAGCTCCAAATCTCAAGTTTCTCCACTTTCTCTCTCTACTTTCTCTCTCTACGAATTTGGTGGCTAGGGTTTGAAATGGTGAAGATGGAGCTGTTCGTGCATGTTTAAGGGCTGATTAGGGTCCTTAAACCCATTAAGCCTAGCCCATTAAGACTAATTTTATCCATAGCCCACTAATTTACCCCTTTATTTCTTAAATTAACCCTTAAAAGCCTGTTATTATTAAATGGCTTGTTTCGGGAAATTTCGGGGCGTTACAAGTCTCCCCCCTTATTTAGGTTTCGTCCCCGAAACCTGACTCGTCACTAAACAGATCGGGGTATTGGCGTCTCATTTCCTCCTCGGATTCCCAGGTGGCATCCGACCCCTTTCGGTGTTTCCATTGCACCTTGACTTGCTTGACTACTTCATTTCTCAATTGTTTCTCCTTCCGATCAAGTATAGCCACTGGTTGTTCTGCATAGTTCAGCTTCTCGTCCACCTCGATGTCATCTAGAGGTACGACTGCCTCATTCGGTGCTAAACATTTTCTTAAGTGCGACACATGAAAGGTAGGGTGAATCCCACTTAACTCGTCCGGAAGGTCTAGCCTGTAAGCTACATCCCCAACTCATGCTAGTACCTCGAATGGCCCGATGAACCTGGGACTCAGTTTCCCCCTCTTCCTAAATCGGATAATCCCCTTCCATGGCGACACTTTTAACATTACCCTGTCACCCACACTAAATTGATAAGTCCCCTTCTTCTGTCGGCGTATGACTTTTGTCTATCCTTTGCAGCCTTCATATACGCCTTGATTTTCTCCAACTTTTCCGTTGTGGCCTCCACGACTTCTAAGCTTCCTAACTCCTTCTGTCCGACATCACCCCAACAAATAGGAGTTCTGCACCGTCGACCGTACAATAACTCATATGGGGGCATCTTAATACTGGCGTGGTAGCTGTTGTTATAGGAGATCACTGCTAGTGGCAGATGATCATCCCAATTACCGCCAAATTCGATAACGCATGCCCGAAGCATATCCTCCAGTGTCTGGATCGTTCTTTCCGATTGCCCATCGGTCTATGGGTGGTATGCGGTACTAACATGCAACCTCGCACCCATCTCTTCATTGAACTTTTTCCAAAACTTTGAGGTGAACCGCGTATCCCTATCTGAAACAATCGATACGGGCATACCATGTCGCGCCACAATTTCTCGGATAAATAGTTCAGCAAGCTTTTCTGAACTAATTGCTTCCTTGATTGGCCGGAAATGCGCACTTTTAGTCAGTCTATCAACAACCACCCATATCGCGTCACGGCCTTTTGTCGTGCGGGGTAGTTTGGTGATGAAGTCCATGATAACATGTTCCTACTTCCAGTCTGGTACTTCTAATGGCTGAACATAACCATAAGGTCTTTGGTGCTCAGCCTTCACCTGTAGGCACGTGAGACATTTGTTTACATACGCAACCACATCTCTTTTCATCCCAGGCCACCAATAATCTTTCTTCAAATCATGGTACATCTTATTTGCGCCTGGATGTATTGAGTAGCGGGTCTTGTGTGGTTCATCCATAATCTTTTCCCGCAAGTCACCATGCTTCGGAACCCATATCCTGCCATGGAAGGTCTTAACACCCAAGGTGTTCTCTACCAATTCATCCAATTTTCCCACCATCCTTTCCTTATTGATTTGCTGCTCATTTAAAGCGTCTATTTGAGCTTTGCTTATCATCCTCATAACATCTGGGGTCACTACTAGTTGGCACGCCTTCACCCGGATCGGTTCATATCCTTCCTTTCGGCTCAGGGCATCGGCTACCACGTTCGCCTTACCCGGGTGATAATGGATTTCACAGTCGTAATCCTTTATCAACTCCAACCACCTCCTTTGTCTCAAATTTAGGTCCTTCTGCTCAAAGAAATATTTCAGACTTTTGTGGTCGGTAAATATGGCACACTTAGTTCCATACAAATAGTGTCTCCAGATCTTTAATGCGAACACTACTGCGGCAAGTTCCAAATCGTGAACCGGGTAATTAACCTCCGTGTCCTTTAGCTGTCTGGATGCGTAAGCTATAACTTTTCCTCTTTGCATCAACACACAGCCTAGCCCGCAGTAAGAAGCGTCGGAGTATACCGTTAGGTCTTCATCTCCCTCTGGCAGGGTTAGCAAAGGAGCTTTGGTCAGTCTATCCTTCAATTCCAGAAACGCTTCTTCCTGTTCTTTTCCCCAGTCGAACACCACGTTCTTCCTCGTTAACCTTGTTAATGGGGAAGCTATCTTCGAGAAATCTTTGATAAACCTTCTATAATAGCCAGCCAATCCCAAGAAACTACGGATTTCGGATGGCGTCTTTGGGGAATTCCATTGCGTAACCGCCTCCACCTTTGCTGGATCAACCATGACTCCTTCGGAATTTATAATGTGCCCTAAAAACTGCCCCTCCCGTAGCCAAAAGGCACATTTAGAGAACTTCGCATACAGTTTCTCCTTTATTAAAGTCTCTAACACCTCCTTAATATGACAAGCGTGGTCTCCTTCATTCTTTGAGTATATCAAAATATCGTCAATGAAGACTATCACTGATCGATCCAACATCGGGCGACACACGTGATTCATTAAGTCCATGAATGCCGCAGGAGCATCGGTTAGCCCCGAAAGACATAACCAGGAACTCATAGTGGCCATAGCGTGTTCGGAAGGCCGCCTTTGGGATATCTTGCTCCCTTACCTTCAATTGATGATATCCGGATCGGAGATCTATTCGAGAGAACCAGCTTGCCCCTTGCAATTGATCAAACAGATCATCTATCCGGGGTAGAGGCTATCGATTTTTCACGGTCAGCTTATTCAACTCCCTGTAATCTATACACATCCTCATGCTGCCATTCTTCTTCTTCACAAATAGCACGGGAGCACCCCATGGGGAAATGCTGGGCCTAATGAATCCCTTATCAAGGAGTTCCTGCAGTTGTGACATGAGCTCCTTCATCTCGGACGGAGCTAGGCGGTAGGGTGCTTTGGCAATGGGTTGGGCTCCTGACAGTAAGTCAATCTGAAACTCTATCTCTATATCTGGTGGTACTTCAGGCAGATCCTCCGGGAATACGTCAGGAAAGTCCCGCACCACTGGTACATCGGACAACTCTTTTGCTTTATCTTTAACATCCTTGACACACGCTAGATAAGCTCCGCACCCTCGCCTCATACATTTCTCCGCCTTGATCACGGAAATGATCCTTGGAACCTTGCAATCGTTATCACCGTAGATCGTAACCGGACAACCATCTGGAGCCGTTAATCGGATCATCTTTTGTTGACATACTATGTTAGCATTGTGGGCAGCTAACGAATCCATCCCTAGTACGACATCGAAACCTCCTAAGGGCATGGCAAACAATTGTGCGGGAAAGTAATGACCTCCTAGTTTAATGTGGCAATCCTCTATCACTCTGACTATTCTAATGGACTTACCATCGGCTGTTTCTACTTCGAAGGCATCATCTATTTCCTTAGTTTGGGCATCTAGTGTAGCACAGAAGGATACAGATACAAAACTCTTACTGGCACCACTATCAAATAATATGGAGGTACAGACATCATTGACAAGGAACGTAACTGACACTACGTCTGGGTCTTTCCTTGCCTCTTTCTTGTTCATGGTAAAAGCCCTTGCCTTGACCTTGGGCTTTCCATCATCTCCCTTGTCCTCATCCCTGCTCGTTCCCGAGCCTCCCGCCTTAGCTTTCTTGCAATCATTGCTGCGGTGCCCCGACTCGTGGCAGTTGAAGCATTTGTCCACTTTCGAGCACTCTCTCGCCAAGTGACCAGTCTCCCCACACCGGTAGTACCCAGGGCTACCCATCCGGCATTCTCCAGGATGCCTCCTCCCGCACTTCCCACATTCCTTAATTTCTTCTACCCCCTTCACGATCGCTTGTTTTGCATCCACTCTCGTTTTCTTGTTTCCCGGTTGGTAGTTACCACCTCCATACCTCTTCCCATTATTGTTCCAAACTTTCCTCGTCTCACCCAGTGCCACCGGCCTGCGATGATCGTACAACCTCCCACTGAGGTCCACTGCTGACCTAAAAGTACTAGGTCGAGCAGTGACCATGTCCCTACGAATGTCTAGAGGCAACCCTTGTATGTACCTCTTGATCCGTTTGGCTTCAGGAGTTACCAAATCAGGCACCAGACGTGCCATTTCATTGAATTTTGTAGTGTACTCCTGGACAAACTCTTGCTCGATCTTGTCAAGCTCTCTTTCTGGGTAGTACTCCTCTATCACCAACCTCTTCATCTCCGTCCATTTCATCCTCTCAATAGCCTCCTCTCCGTAAGACTCAACAATGTTATCCCACCAACACAGTGCTAGATCCAAAAGGGAATGGGAAGCAAACTTCACCTGTTGGTTTTCACGGCACTCACTGATCTTCAGTACGGCCTCCATTTCCCTAATCCAACGCTGAGCAGTGGCAGCGTTACCAGTACCATCAAACGTTGGGGGCTTACACCTCTGAAAATCCCCGTAGCTGCACCCCTTCGCCCTCTCTTCCACCTCAGGTCCATCATGGTTACCCAGACGATCTCCCTCGTCGCTCAACTCCTCAGTCTTGACTGCCACTTTCTTATCAACCTTTTCTGAAGCCGTACTCTTCTTACTGTCGCCCTTAACCTGCTCCACAAATTCCGCAAGCAGAGTGGGCATCACTCCAGACAGGACCTGATGCACCTCTTGGGCAATAGCTTCCTTTACTGTCTCTTTCAGTTTGGCCTGATCAGGGGTAGACCCCTCGGCTCCCATTTCTAACTCAATCTCCTCCTCCTTAATCGGTTCCTCAACCGGCTTTCTGGTGGACCTTTTTGTTGGCTTCACAGTTGCACTTGCAGTTTCCTTTGCCTTAGTCGGGGGCCTTCCCCTAGTGCTTCTCCGGGTGACCATGGTTGGAACTTCTTTCTTAGGTGCCATTCGTTCTACTTCCTACAAGATTCAGAATGTTAATATGGTCCTTCAAGGCAAGTTCAGTTCACGACAAGTTTTGTAAATTTTTAATAATAGTGGCCAGTTGTGATTAACTACTTACAGAACTTCTCATGCCATAAACTTTTCTATCTTGAACCACACCAACACCAGAACCTACTATACCTAGTCTATGCATGTATAAGTCACATAAATTCAGATAGGCATCACAGATAACATTATCCTACTCTACTTCGGCTCTAACTTAAATAAGAAGGCACTATCCATTAGAATAATACCTATAGCATATTTGTTACCTCTGGGCATGGAGCTTCTTGGACTGGCATCCTTGACACTAGGTCCCATTATCTGTTTAAGTTTAGGTTTATAAAATGGTTTTCCCAAATCCCTTAAACATTGGTTCTGATACCAACTTGTAAGGCACACCTTTCTCAGGGAAGCCTCACAGTTGGCCATTCACAGCAAAAATAGATTTAAAGCAATCATTTACTCATATGTGTATAAATATATATATTGTAGCGGAAAATATACCGTAGTTCAACCCATTACAACGTAGTTAAATTAAATTATAAACATTGTCTTTAAACATCAAAGCTATTTAAATGTCCTTTTAAGCTTTTCTTTATCGGGGATGCCAGTCTTCTAGTGCCAAGAAGCTTTGGTCCCATGCCTCTATCCCATAAGCTCTAACTCTTACCTCTCAGCTAAAGTCAGCTTCGCTGAGTGAATTCTAGGTTTTCTTTGCTAAATAACTTGCGTAAGAGATACTAGCTTTATCAGTTGAAAACAATCATTATCTATCAAAATATAAATACACACCGGCTATCACTTTATCATTACTTTATCATTTATTGTTATGTATTACTCTTCTTTATCCGTCAATTCTCTGTCACTATCGGTGCCTAGGCTCGCCTAGGACTTTACCGACATGCCAATTAAGGACTTACTGCCGTACCCGATCAGGCCATTATTGTCATGCCAATTTAGGACTTACTGACCTGCCTATTCGAGCATACTTTATCACTTTATCACTGGTGAGGGTACAACGAATGCAACCCTCCTTTATCAATTGCTTGCAAGGCTTTACTTTATCACTTTATCAAGGTACATGTTATGGGCGACATAACCTTTCTTAACATTTCACTGTCATGTTTAAGTTATACATAATATAACACCACACGTTACAAGACAATTCATCACTACAAGATTCTATCCCAGTAAAGAAAACACGTCATCAATTCCTTAGAAAAACCCTATTCCTTATAAGACAGAGCATAAAACTGTACTTTAAAAGAACTGTTAATAAAGGCATATATTTAGTATGCACACCGCCCCAAAACATTTAAAACATGTATAAAATAGGGGATCTAGAACTCACCTGAACTTGTCCCAGTAGCTTAAATTCTAAGTCACTTAAGCTATAGCCTGAATACTCTAGCTGCACAAAAGTTAACATGCAAAAACGTCATTTTCTTCATAGTTTCGCCCATAGTTTCGCTACAGCGAAACTACAGTTTCGCCTGCAGTTTCGCTGGGCAGCACTTCTGCTAGTTTAGCTAGACAGATTCGCTGCCTCGAGCGCCCAACTTTCGTTGGAATTCCCTATTCTCGCATAGTCTATAGGTCAGTCTAGGTCTTAGCGAGATTACTGGCGAAACTATAGTTTCGCCCTAGCGAAACTGTAGTTTCGCTGGAATTTCTCCTAGTCTCGCTGAACTAATGTGCAGTTTCGCTGGTTAAATGCTCAATTTCGCTGGATCGGGGCCCCGTTTTGCTGGATGAGCAGAAACTCAGATCCTGCCCGTTTTTAACCCAAAACCTTAACTTTTTACGTCCAAATCCTTAGTTTACCTTCCATGAAACCAAATCTAAGCTTTTTACACGTTTTCATACGTAAAAATTCGACCTTTATATGTTTCTTTAAACTTTTAAAAACCCCAAAACCCTAGAATCTGGGTTTGATCTACAGAAGGCCATAGAGGTCGATTCTTACCTTGTTTTGTTGCCCTTTTCTTCAGATTTGATGTTCAAATCTCCCAGAACTTCAATCTTTCCAACTTCCAAGCTCCAAATCTCAAGTTTCTCCACTTTCTCTCTCTACTTTCTCTCTCTACGAATTTGGTGGCTAGGGTTTGAAATGGTGAAGATGGAGCTGTTCATGCATGTTTAAGGGCTGATTAGGGCCCTTAAACCCATTAAGCCTAGCCCATTAAGACCAATTTTATCCATAGCCCACTAATTTACCCCTTTATTTCTTAAATTGACCCTTAAAAGCCCGTTATTATTAAATGGCTTGTTTCGGGAAATTTCAGGGCGTTACACATTTTCAGCCTTTCAAAAACCGTCCCATGTGGAGACACACATGCACTTGTCATGTGTTTCCACTAACTCATGTTTATTCTCTTGAAGCACACACATATGCATGCTTGGTCCCCTCCACTAGCAAGATATATTCTCTCTTCTTCTCAAGACATGAAAGAGACAAACATTTCAGCTCTCTCTCTCTATTTTACGAAATGGGCAGCAGCATTGAAGATGGATTAGTGCTGAATTTTGAGCTGATTTTGAGCAGGGTTTTTCATGTTCTTGGTGTGAAGTTCTTGCACTCCATGATTATGATTCTCATGCATGAAACTAACAACACAACTTCAGTTCAAACTCTCTCTCTCTAGCTACGGTTTTAGCAAGAAAAGGAGGGTTTTCAGCAGCTTCATTTCAGGGTTTTCTTGAAGTGTATTGTGTTGTTCTTGGTGTATTCTACCTAACAAGAAGGTATTTGCAATGAGGCTTGGGGTATAAACACTTGAGGGTACCTCTACTTGGAATCTTGGTCATTTAATCCTCCCATTTTGCTGCTGGATGTTCACGTAATTGAAGGGCTGCTGGCAGCTTACTTTTGGAGCTTTTGATGTCCAAAACCAAGCAATCAAGATGCCTACTTAGAGCCTTGTGGGAGCGGGCATTTGAGGACTTCTAAGCTTGAAGTTATTGGTCATATTTCAGCCCCTAATCTTCTTTATTTGGTCGACCTAAAGCTGCTGGAAGGAGGTAGTTTGACAGCCCATTGTGGCTGTCATATTGTGTTATTTTATGTACACATAGCATATTCATTCACATATAATGATCCTTTGATTTATGGGTTTGTTTTATACACTAGAATGGTAACTTGAAGAACATAATTTTCGGCTTATAAAATGAGTTTTAAAGCTATACTTCCGCTGCGTTTTCAGAAAGTTTAAATGGTTAAACTATGATTTTATGTTAAACTATGATTTTCCCTCCTACAAATACTATATTTAAGGTTGGAAAAGAGGGAGAATACTTTCAAGCTTTTCAAAAATTACTGGAAGATGATACTTTACCAGTAACAATCTCACACATAAATGTTTTAATAAAACAACAAAATTATAACAATTTATATTTGATAATTCTTGGGAAACAGCTTCAGGACTTATCAAAGAAACTAGATAAAATATTATCTAGTGCCCAGGAAAGGAAAAATATTAATATAGGAAGGGGAAAGGAAGTTGTTGCTACTCCTAGCATACAATTACCGCCCAAAATTACAGATTTTAAAACAAAATCTAATGAAAGTTAAATAAAAACTTTAAATGAGTCAGTTATTGCCTTTAAAAATTTACACATTAATACTCTAATTGATATTAATAAAGAGAATTTTAAACAAAAGATTCAAGATGAAATCTTAAAGATGTCAAAGTTTGCAGATAAGCCAACTTAGAGAAAGTATTACTACCCGAGGCCTACACCTCAGGATGTTCTCTTAGAAGAACATGAATATACTATCAACAATTCCTACAGTGGGAAAATGATTTATGAGTGGAATATAGATGGCTATATAGAAGGCCAAATATATAATATTGTTCATAGAATACTTATGTATTGTACAATCTGCCAAAATATAGCCAATATGGTTATAGCAGGGTTTACAGGACAGCTAAAAGGTTGGTGGGATAATTATCTATCCCAAAATGATAAGGATAAAATCCTTAATAGTATCAAAGTAGAAGACGGAAGTACGGTTAGTAATGCTGTCTATTCTTTGATTATCAATATTATAGAACATTTCACAGGAAGATGGTCGGAAGATTCTGAAAATATTAGAACTCTTCTTTAAAACCTATAAGGCCCGGTTCTCGGGACGCTCACAGTTGGTCATCCACAGCAGTAATTACATAAAACATTACATATTATAAATTTAAGCAGCGGAACTTATTTAGCAAAAACCATTCATTTCATTATAAACACTGTTGTTAAGCAATGCATTGTAGTTCATGAGTCACAAAATGGTTAGTTGAATGAATTACAAAACAACAGTATCGTCAAAACATGAATGGATGTCAGTCTTGCCCCGTTGAGTAGCCATCCCATTGTGCCATCCTAAGCATCGTTTACCTGCCAACTGGAATATACATAAAAGTCAGCGTTGCTGAGTGAGTTCTACTTTTATAATTAAAATACTTTACTTTTTTTTCTATCATACTATACTTTTGTACATGCCCACACATTATACATACATGTAGATAATATCATTATTATCTTTCATTGCGTTCGTTAGCTTTCGTTCATTCATCGTAACTCATTATCATTCATTTATCATCTAGATCCCGTCAGGCTTTACCCTCTTCATGGCACACAGCCACGATTACTGAGGTCGAATGACGGGGATCCTGTTTTGTACTTTATTATGATATTTCATACGTGAGCATACATCCTGCATACATACAGATAATAATTATTATTATTATCCACATCATTCGTTCAATTCATACTCTTTCCATTACTCTTTCAGTCTTTACATTCGTTCGTACGAGTCTGTTGCGACAACAAGGTCGCTCACCTCCATATCGATCTCTCACGATCGTATGTTAGCCAAGTCTGTTGCAACACATGGTTGCTCACCTCAGTGGCAAATCTCAAGATTTGCCTGCTAACCGAGTTTGTTGCAACACAAAGTTGCTCACCTCATTGTCAATGTCAAGGATTGACCCTGTGTGCATCCTTCGGGGTAGCTAACCCGCATCACAGTTGAGCTAACACCTGCCAGGGGTGTGCACCTCCATACATTTGCTTGCAAGCCTTTACTTATTCATTTACATTCCATTTCCTTCATCATTAATATTTTACTTATTAATGATTATACTCTTCGTTAAATTTTAAACATTCTTCATCATGCCATTTCATACTTAACAATATTAAAATAATAATAATAATATTGTTAATAATAATAAACTACTGATAATAATATCAATAATAATAACAAGGGTCAATCATTAATCATCATTGCATGCATAAGACATCATCATTAAATAGCCCTTGGTCAACCTCGGTCAAAACCCTAAAACCCAGATTACCAGAAATATCCTGTAAAAATTTCTAAGTATAAAAATTCTGGGCGCATGAACACTATGCAGGCGCATGAGCCCTGCTTAGGCGCATGAGCACTGTTGGGACATATTACCTTATACTTGGAAAATAATTCCAGGCGTAAGAGCACTATTTAGGCTCATTACCCTACACTTCGTTTTTCTAAGTCAGAATTCAGGCGTATGAGCACTATTCAAGCATATCACCCTATACTTAGTTTCTAAGTCATAATTCCAGGCGTAAGAGTACTATTTTGGCATATTACATTGTAAGTTTTCTAAGGCATAACTTCAGGCGTATTAGTACGGTGCAGACTCATTACCCTGTACTTAGTATTCTAAGTTCTAAATTTTAGGCACATGAGCACTGTTGGGGAGCATAAGCCCCAACACTTAAATTTCTGTGAAAATCTTGGGAGTATGTGGACTGTTCAGGCTTATGAGCCTTGTATAGGCGTATTAGCAGCCTGTTCACATATTTTTAAGTTGTTTCCAGTCCCAAAGCATTATATCACTTAGTTCTAAACCTTCACATACGATTCTAGGCATGAACTTAACATAATCATACAATACATTTGCCCAAAACATACCCGACCCATATACACATACACATGAACATACGGGTATAATACCCAACCTTATAAAAACATACATACATGTATTTTCCAGCCCCAAAATAGTATATAACAAGTAAAAAGGGGATCTAGAAACTCACCTTAGCTGCTTTCAAGCTTTATACTCTAAATCTTGGACTTCTCAAAGGATCCGAACACCTATATGTGTCTAAACACACAATCCGACCACATATACACATATGAACACATACAATTCAGCTACTTGGCCAAAAATCTATAAAACCGAACCCAAAAACTCATATATTGCTTACCAATTTCGATTTCAGTTGTTTTCTCTCTCTAGAATCCGAAATCTCTTCTCTTCTACTCTTCTTTCTTTTCTTTTTGTCGAAAAGCAGCTGGGATTGGATGCTATGGGCGGCCATACCACCTTTAGTACAAGATAATTATAAATTTTGTACTCTTGTCACTTTTGCCCCTTCCACTTTTAATTGACTTTCTTTTCTCTCTTTTTCTTTCTCTTTTATACTTTTATTTCTTTGAAAAGAATACGGGTGTTACAAGTCCACCCCCCTTATATAGGTTTCGTTCCCGAATCCTGTTATTCCTCAAACAGATGAGGATAATACTGCCTCATCTCTTCCTCAGTCTCCCATGTGGATTCGGATCCCTTCCTGTGCTTCCATTGTACACGCACAAGAGGAACCACATTATTCCTTAACCTCTTCTCTTTACGATCGATGATTGCCACTGGTTGCTCCACATAATTGAGCCTTTCCTCAACTTCAATGTCCTCCAGTGGTACAATCATATCCTCATCAGCTAAGAACTTTCTCAGATGAGATACATGGAATGTGGGATGAATTCCACTTAACTCATCTAGCAGTTCAATTCGATAGGCTACCTCTCCTACTCGTGCGATGATTCGGAAAGGTCTCGGGCTTAGCTTACCTCGTTTCCTGAATCCGATGATCCTTTTCCAAGGTGAGACCTTTAACATGACTCGGTCTCCAACCTTGAACTCTATTGGTCTTCGCCTCTTGTCAGCAGACGACTTTTGTCTGCTTCTCTTCGATGGAAGTTTGATTTTCCCAGAATGTATCCTAATTTTGGCCTAATTCTTCTCGCAATTGAAGTAATGAGCCTCTCCAACCTTGAACTCTATTGGTCTTCGCCTCTTGTCAGCAGACGACTTTTGTCTATCTTTTGCTGCCTTCATGAAGGCTTTGATCTTTTCCAACTTTTCAGTCGTAGCTTCGATCACCTCAATACCTCCTAACTCTTTTTGCCCAATGTCTCCCCAACACACGGGCGTCCTACATCTCCTACCGTATAGCATCTCGTAAGGTGGCATGCCAATTGTAACGTCCCATTTTAGGTAATTTTATAATTTGTGTTTTTCAATAAAATGAGTGGTAAATTAGAACTAACTGAGTTAAGTTAGTATTGTTAGTGTAAATGAATAGAAGTAACTAGAGGGACTACTTTTGCCAAATTGAGAAAATTAAATTTACATATTAGTAAGGAGGTGTAGAACCTCCTGGACACACACACACACTCACGAAGAGAGGAGAACGGGAAGGAGGAAGGAGATCAAGAACCCTAGTCAAATTGAGTTGCGGTTGTGTTGAATCCAAATTTCTAATTGTGGAATTGAGTTATAAATCACCTAGTTCCTGCATCTAACTCATAAGGTGAGTCTTAATTGCATGTTTTCTTGCTAAGTAGTTTACTTCATGATTGGGGTGTTGAGGAGGAATTCATCTATGATCAAATTAATATGTGTTGAACTTAGAATAGTATGTATTAGGTGTTCTATGTATCATGTATGCCAATTTTGAAACTTGATGGTTTATAGCAAATTAGTTGTATGAAATATGTTGAGTTATAAATCATGCCCATAAGGTGTTTGATGAAATGCCTCCAAGAAGTTCAAAATATGAAAGGAAGGGCAAGGTGGGAATAAAACGACCGGTGGGTCAATATAGAGTTAGTTATGCTTAAACTAGTCAAAAATGGGTCATATGGATTGGTTTTATATCATATGTATGTATGTGCTAAATTAATCCTAAACGTATGTTAAGGTGAAGGGAGTATTAGCAAGGCGGTGAGCAAAGACAAAGGTTGAATTGAAGCTTGTTTGAGGTAAGAACATTAATCTTATAACCATATATAGTCTTATCTTTATGATTTTATTATGTTACTCTTGAGTTAATGTGAGTTATGAATAATGACCATAAGTAATGGTTGTAGTAATAGTAAGTATACATGCACGAGTGCATGAATTGGGTTGAAACTACATGCGCGTGTGCATGAAATAAATATACCGGTATAGTTCACAGGTGTGTGAATCAAACCTGGAGGGGTTATAATTATATTCAGTTACGGTGGTAACATTTAAATCACTAGTGAGTGATAAACTATACTTTGGCTACTGTGTGTAAGCCTAATTCACCAGTGGGTGATAAACTTGTGGTTTGGCGACTGTGTGTATGTCAAACATAAAGATGTATTGCAAAGTGTATAGGTGTGTGATCCAAATCTAATATGCTAATTCAAGTTAGTGAATGACTAGCTTAAAAGTAGAATTATGACCCATTTCTATTTAAATGTGAAAGTGTGATTATAGAATGGGTGATAATGTGATAGATGCAAAGAGTCGAGGCTAAGAGAGTTAAAGCTTCTAAATTGAGCTGATAGAGATGTTGAAATGGACCCGGGATCATTGAAAAGTCGAAACAAACGAAACGGGTCAAAACTTTGAGAAAAAAACAAACTAACAATAGCAGCAGCTGATAGGGACGTAAGTTACGTCCATAAGGGCGTAAGTTACGTCCTTTACTCATTGGTACGTCCTGAGCTTCTGTCTTACGTCCTCAAATTCAGGGGAATTAGGTTAAGGACGTAAGCTACGTCCTTGAGGACGTAAGCTACGTCCCTTGCAAGATTTTTGCTTTCGATTGGTATTTTAAGCCCCCAATCACCTCCTAATAACCTATAAAGTGAGTATAAGAGTTCTTATTTAGTTCCAATGGACTAATGTGATAAAAGTGGTTGTTTTGTAGGAATTTTTTTCAAGATGGCAAAGGTGATCGATGAAGATGCTTGTGGATCGAACAATGGGTTGTTAATTAGTTTCTGTTAAACAAACTTAACGTTATGCAAATTACATAAATGTAATTTGAGTGTGTAAAACGTAATAGTGTGTTGACGTAGTCATGGGTATGTGTAATAGAGTTTTAAAAGTAGAGATTTTAACTGGGACCTAAATTAAAAATCTTTTACACCTCAACATGTTTATAAATTATGATAAATAAGGTGGTGTGTTACAAGTTGGTATCAGAGCCGTGGTTTGAGGGATTCAAGTGAGTAGAGAAAGCTTGAACTCAAATCTTGTGCTCGTGATAATAGAAGAGAACTTGTTCGATTCCAAGATTCGATCACTGAGCCATCAATCAAGGTTAGTGTACCTGTGTTAATATGCGATATGTGTGAAAGTTTTTATAAATGTAAATATGTGATTTACATGATTATAAGCATAGTGATGCAGTAAATATAAAATTGAACTTGAGTTATATTTCAGTCATCAAGGATGGCTGAGGAACATATTCGCGAGGAATGTGAATCAAGTAATTCAGAGATGAGAAAAGTTATTAGTGAAGAGGTGGCTAAAGCCATAGGGGCCAATTTACCAATGTACATGGAAGATATGCAAAGAACGCTACAAGAGTTTATACAGCATGAACTTACAGTGCTGCAGGTTGGAGAGAAAACTGAGAAAGCACCTCAACGGGTAACGTATAAAGATTTTGTAGCATGTAAACCCGCTGAGTTTAATGGTGAGGTGGACCCGTTACTAGCAATTCGGTGGATTTCGGATATAGAGGGGACGTTTGAAACTTCACATTGTGATCCTAATGATAGGGTGATATTTGCGGGTGGCCAGTTAAAACAGCGAGGTAAAGACTGGTGGGATTTAGTGCGAGAAGAAATTGGGTTGGAAGGTATACGAGTGATGACTTGGGAGGAGTTTAAAGAGAGGTTTTTAAAGCGGTTTAGCTCGCAAGCGGCGATCAACCGAATTTATGAAGAATTCTTACAACTGCGACAGAAGGACGAGGACATAGATACCATCACGGCGATTTTCTATGAAAAGGCTATGTTCTGTCGCGACTTTTTAAGAACAGAAAGGATGTGGATTAATCAGTACTATGGGATGTTAAATGCTAAATACCGGGAGTTTCTTACACCTTCTCGATGTGAGACCCTAGTGGAACTTATAGATTGTGCTCGGGAGAGAGAAGCTGAGTTGAAACGACAGATGGAGCGTGGTGAAAAAAAAGGCCCGTACATAAAGATGAAGGACCTTCCAAGAAGCCTAAATTTTCTACCCAATTTAAGAAGCCGAGTCAGGTTAAAGAAATTAAACCGTGTGTTAACTGTGGCAAGAGGCATCCGGGGGAATGCCGTTTACCTCCAAGAACATGTTTTAGATGTGGGAAGTCCGGACACTTGTCTACCCAATGCACCAGTCAGTTGGAGCTGTGTTTCAATTGTTATAAACCTGGGCACAAGAGGAGTGAATGTCCAGATTTGAAAACTGGTGGAAGTTCGAGCGCTCAGAGCAGTGTAAAGAAACTTGAAATACCGAAAGCAAGGGGAAGGGCTTTTCAAATTACAGCTGAAGAAGCTAAAAAGACCGCCGATGTGGTGTCGGGTACTTTCCTGTTAAATTCTTTACCTGCGTATGTGTTATTTGATTCCGGTGCTAATAGATCGTTTGTGTCGATTAAATTTGCGTCTCATCCTTTGTTTGAAATAAGTACATTGCCTGCACCAGTAGAGGTCGAAGTGGCTAATTCTAAAACATTTTTAGTGTTTGAAGTTTACCGAGGGTGTAGGTTAACTATTAAGAAGGAAGAGTATCCTATTGATCTAATACCTATGACCTTAGGTGACTTTGATGTGGTTGTGGGAATGGATTGGCTTTCTACATACCAGGCTGATATTGTATGTCATCATAAAAAGATAAAGTTAAAATCTCCGAGGGGCCATAAGGTAGTTATTCACGGAGAAAAGTGTAAAGGAGTAGTGTTGTGTTCATTAATTAAGACCCTAAAGCATATGAGGCGTGAAGGGCAATGTTTCCTGGCATATGTAGTTGATACTAACCAAAGTGTACCGAAATTAGAAGATGTTCCAGTGGTTAGAGAATTTCCTGAGGTGTTTCCAGATGACTTACCAGGCCTTCCACCTGTAAGAGATGTGGAGTTTCGAATTGATTTAGTACCAGAAGCTAAACCTATTGCTAAAGCCCCATATCGATTAGCATCATCTGAATTACAAGAGTTGATGAAACAATTACAAGAACTCCTTGAAAAGGGTTTTATTCGCCCAAGCATCTCCCCATGGGGTGCACCAGTTCTTTTTGTTAAAAAGAAAGATGGAAGTTTTAGAATGTGTATTGATTATCGAGAATTAAATAAGGTGACTATCAAGAACCGATATCCTTTACCTAGGATTGATGATTTATTTGACCAACTACAAGGCGCGTCTTGGTTTTCAAAGATCGATTTAAGGTCAGCGTATCATCAACTAAGGATAAAGGAGGATGATGTACCTAAGACAGTGTTTCGTACTCGCTACGGTCACTATGAGTTTCTTGTGATGTCTTTTGGGTTAACAAATGCACCGGCGGCGTTTATGGATTTAATGAATCGGGTATGTCGACCTATGTTAGACCATTCGGTTATTGTTTTCATTGATGATATATTAGTGTATTCTAAAAGTGAAGAAGAGCATGCGCGCCATTTACGAGAGGTTTTGGAAACTCTTCAACAAGAAAAATTATATGCTAAATTTTCAAAATGTAATTTTGGTTACGAGAAGTGCAATTCTTGGGGCATGTTGTAAATGCAAATGGAATTCAAGTAGACTCCTCAAAGATTCAAGCAGTAATGAAATGGAATCCTCCAAAAACTCCAACTGAGATTAGAAGTTTCTTGGGCCTAGCAGGGTATTACCGGAGGTTTATTCAAGACTTTGCCAAAATAGCTTCTCCGTTGACTAAGCTTACTAAAAAAGGGATTATTTTTAAATGGGATGTCGAACAAGAAAAAGCGTTTCAAGAGTTGAAATTAAGATTGACGCAGGCACCAATACTAGCATTACCCGAGGGGAATGAGGATTTTGTTGTGTATTCTGATGCGTCCTATTTTGGGTTGGGGTGTGTTCTGATGCAAAGGGGTAGAGTGATAGCTTATGCCTCAAGACAACTGAAAACACATGAGATGAACTACCCAACACATGATTTAGAGCTGGCCGCAGTGGTATTTGCCTTGAAAATTTGGAGGCATTATCTCTACGGTGTGAAATGCACTATTTTTACCGATCATAAAAGTTTAAAATATTTCTTCACTCAGAAAGAGCTTAATATGAGACAGAGGCGTTGGTTGGAATTATTAAAGGATTACGACTGTGAAATCCTATATCATCCTGGGAAGGCTAACGTGGTAGCGGATGCATTAAGTAGAAAAGATGAGTATGAGCCTATTAGAGTAAAAGCGATGAGAATAACGATTAACTCAAGCATAATCGAGCTAATTAAAGAAGCGCAAATGGAGGCACTCAAAGAGGAGAATTGGAAACGAAACCGTATTCAGGGTCAAGTGCAAATCCTAAAGGAAGACAGTTATGGATTAAAAACAATGAGGGGACGAGTGTGGATTCCTCCAATTTGTCCAGTAAAAGAATTGATACTGGATGAGGCACATAAATCTAAGTATTCGATTCACCCAGGAGCTACTAAGATGTATTGTGATTTAAAAGTAAATTATTGGTGGCCAGGAATGAAACGGGATATCATTAAATATGTGGAAAAGTGTTTAACATGTTTACAAGTAAAGGCAGAACATCAAAAACCACGTGGCGAATTACAACCTTTAGAAATTCCAGTTTGGAAGTGGGATCATATAGCCATGGATTTAATAACAAAGCTTCCAAAAACCCGAAAAGGATATGATACCATCTGGGTAGTAGTGGATAGATTGACGAAGAGTGCTCATTTCATTCCAATTCGGGAGACTTACTCATCGGAAACAATGTCAGAAATATATATCAAGGAAATTGTGTCTAAGCATGGCATACCTGTATCCATAATATCAGATCGAGATGTTCGATTTACTTCGAGGTTCTGGAGAAAATTTCATGAAGAAATGGGTACCAAACTGTTGATTAGCACCGCATATCACCCACAAACAGATGGTCAAAGTGAGAGGATTATCCAAATTCTATAAGATATGTTGCGCGCGTGCATTATTGATTTCGGAGGTAGTTGGGATACATACCTACCCTTGGCAGAATTTTCTTATAATAACAGCTATCATTCGGGTATGAAAATGGCGCCATATGAAATGTTATATGGGAGAAAATGTAGAACTCCCGTATGTTGGGGAGAAATCGGTCCACGAGAGCTAGCTAGTACCGAAGTGGTGAGAAAAACTAATGAACACATTGATCAAGTGCGAGCTCATCTAAAGGCGGCTCAAGATCGTCAAAAGTCGTATGCGGATAGAAGAAGAAAACCGATTGAATTCCAAGTAGGAGATTATGTGTTATTAAAGGTTTCCCCATGGAAAGGTATAATTCGATTCCGAAAGCGAGGAAAGTTAGGACCGCGATTCATTGGACCATTTAAAATTATAGCTCGGGTGGGCGAGGTTGCTTATCGTCTTGAGCTACCAGAAGAACTAAGTGGGGTCCATAATACCTTTCATGTCTCTCATTTGAGAAAATGTCTAGCAGATGAATCAGCGTATATCCCGTATAAGGACTTAGTAATTGATAATAGGCTGAATTATGTGGAAGAACCTGTGGTAATACTTGACAGAAAAATCAAAAAGCTGAGAAACAAAGAAATAAAGCAAGTGCTGATACAGTGGAAGAACCGAAAAGGGTCGGATGTCACTTGGGAGCTAGAAGACGAGATGAGAGAATGCTACCCTTACTTATTTGATGCATCAGTAAGTTTCGGGGACGAAACTTCCCAAGTGGGGGAGAACTTGTAACGTCCCATTTTAGGTAATTTTATAATTTGTGTTTTTCAATAAAATGAGTGGTAAATTAGAACTAACTGAGTTAAGTTAGTATTGTTAGTGTAAATGAATAGAAGTAACTAGAGGGACTACTTTTGCCAAATTGAGAAAATTAAATTTACATATTAGTAAGGAGGTGTAGAACCTCCTGGACACACACACACACACTCACGAAGAGAGGAGAACGGGAAGGAGGAAGGAGATCAAGAACCCTAGTCAAATTGAGTTGCGGTTGTGTTGAATCCAAATTTCTAATTGTGGAATTGAGTTATAAATCACCTAGTTCCTGCATCTAACTCATAAGGTGAGTCTTAATTGGATGTTTTCTTGCTAAGTAGTTTACTTCATGATTGGGGTGTTGAGGAGGAATTCATCTATGATCAAATTAATATGTGTTGAACTTAGAATAGTATGTATTAGGTGTTCTATGTATCATGTATGCCAATTTTGAAACTTGATGGTTTATAGCAAATTAGTTGTATGAAATATGTTGAGTTATAAATCATGCCCATAAGGTGTTTGATGAAATGCCTCCAAGAAGTTCAAAATATGAAAGGAAGGGCAAGGTGGGAATAAAACGACCGGTGGGTCAATATAGAGTTAGTTATGCTTAAACTAGTCAAAAATGGGTCATATGGATTGGTTTTATATCATATGTATGTATGTGCTAAATTAATCCTAAACGTATGTTAAGGTGAAGGGAGTATTAGCAAGGCGGTGAGCAAAGACAAAGGTTGAATTGAAGCTTGTTTGAGGTAAGAACATTAATCTTATAACCATATATAGTCTTATCTTTATGATTTTATTATGTTACTCTTGAGTTAATGTGAGTTATGAATAATGACCATAAGTAATGGTTGTAGTAATAGTAAGTATACATGCACGAGTGCATGAATTGGGTTGAAACTACATGCGCGTGTGCATGAAATAAATATACCGGTATAGTTCACAGGTGTGTGAATCAAACCTGGAGGGGTTATAATTATATTCAGTTACGGTGGTAACATTTAAATCACTAGTGAGTGATAAACTATACTTTGGCTACTGTGTGTAAGCCTAATTCACCAGTGGGTGATAAACTTGTGGTTTGGCGACTGTGTGTATGTCAAACATAAAGATGTATTGCGAAGTGTATAGGTGTGTGATCCAAATCTAATATGCTAATTCAAGTTAGTGAATGACTAGCTTAAAAGTAGAATTATGACCCATTTCTATTTAAATGTGAAAGTGTGATTATAGAATGGGTGATAATGTGATAGATGCAAAGAGTCGAGGCTAAGAGAGTTAAAGCTTCTAAATTGAGCTGATAGAGATGTTGAAATGGACCCGGGATCATTGAAAAGTCGAAACAAACGAAACGGGTCAAAACTTTGAGAAAAAAACAAACTAACAATAGCAGCAGCTGATAGGGACGTAAGTTACGTCCATAAGGGCGTAAGTTACGTCCTTTACTCATTGGTACGTCCTGAGCTTCTGTCTTACGTCCTCAAATTCAGGGGAATTAGGTTAAGGACGTAAGCTACGTCCTTGAGGACGTAAGCTACGTCCCTTGCAAGATTTTTGCTTTCGATTGGTATTTTAAGCCCCCAATCACCTCCTAATAACCTATAAAGTGAGTATAAGAGTTCTTATTTAGTTCCAATGGACTAATGTGATAAAAGTGGTTGTTTTGTAGGAATTTTTTTCAAGATGGCAAAGGTGATCGATGAAGATGCTTGTGGATCGAACAATGGGTTGTTAATTAGTTTCTGTTAAACAAACTTAACGTTATGCAAATTACATAAATGTAATTTGAGGTGTGTAAAACGTAATAGTGTGTTGACGTAGTCATGGGTATGTGTAATAGAGTTTTAAAAGTTGAGATTTTAACTGGGACCTAAATTAAAAATCTTTTACACCTCAACATGTTTATAAATTATGATAAATAAGGTGGTGTGTTACACAAATACTGGCATGATAACTATCGTTGTACAAGAATTCTGCTAACGGTAAGTGATCGTCCCAACTTCCTCCAAAATCGATCACGCATGCTTGAAGCATATCCTCGAGTGTCTGTATCATCCTCTCAGACTGACCGTCCGTTTGAGGATGATAGGCTGTACTAATGTGTAGCGTCGTTCCAATTGCATCATGGAATCTTCTCCAAAATTTTGACGTAAACCGGGTGTCACGATCCGACACGATAGACACCGGCACGCCATGACAAGCTATGATTTCCTTGATGAACAGATCCGCCAATCTTTCGGATGAATACGACTCGCGGATCGGTAGGAAGTGGGCACTCTTTGTTAGTCGGTCGACAATCACCCAAATAGTATCGCATCCCCTCGATGTGCGAGGTAGCTTAGTAACGAAGTCCATGGTAATATGCTCCCACTTCCATTCGGGTATATCCAACGGTTGGACCTTCTCGTACGATTTCTGGTGTTCCGCTTTCACTTGGAGACAAGTAAGGCACTTACTCACGTACTCCACTACATCACATTTCATACCCGGCCACCAATAATCTTTCTTCATATCGTGATACATCTTGGTAGCACCGGGATGAATGGAGTATCGAGTCTTATGGGCTTCGTCCATAATCTTCCTACGTAGATCCATGTTTCTAGGAATCCACATCCGCCCGAACCGGGTCTTAACACCAAGAGTGTTCTCGCCCAATTCCGTGACTAGACCTCTCATCCTTTCGGAGTTAAGACGATCTTCTTTCAAAGCCTCGTCTTCGAACTCCTTAATCTGTGTCATCACATCAGAGTTCATAATCAGCTGATAAGCCTTCACCCGGATCGGGTCGGGCCTTTCTTTTCGGCTAAGGGCATCTGCCACCACGTTGGCCTTGCCCGGATGGTATTGGATTTCGCAATCATAATCCTTTATGAGCTCCAACCATCGCCTCTGCCTCATGTTTAGATCTTTCTGCTCAAAGAAGTACTTCAAGCTTTTGTGGTCTGTGAAGATGGTGCACTTCGTCCCGTATAGATAGTGCCGCCAAATCTTCAACGCAAAAACCACCGCGGCCAATTCTAGATCGTGTGTAGGGTAGTTGACTTCATGGGTTTTCAGTTGTCGAGATGCATAAGCTATTACCCTTCCACGTTGCATCAACACGCAACCTAGCCCAGAATAAGACGCATCCGAATAAACCACTAAGTCGTCATTTCCTTCAGGCAATGTCAAGACAGGAGCTTGTGTTGGTCTCGTCTTCAAATCCTCAAAGGCAGTCTCCTGCTATCGACCCCACACGAATTTCACATCCTTGCGGGTCAATTTTGTCAAAGGTGAGGCTATCTTGGAGAAGTCTTGAATAAATCTCCTGTAGTAGCCCGTCAATCCCAAGAAGCTATGAATTTTGGATGGCGTCTTAGGAGACTTCTACGCATCACGGCCTCCACCTTTGCTGGGTCCACCTTGATTCCCTCTGCATTTACCACGTGACCCAGAAATTGCACCTCGCGTAGCCAGAAAGCACACTTGGAGAACTTAGCATACAGTTTCTCCCTTCTTAGAGTTTCCAACACTTCCCGAATGTGACCGGCATGCTCTTCTTCGCTCATTGAATAAATCAAGATATCATTGATGAACACAATCACTAATTTATCTAACATTGGCCGACACACTCGATTCATCAAATCCATAAAAGCAGCTGGCGCGTTGGTTAAACCAAAGGACATAACAAGAAACTCATAGTGTCCATAACGCGTACGAAAAGCTATTTTAGGAATATCTTGCTCCCTCACTTTCAGCTGATGGTAGCCAGATCAAAGATCTATCCTCGAGAACCAGCTGGCACCTTGGAGCTGATCAAACAAGTCGTCAATCCTCGACAACGGATACTGATTCTTTAACGTCAACTTATTCAACTCACGGTAGTCGATACACATTCTCATGCTACCGTCCTTCTTCTTTACGAACAAGACCGGAGCACCCCAAGGAGAGATACTTGTTCTGATGAAACCCTTATCAAGCAATTCTTACAGTTGCTCCATTAACTCCTTCATCTCAGTCGGAGCTAATCGATACGGTGCCTTAGCGACAGGTTGGGCACCGGGAATCAAGTCAATTTGAAATTCGATTTCGTGATCTGGTGGCACACTTGATAGGTCCTCTGGAAACACATCGGGAAAGTCACACACAACTGGAAAATCGGACAATTGTGGTGTTGACGTGTCCACATCCTTCACGTAGGATAGATAAGCGCTACATCCACGTCTCATGCACTTTCCCGCCACCGCAATCAAAATTACTTTTGGAATCGTCATAACCCGATCGCCATATATTGTCACCGGACTTCCGTCAGGCGCCGTCAGTCTAATCATTTTCTTACGACATACGATATTCACTTCATGGGTTGCTAACCAATCCATCCCTAGTACTACATCAAATCCACCTACGGGCATCACATGTAACTTAGCAGCAAACCTATGACCTTCTAACTCTATGGCACAGTCCTCTATCACATTTGTAACCCTAGTGGACTTACCAATAGCAGTCTCTATGTCGAAGGGCTCATCAATGTATTTACTAGTAAGAGGCAGTTTATCACAGAAATTGGTAGAAATAAAACTCCTACAAGCACCAGAATCAAATAACACAGAAGCAAGGGTTTGATCTACTAGAAACGTACCTGACACAACATCAGGGTCCGTCCTAGCCTCCTCCCTGGTAATGGTGAAAGCTCTGGCACTCGCCTTCTGCCCTTCAATCCCGGTCATCTTCTTTGCCCCGGAACTCTCAGCCCTCGGCCTCCTGCAATCCTTACTCATATGGCCACTTTCCCCGCAGTTGAAACACCTTGCAGCCTTACAGTCTCTAGCCGTATGACCGGATTTCCCACACTTGAAACAGGCGTTTAACCCCCATCTACATTCACCGCCATGCTTCTTCCCACACTTGTCACACCTTTTGGGTCCCGAGCTTGATGACCCCACCCTACGGTCATCCCTCCTCATCTTCTTGTTATTCGGGGTAAAAACACCACACGCGAACTGCTTCCCATTCCAATTCCGGTCAGCACCACCGGCTTTCTTTGCCTCCACCACCATCACTTCCCTCTCATCATAAAGTCCTCCAGCCAAATCCACTGCCGACCTAAAGGTACTCGGTCGAGCAGTGATCAGGTGCCTGTGAATGTCAGCTGGTAGTCCCTGAATGTACCGGTTGATCTTCCGAGACAACGGCGTCACCTGATCCGGCACCAGCCTCGCCATCTCATTAAACTTGGTAGTGTACTGTTGGTGGGTCATGGTTCCCGCCTCGAGTTGTAGGAACTCCCTCTCAACCTTATCGAGTTCCCTATGAGGACAAAATTCCTCAATTACAAGCTTGTTCAATTTTGTTCATCGCATTTTCCTGATGGCCCTGAAACCCTCAGCTTGTACGATGTTGTCCCACCAGCATAGTGCGGAGTCAGTAAAGGAGTGGGTGGCAAACTTCACCTTCTGATCCTCCCGGCACTCGCTGATCTCGAGTACTGCTTCCATCTCCCTTACCCAACGGTGGGCGGCGGCAGCATTGCCATTTCCATCAAAAGTCGGGGGCTTGCACCTCTGAAATGCCCCGTAACTGCATCCCTTGGTCGTCACCCCTACTACATCATCCTCTTCCTCATCAGATACTACTATCTCAGGATCCTGTCGTTCCTCTCCTCCCTTGCTTTCCTTCCCAGTTGACCCTCTCCTGCCCTCCTTCTCCTTTCTCTCCTCATTCCTCACAGCTCGAATAACATCGTTCACTACAGATGGCATAACTGCCTGCAGGACCTGGTGTACCTCATCGGGAATCGCCTCCCTAGCTGAGGCATTCAGGCTGGCATTCTCATTTCCTTCATTCCGATCATGAACCTCAGGGTTCTCATGGGTCATCTCAGGAGCTTTGGCCCTCCTCCTGGTCATTCGCGGTCGACCTCTACCTCTAGAAGCTTTGGAAGGTTTCTTCTTAGCCATTTCCTAAGCACTATAAGATTCAAACACTAAAACAGTCATTCAAGGTAATAGCTCAGTTTATGTCAAGTATAGTATGTCCCTAATTACAGTGTCCAGTTGTGATTAGCCACTTACTTACTTTTCACAGCCCAAGCATTTCCTATCCTGACTACATCGGTATCTAAATCTACTAAGAACACATAAGCCATATAGCACACGCACATAATTCTGGTTGACTTTAAGAAAAGAAATACCTGATGGCACGTAGCTACTCGGGCTGACATCCCTCCTTCTGTCCCATTCTCAGTTTAAGTTTAGGTTTATTTTGAAAATATTTACCCGTTTCTCGTAAACTTTGGCTCTGATACCAACTTGTAAGGCCCGGTTCCCGGAACGCTCACAGTTGGTCATCCACAACAATAATTACATAAAACATAACATATTATAAATTTAAGCAGCGGAACTTATTTAGCAAAAACCATTCATTTCATTATAAACACTGTTGTTAAGCAATACATTGTAGTTCATGAGTCACAAAATGGTTAGTTGAATGAATTACAAAACAACAGTATCGTCAAAACATGAATGCATGTCAGTCTTGCCCCGCCGAGTAGCCATCCCAGTGTGCCATCCTCAGCATCGCTTACCTGCCAACTGGAAAATACATAAAAGTCAGCGTTGCTGAGTGAGTTCTAGTTTTATAATTAAAATACTTTACTTTTTTTTTCTATCATACTATACTTTTGTACATGCCCACACATTATACATACATGTAGATAATATCATTATTATCTTTCATTGCGTTCGTTAGCTTTCGTTCATTCATCGTAACTTATTATCATTCATTTATCATCTAGATCCCGTCAGGCTTTACCCTCTTCATGGCACACAGCCACGATTACTGAGGTCAAATGACGGGGATCCCGTTTTGTACTTTATTATGATATTTCGTTCGTGAGCATACGTCCTGCATACATACAGATAATAATTATTATTATTATCCTCGTCATTCGTTCAATTCATACTCTTTCCATTACTCTTTCAATCTTTACATTCGTTCATACGAGTCTGTTGCGACAACAATGTCGCTCACCTCCATATCGATCTCTCACGATCGTATGTTAGCCAAGTCTGTTGCAACACATGGTTGCTCACCTCAGTGGCAAATCTCAAGATTTGCCTGCTAACCGAGTCTGTTGCAACACAAAGTTGTTCACCTCATTGTCAATTTTAAGGATTGACCATGTGTGCATCCTTCGGGGTAGCTAACCCGCATCACAGTTGAGCTAACACCTGCCAGGGGTGTGCACCTCCATACATTTGCTTGCAAACCTTTACTTATTCATTTACGTTCCATTTTCTTCATCATTAATATTTTACTTATTAATGATTATACTCTTCATTAAATTTTAAACATTCTTCATCATGACATTTCATACTTAACAATATTAAAATAATAATAATAATATTGTTACTAATAATAAACTACTGATAATAATATCAACAATAATAACAAGGGTCAATAATTAATCATCATTGCATGCATAAGACATCATCATTAAATAGCCCTTGGTCAACCTCGGTCAAAACCCTAAAACCCAGATTCCCAGAAAAATCCTTTAAAAAATTCTAAGTATAAAAATTCTGGGCGCATGAACACTATGCAGGCGCATGAGCCCTGCTTAGGCGCATGAGCACTGTTGGGACATATTACCTTATACTTGGAAAATAATTCCAGGCGTAAGAGCACTATTTAGGCTCATTACCCTACACTTCGTTTTTCTAAGTTATAATTTAGGCGTATGAGCACTATTCAAGCATATCACCCTATACTTAGTTCCTAAATCATAATTCTGGGCGTAAGAGCACTATTTAGGCATATTACCTTGTATGTTTTCTAAGGCATAACTTCAGGCGTATTAGTACTGTGCAGACTCATTACCCTGTACTTAGTTTTCTAAGTTCTAAATTTCAGGCACATGAGCACTGTTGGGGAGCATAAGCCCCAACACTTACATTTCTATCAAAATCTTGGGAGTATGTGGACTGTTCAGGCTTATGAGCCTTGTATAGGCGTATTAGTAGCATGTTCACATATTTTTAAGTTGTTTCAAGTCCCAAGCATTATATCACTTAGTTCTAAACCTTCACATACGATTCTAGGCATGAACTTAACATAATCATAAAATACATTTGCCGAAAACATACCCGACCCACATACAAATGCACATGAACATACGGGTATAATACCCAACCTTATAAAAACATACATACATGTATTTTCCAGCCCCAAAATCGTATAAAACATGTAAAAAGGGGATCTAGAAACTCACCTTAGCTGCTTTCAAGCTTTATACTCAAAATCTTGGACTTCTCAAAGGATCCGAACACCTATATGTGTCAAAACACACAATCCGACCACATATACACATAAGAACACACACAATTCAGCTACTTGTGCAAAAATCTATAAAACCGAACCCAAAAACTCATAAATTGCTTACCAATTTCGATTTCAGTTGTTTTCTCTCTCTAGAATCCGAAATCTCTTCTTTTCTACTCTTCTTTCTTTTCTTTTTGTCAAAAAGCAGCTGGGATTGGATGTTATGGGCGGCCATAGCACCTTTAGTACAAGATAATTATAAATTTTGTACTCTTGACACTTTTGCCCCTTCCACTTTTAGTTGACTTTCTTTTCTCTCTTTGTCTTTCTCTTTTATACTTTTATTTCTTTAAAAAGAATACGGGTGTTACAAAACCTTAGGTGTCCGACTCTCACATCATTTAGGTGGTATAAGGATGCATTTCTATGTAGGGTTATGGAACTCCCAGAGTCAAATAGCTCTCATTGGAAGTCTAAGTTTATAGATGGTCTTCCCTCTTTATTTGCAGAAAGAGTAAGAAAATCCTTAAGAAAAGGAGAAATTAGTATTGATTATGATAAGTACGCATATGGTAAACTTATAGGAACCTGTGTACAAGAAGGTTTAAATTTATGTAATGAGATAAAATTAAAACAACAGATTAAGAAACATTCTCTTAATGAGAAGAAACAATTAGGGCAATTCTATGACCAGTTTGGCATAGAATCTACCTCTAGACCTAGGAAGCCTAAAAAGAGTCTTCCCCTTAGAAGTATCTTAAGAGGAAAAAGAAAAAAAAAGAATGAAAACTTGATAGGAAAAGAAAGTATGAAGAAAAATCTTCATATAAACCTCCTATTAAATGTAGGAGATGTGGCAAAAGAGGTCACAAAGCAAGGACTTGCTGGGTAAAGAAAAAGGTTAATAAGCTAGAAGATAGAGAATTAGAAGAAAAGATTTCAGAAATTCTTTTAAACACAGACTCTAAATCAGAATCTGAACAATCTTTTTCAGAAAATGAAAATATAAACATTATAGATAATGAAAGTTTTTATACCACAGAAGAGGAGGAAGATATTCCCTGTTCAAGTGTTTGCAAACAAAATTGTTGTAAAAACTCTTCAGATATTGAAGAAAAAGATTTATATCAACTTGTCTCACAATTCCAAGGATTGGAATTGAATGTTCTAACAAGTGAGATTTTAGACATTCTAAAACTAATTGAAGATAATTCTTTAAAAGAAAAAATAATTCAAACGTTTCTAAAAGACACAGAAGGGGAAACCTCTTCTAGTGTGCTGCAAAAGGATTTAAAACCTATTTCATTAGCAGAACTTAAAAGACAGCTAAATGAAAAAAATAAAATTCAAAAACCTATAGATATATAGGATTTGAAAAAAGAAAATGATTATCTAAAATTCGAAGTGAAAATACTTCAAGAAGATAATAAAAATCTAGAGAAAAGAGTCATAACTCTTGAGAACCTCAAAAAATCCTATATCCTTTAGACAAATTGTTCAACAGGAACAAGAAATTTTAGGATTTTTAGATAGTTTATTAGAAATCATCACTACTGTGACACACCGTAATTTCAGGTTAACAGCATTCAGACTGTTATCGTTATCATTGTTACATTCTCGATATTACCTAAAACATTTACAATCATCGTCGCCGTCATCGTTAAATATGTTATGATATATAAAACTAACATTAGGAATGACTCCATTTTTAAAAATACAAAATGGCGTTTGTAGATGATTCAAATAAATGGAATTACTTAAGGAATCCTCTTAATTAACATAGCTCGCCCATTTACGTCGTTATCAACCGAAACAAATTCGGGAACTCGGGGACTAAGTGCGAGGACCAAACGTGACAAATTGCCAAACTAGTGCTGGGTATATAAACCCCTTACCAGCCCTAAGTTTCATTTCCACTCCCTTTTCTTCTTCTCCACTATCTCCTCCTCCACCTCTCTACCACCTCCTAGCACCAACAATCACCTCATTTGAGCTCGTTTTCGTCGGGGAAATCGTAGCTACAGCCGAGTTAACACATTTACAGCAAGTAGGCAACCTCGGTTGTCCATTTTATTGCTTGTTCACTTCTGCGATTTTGGGGTTTCGGGTGCTCGGGTTCAACCCGAACGCATGAGGTCGTGGGGGTGCGTGTGATGTCAATCAACATGTTCATTTTACTTAGACATGTTAGAAAAGAGTTTCTGGAAGTCCTTGATGTGTGAAAACCATGCACGGAACAGCCGAAGGCTGTTCAGCCCCACCAGCAGTCGCGATCTGCTACAGTTTGCGACTGTGCCAGTCGTGCGACTGAGCCGTACGACTGGGCGTGTCGTGCGACTGAGTGGTGCGACTGGGGTGAGTCGTGCAACTGTGTCCAGGCGTATGTGCGTGTCATACGATTGAATGCATACGATTGAGGGTGTGTGCGATTGAGTCAAACGGATGAATCTGTGCGACTGTGCATCTCACGACTGAAGGTCCAATCGCACGAATGAAGGTTCAGTCGTGCGAATGGCCGTTGAGTCGTGCGAATGGGTGATGTGTGGTACGACTGAATGCTGAGTCGCACGAATAAGGGTTCAATCGTACGAGTGAAGTTGATTTGTACGATTGAAGGCCCATTCGTGCGAATGAAGTGTCTAGTCGTGCGTCTAGTCTTGTTATGCGATTGGAGTCATTGTGAGTGAATTCTTCTTCTGTGCGGTGTGCCTATCGTGTGTTGATAAGGTAACATCAATAAAGTGTCATTTCTTGACCACAAAGATTAAAGTCAACGCTATCAACAAGCACATATTTTTTCAATCTAAAATAACCTAACCGTTTACAATTAACGACAACCCATTTGGGATCTACATAAGGTCTGATATGTGTATGCCTGCTTGTGTGTGTGTCACCCACGACCGAACCAATGCGACCCGACCTGACTAAACGTTTCTATTAACACTAGACAAAACATTAACGCTTAACATAACTGTCAAAAGGTGTTTGACAGTTCATTGTAAACAACACTTGGGAGGCTTTCATCCTACATACTTACTACATAATCTGTGAGTCTTCACGGCCCCTATTTTACTTTCTTTCCTTTTAGGGGAGAAAACATGCAAACAAATTTTACATAAATGGTTTTAGTATTATTGATATCGCTTGTTATGTTAGTGCAAACACACATAACAGTCCTGACATTCTTGAACCGTTAGTAATATGTAGCGAGGTAATTCTGAGTAGTACTACTGGGTCCGACAAACCCCGCCCGGGCTAGTCGCGCTAGCTTGATTGGAGGTCAAACGGGTGCATTATTGACCTAACATTTGTCACTGTCTGGTGAGATGTGACGGGGATACAACAAACATATAGGACACGCAAACAGTCAGCTTCGGTTCGAAACGCTAAGTAACATGACGGGGATACAACAAACATATAGGACACACAAACAGTCAGCTTTGGTTCGAAATGCTAAGTAACATGATCATAGGCTAGCTACGTAACGATATGCTTTATATACTAAACCATTGAAACGCTTTCGGACACATTTCTTGTTGATTAAACCTATGAACTCACCAACTTTATGTTGACACATTTTAGCATGTTTTCTCAGGTTATAGGAATGCATAAGCTCATGATGCACGCTTCAGGAACGCACTCAGGACATGCATTCATCGATCTTATTTTCTTGCATTGAACATTTGGTTTAGACTTGGCACTTGTAACTTTCATGTAATGGATTTACATATCATGTATACGCTTCCGCACTGTTGTTAATTTCGTTTATTTTCCTCTGAATGAAGTCAAATGTTTATTTTTAAATTCATATAGTGTCGTTCGATATGACTGTGTCTGAGATCCTAGTATGCCACACGCCTAACGGTAAAACCCCGTTTGTGGAAATTGAGGGTGTGACAGATTGGTATCACAGCCACAGGTTATAGAGAACTAGGATTGCATTACATCTAGACTATAGCCTTAGACACAACACTAGTATCGCACAGACACTTTTACATGATTGCAACTGTTGTACGAACATCCTCCTGGCATACTAACATTACATTGCTGAACTAACATAACATTATCAGTATGTCACATGTATCATTACCAACTAACAGAGGGGCGGAGAATCCCGCTCGCTCACTTCCAACATCTACACTTGTTTCTTCACTCTCGAAGTTTAAGCAACGACGAATCGAACCTATCATTACCACTTTGGAACGCAGAAACCTTTCTAACCCGCACGACCAGCCTAACGATGATAAACAAAGAGAACAACACCTCTCTCTTCCAACTCTTTCACACCTGTTACCATCCCCAACATATCCTATCTTCTACACTAGTCCGAGCAGTAAACGAGGGACAACTAAGAGATTCGGAGTCTATCAGAGAATCGGACTTAGACATTTAAACGCCTAGAACTTCAAGGGAAAAAAAGGCCAAATCGTCTTGATTCCCCATTGTTATCTTAACCGAATCCTTTGTACCTCCTTAGTTATTTGACCCTTGGTATAATAAATATACCTACGATACCTTTATCATTGATAACACTCGGTACTTGACAAGGTATGCTATCTCGAATAGGAGGAAACATGGGTAACCATGCAAAGCAAATTAGAATCACGAGTGCACACATAATTGTAATTTGTCATGCATGAGAATTCTGGCAACTCTATTGGGTGATAACGGTCATAATCAGTACAAATTTTCATTTCCATACTTGGAGACATGAGGTCTCGGTTCTCATAAAGCCTCACTGTTGATATGAAAACAAATCCTTTATTCCTACTAGTACGATACAATTTATTATATCAATAATTATTATCCGATTAGTCACTATTAGGTATTGTGAATTGAAGAAATCATGTCTGGAAGAAGAGCTGGACGCCAGTGTGGACGAGGAACCATCAACATGACTCAAGCTGAGTTGAATGCTATCATCAATGAGCGTGTTGCTGATGCGCTTGCAGCCTATGAACAGGCTCGCAATCAGAACCAGAACAACCAGAATCTAAATCAAGGAGGTCCAACAGTCCGTACCTTCAAGATGCTTATACATTGTAAGCCTCACTCTTTCAGTGGTTCTGATGGTGCTGTCTCATTACTTCGCTGGCTGGAGAAACTCGAGTCGGTGTTCGCCATGTGCAACTGTCCTGCGGGAAATCGTGTCAAGTACGCCTCTGGCACACTGGAAGGACCAGCTTTGACATGGTGGAACTCATAAGTCCAGACCTTAGGGCTTGATGCTGCTAATGGCTTGCCATGGGATGATTTTAAGATTTTGATGAAAGAAGAGTATTGCCCCAGAAACGAAGTCCAGAAACTAGAAGTGGAGTTTTGGAGTCTTAAGCTGATTGGTTCTAACATTAAGGAATAAACGACTCGTTCACACGAGTTGGCTGCTTTATGTCCTCAGATGGTGACCCCGGCCTACAAACGGATTGAGAAGTACATTGATGGTCTAGCTCCTCAAATCCAAGCTAGCATTATGGCTACTGATCCTGTCACTATTCAGCAGGCTATCCGAATAGCTCATAAACTCACTGATCAGGCAGTGGCACAGGGTACCTTGCCTAAATTTGGCGCTGCTTCTGGTCCATCCGATCATAAAAGGAAATGGGATGGTAACAACAGCAAGTCTTCAAGCTCCAATAACACCCAGCAACAACAGACCAGAAAGTTTGACTCATCAAGAAGCTTCACCAACAACAATCAAAATAACAACAACAACAACAATGGTCAGGGATCGAGCAACTATGCGGGTAAGTATCTGAAGTATGACCGGTGCAACTTTCATCATCATGGCCAGTGTGATCGACTTCGTTGTCAAAGGCGTGGAAAGATGGGTCATGCTGCTAAAGACTGCAGGGGTGAACTGATGACACAGCAACAACCCCAACAACAATGCGAGGGCGGAGTGACTAGAGGCTATTATGAGTGTGGTAAGGAGGGCCACTACAGGAAGGATTGCCCACAGCTGAAGAGTGGAAACAAGGGCAATAATGGAAGCAATGCTAAAGGTCGTGCTTTTATGATTGGTTCTGGCGAGGCAAGGAATGATCAAAATGTAGTTACTGGTACGTTTCCCCTGAATGGTTGTTTTGCTTCTATACTGTTTGATACCGGTGCTGACAAGAGTTTTGTTTCCAACAAGTTCATTAAGTATTTAGATATAACCTTAGCTGATGTGGAGCCTAGTTACACTGTAGAGTTAGCTGACGGGAAACTAATCGAGGCAACTCACATCATAAAGGGATGCAAGCTAGGGTTATGTGGTCATGAGTAAGATATAGATCTGATGCGTGTCACACTTGGTTGCTTCGATGTAGTTGTTGGAATGGACTGGTTGTCCAAGAATCAAGCTGAGATCATCTGTGGTGAGAAAATCATTCGTGTACCACTTCCTAGTGGTGAAGTTTTTTCAGTTCAGGGTGAAAGGAGTGGTACGGTCTCGGGAACCATCTCCTACATGAAAGCCCAAAAGTGCTTGCGTATGGGTCACACCGCTTTCCTTGCTATGGTCACTGAAAAAGAAACCGAGGAAAGAAGATTAAAGTTATTCTTGTTGTACGTGATTATCCTGAGGTTTTCTCTGAAGACCTACCCGGTCTCCCACCGCATCGCCAAGTCGAGTTCTAGATTGATCTGGTACCCAGAGCCGCACCTATCGCGAGAGCACCGTACAAGTTAGCCCCAAAAGAACTACAAGAGCTGTCTACGCAATTGCAAGAACACTTGGATAAATGGTTTATCAGACCTAGCTCATCACCGTGGGGAGCTCCAGTCCTATTTGTCAAGAAGAAGGACGGAACCTTTCGTATGTGTATTGATTATAGGGAATTGAACAAGGCAACGGTTAAGAATCGTTACCCTCTCCCGTGCATCGACGATTTGTTCGATCAACTTCAAGGGTCGAGTTTCTACTCCAAGATAGATCTGAGGTCAGGTTATCATCAACTAAGGATTCGAGGTGAACACATTTCAAAGACTGCTTTCAGAACTAGGTATGACCACTACGAGTTTTTGGTTATGCCATTCAGGTTGACCAATGCGCCAGCGGTTTTCATGGACCTCATGAACCGAGTGTGCAAACCCTATTTGGACAAGTTCGTCATTGTCTTCATCGATGATATTCTTATTTATTCAAATAATAAGGAAGAACATGAGGAGCACCTTAGGCTGATTCTTGAGCTGCTGAAACGACAACAATTGTACGCTAAATTTTCAAAGTGTGACTTCTGGATACGAGAGGTCCATTTCTTGGGTCATGTGGTCAATGAGAATGGGAAACATGTTGACCCGGCAAAGATAGAAGCCATCAAGAACTGGGCTACGCCTAAGACTCCGATCAAGGTACGACAGTTTCTCGGGTTGGCTAGCTATTATAGACGGTTCATCGAAGGGTTTTCAAAGATTGCTTAACCTCTCACCACATTAATTCATAAAGGCACTACGTACAATTGGGGTGACAAACAATAATCCACATTTCAGGTTCTGAAGCAGAAACTCTGTACAGCACCGATTCTATCCCTGACTGAGGGAACAGATGATTTTGTAGTTTACTGTGATGCTTCTATTCAAGGCCTCGGTTGCGTGCTAATGCAACACAATAAGGTGATTGCTTATGCACCCCGACAATTGAAAGTACACGATAAAAACTACACGACACAAGACCTAGAGTTGGGAGCAGTCGTGTTTGCACTCAAGATATGTAGACACTACTTGTACGGTACCAAGTGCACCATTTACACCGATCACAAGAGTCTCCAGCACATCTTTGAACAGAAGGACCTCAACACGAGACAACGTCGTTGGGTCGAGTTGTTGAACGACTACGATTGTGCTATCAAGTATCATCTGGGCAAGGCTAATGTAGTAGCACATGCCTTAAGTCAAAAGGAGACACCTAAGCCAAGACAAGTTCGAGCATTACAACTCACCATTCACACTGGTTTACCCGAATAGATCCGCAATGCTCAACTTGAGGCATTAAAAGACGAGAACCTGAAAGCCGAATCGCTACGAGCCATGGAGAAGCAACTGGAAACCAAATCTGACGGAATCCGCTACTTCATGGACCGAGCATGGGTTCCCTTGAATGGAGACCTACGGGAGCTAGTAATGGATGAAGCTCACAAATCATGGTACTCTATCCATCCAGGTTCAGACAAGATGTATCACGATCTGAAGGTCTTTACTGGTGGCCAAAGATGAAAGCCGATATCGCCACCTATGTAAGCAAATGTTTAACCTGTTCTAAGGTTAAGGTGGAGTACCAACGACCATCTGGTTTACATCATCAACCGGAAATTCTAGTATGGAACTGGGAACAGATATCAATGGATTTCATCACAAAACTGCCAAGAACCCCCTGCGGATGAGATACCATTTGGGTGATCGTTGATCGCTTGACGAAATCCACACATTTCCTGGCAATCCGAGAGACCGATAGAATGGAGAAGTTAACACGTATTTACCTAAGGGAAATAGTCTCTCGGCACGGTGTGCGAATTTCCATTATCTCTGATCGTGACGCTTGATTCACTTCACATTTCTAGCAATCATTACAACGAGCATTGGGTACACGGTTAGACATGAGTATGGCATATCATCCTCAAACCGATGGCCAGAGTGAGCTGTGACACCCCGCAATCTCCAGGTTAACACTATTCAAATCACTGTGGTTATCATTGGCACACACTCGTTAATACTCGAAACGTATACAAACACCCCCACCGACGTCGTTAAATAAATAATGATAAAAATACTAACACGGGTGTTTGTAGAGGATTCACATAAACGGGATTTCCTAAGGAATCCTCTTAATTAACATAGCTCGCCCATCTACGCCGTCATCAACCGAAACCAATTTGGGAACACGAGACCTAAGTACAGGGACTAAACTTGACCAATTGCCAAACTGGGGCTGGGTATAAATACCCATCCACCAGCCCACATTCCACACTCTGCTCTCTTCTCTTCAGTCGCTCTCTCCCTCTCCCTTTCTTCATCCAAGCACCAAAATCACCCCGATTAAGCTCGTTTTCGTCGGTTAGACCACGCAACAGCTGAGAAATCACGTTCCCAGCAGGTAGGCGACCTTGTTCATCCGTTTTATTGCTCGTTTCACTGCTGCAAACCTAGAGTTCGGGTGTTCGGGTTTGACCCGAATGCATGTGGTCATGGGGGTGTGTGTGAGGTCAATCAACATGTGCATTTCACTTAGACATGTTAGGAAAGTGATCCTGGAAGTCCTGATTGTGTGAAAATCGAGCATGGGACAGCCGAAGGCTGTTCAGCCCGTCCAGCAGTCACGATCTGCAACAGTTCGCAACAGGGCCAGTCATGCGACTGAGTCATGCGACTGGGCCCATCGTGCGACTGGGTGGTGCGACTGGGTTGGGACGTGCGAATGAGTGCATGCGATTGGGAGTGTGTGCGATTGAGCCAACCGGATGAAATGCGTGCGACTGAGTACCACCCGACTGAAGGTCCAATCGCACGAATGAAGGTCCAGTCATGCGATTGGTCATTGAGTCGGGTGAATGGGTGATGTGTGGTACGATTGAATGCTAAGTCGTACGAATGAGGGTTCAACCGTATGAATGAGATTGATTCGTACGATTGAAGGCCCATTCGTGCGAATGAAGTGTCTAGTCGTGCGTCTAGCCTTGATATGCGATTGGAGTCATTGTGAGTGAATTCTCCTTGTGTGCGGTGAGCCTATCGTGTGATGATATGGTAACAATCAATAAAGTATCATTTCTTGACCACAAAGATTAAAGTCAACGCAATCAACAAGCACATACTCTTTCAACATAACGTAACCTAACCATTTACAAATATCGACAACTTAATTGGGAATCTACATAAAGTCTGATACGTCTATGCTTGCTTGTGTACGTGACACCCATGACCGAACCCATGCGACCCGACCCGACTAAACATGTCTATTAACGCTAAACACAACATTTACGCTTAACATAACTGTCAATAGGTGTTTGACAGCACATCGTAAACAACACTTGAGAGACTTTCATCCTACGTACTTACTACATCATCAGTGAGTTTGACGGCCCCTATTTTACTCTCTTTCCTTTTGGGGGAGAAAACATGCAAAACAGATTTACTTAAATGGTTGTAGTATTATTGATATCGCTTGTTACGTTAGTGCAAACACACAACATGTCCTGACACACTCGAACCATTAGTAATGGGATTAGCGAGGTAATTTTGAATACTACTACTGGGTCTGACAAACCCCGCCCGGGCTATTCGCGCTAGCTTGATTGGAGGTCAAACGGGTGCTTGATTGACCTAACATTTGTCACGGTCTTGCGAGACGTGGCGGGGATACAACAAACACATATAGGACGTAAACAGTCAGCTTCGGTTCGAAACGCTAAGTAACAAGAACATAGGCTAGCTACCTAACGATATGCTCTATATATACTAAACCATTGAAACGCAAACCATTGAACGCTTACGAACACATTTCTTGTTGATTAAACCTGTGAACTCACCAACTTTATGTTGACACATTTTAGCATGTTTTCTCAGGTCACAGGAACGCATAAGCTCATAATGCACGCTAAGGAAACGCACTCAGGACATGCATTCATCTATTTTAATTTCAGCATTGAACATTTTGTCTAAACATGGCTATTGTAATTGTACTGTAATGGATTTACTAATTATGTACACGCTTCCGCAATATTGTAAACTTTGTTTATGTTCTTTTGAATGAAGTCAAATGTTTATTTTAAATTCATATAGTGTCGTTCGATATGACTGTGTCTGAGATCCTGGTATGTCACACGCCTAACGGTAAAACCCCATTCGTGGAAAATTGAGGGTGTGACAGATTGGTATCAGAGCCACAGGTTATAGAGAACTAGGATTGCATTGCATCTAGACTATAGCCTTAGACACAACACTAGTATTGTACAGACACTTTTACATGGTTACCACTGTTGTGCAAACAACCTTCTGGTGTACTGACATTACGCTGCTGAGCAAACATAACATTATGGGTATGACATGCGTGTCATTACCGGCTGATAGAGGGGTGGAGAATCCCACTCGCTCACTACTAACGTTTACACTTGATCCTTCACTCTCGGAGTGGAAGCAACAACGAATTGAACCAAACATTTCCACGATTAGAACACGAAACTCTTTCCTAATGCATGCGATAAGCTTAACGATGACAAACGAAAAGAACAATACTTCACTCTCTCAACTCTCTCACACTTGTTACCATTCCCAACATATCCTATCCCCTACACTAGCCCAAGCAATAAATGAGGGACCACTAAGATATTCAAGTCTGTCAGAAAATCAGACTTAGACATTTAAACACTTAGAACTTCGAAGAGAAGAAGGCCAAATAGTCTTGATTCCCGTTGTTATCATAACCAAATCTCTTGTACAGCCTTAGTACAACTTTAATTATTCGACTCTTGGTATAACAAATATATCTTTGATACTTCTATCAATGGTAACACTTGGTACTGGACAAGGTATGCTATCTCGAATAGGGGGAACCATGTGTGACCATGCAAAGCAAATTAGAATCACGGGTGCACACGTAATTGTAATTTGTCGTGCATGAGAATTCTGGAAACTCTATTGGGTGATAACGGTTGTGCTCAGTACAAATTCTCAATTTCATACTTGGAGGTATGAGGCCTCGGATCCTCATATAGCTTCACTATCGATATGCAAACAAACCCTTCATTCTTACTACCATGATACAATTTATTATTGTCAACAATTATTATCCGATTATTGATTAATATGTGCTGTGAATTGAAGAAATCATGTCTGGAAGAAGAGCGGGACGCGTGGGTGGACGTGGAAATATCACCCTAACTCAAGCCGAGCTGAATGCTATCATCAATGAGCGCGTGGCTGATGCGCTTGCAGCTTATGAGCAGGCCCGCAATCAGGACCGGAATGACCAGAATCCGAATCAAGGAGGTTCCACGGTCTGTACCTTCAAGATGTTTATGGATTGCAAGCCTCATTCTTTCAGCGGCTCTGAGGGTGCTGTCACACTGCTTCGCTGGCTGGAGAAACTCGAGTCAGTGTTTGACATGTGTAACTGTCCTGATGGAAATCACGTCAAGTACGCCTCCGGCACATTGGAAGGACCAGCCCTGACGTGGTGGAACTCACAAGTCCAAACCTTAGGGCTTGGTGCTGCTAATGGTATGCCATGGGATGACTTCAAGGTTCTGATGAAAGAAGAGTACTGCCCCAGGAGCGAAGTCTAGAAACTGGAGGCAGAATTTTGTAATTTAAAGTTGTTGGTTCTGACATTGAGGAGTACACGACTCGTTCGCACGAGTTGGTTGCATTATGTCCTTAGATGGTGACTCCGGCCTACAAACGGATCGAAAAATACATTGATGGTCTAGCTCCTCAGATCCAAGCTAGTGTGATGGCTGCTGATCCTGTCACTATTCAGCAGGCCATCCGACTGGCTCATAAACTCACCGACCAGGCGGTGGCACAGGGCACCTTGCCTAAACGTGGCGCTGCTTCTGGTTCTTCTGATCACAAAAGGAAATGGGACGGCAATAACAACAACAAGACTTCAAGCTCCAACAACACCCAGCAACAACAGTCCAAAAAGTTTGACCCTTCAAGAAGCTTCAACAATCAGAACAACAACAACAATGGCCAGGGATCGAGTAGCTACGCGGGCAAGAATCCTAAGTGTAACCGGTGCAACTTCCACCATCATGGCCCGTGTGATCGACTCCGTTGTCAGAGATGTGGAAAGATGGGTCACGCAACCAAAGACTGCAGGGGTGAACTAATGACTCAGCAACAACAACCTCAACAACAACGTGAGGGTGGAGTGACCGGAGCCTGCTATGAGTGTGGTAAGGAGGGTCACTACAGGAAGGATTGCCCACAGCTGAAGGGTGGAAACAAGGGTAATAATGGGGGCAATGCCAAGGGTCGTGCATTCGTGATCGGTTCTGGCAAGGCAAGGGATGACCAGAATATGGTTACTGGTACGTTTCCCTTAATGGTTGTTTTTCTTCTATACTATTTGATACTGGAGCTGACAGAAGTTTTGTTTCCAACAAGTTCATTAAGTTCTTATATGTAACCTTAACTGTTGCGGAACCTAGTTATGTTGTAGAGTTAGCTGACGGAAAACTAATTGAGGCAACTCATATCGTTAAGGGGTGCAGACTAGAATCAAGCTGAGATCATCTGTGGAGAGATAGATATAGATCTGATGCCTGTCACACTTGGTAGTTTCGACGTAGTGGTGGGTATGGACTGGCTATCCAAGAATCAAGCTGAGATCATCTGTGGAGAGAAAATCATTCGTATACCACTTCCTAGTGGTGAAATTTTATCGTTTAAGGGCGAAAGGAGTGGCATGGTCTCTGGAGTCATCTCCTACATGAAAGCTCAGAAGTGTTTGCGTAAGGGTCACACCGCTTTCCTAGCCATGGTCACTGAAAAAGAAACCGAGGAAAAGAAAATTGAAGACATCCTTGTTGTACGTGATTATCCTGAGGTTTTCCCTGAAGACCTACCCGGTCTCCCACCGCATCGCCAAGTCGAGTTCCAAATCGATTTGGTACCGGGAGCCGCCCCTATCGCGAGAGCACCGTACAGATTAGCTCCAAGGGAACTGCAAGAGCTGTCTACGCAATTGCAGGAACTATTGGATAAGGGTTTTATCAGACCTAGCTCATCACCGTGGGGAGCCCTAGTTCTATTTGTCAAGAAGAAGGACGGAACTTTCTGCATGTGTATCGATTACATGGAATTGAACAAGGCAACAATAAAGAATCGTTATCCTCTCCCGCGCATTGACGATCTGTTCGATCAACTACAAGGGTCGAGTTATTATTCCAAGATAGACCTAAGATCGGGTTATCATCAACTAAGGATACGAGAAGAAGACATTTCAAAGACTGCTTTCAGAACGAGGTATGGCCACTACGAGTTCTTAGTTATGCCATTCGGGTTGACCATTACACCAGCGGTTTTCATGGACCTAATGAACCGAGTGTGCAAACCCTATCTGGACAAGTTCGTCATTGTCTTCATCGATGACATCCTTATTTACTCAAGGAATAAGGAAGAACACGAAGAGCACCTTAGACTGATTCTGGAGCTGTTGAGACGAGAACAATTGTATGCGAAATTTTCAAAGTGTGACTTTTGGATACGAGAGGTCCATTTCTTGGGTCATGTGGTCAATGAGAATGGGATACACGTTGACCCGGCAAAGATAGCAGCTATCAAGAACTGGGCTACGCCTAAGACTCCGACCGAGGTACGACAGTTTCTCGGGTTGGCTGGCTATTATCGACGGTTCATCGAAGGGTTCTCGAAGATTGCTCAACCTCTCACCGCATTGACTAATAAAGGCACTACGGACGATTGGGGTGATAAACAAGAATCTGCATTCCAGATTCTGAAGCAAAAACTCTGTACAGCACCGATTCTATCCCTGCCTGAGGGAACCGATGATTTTGTAGTTTACTGTGATGCTTCTATACAAGGCCTTGGTTGCGTACTAATGCAACGCAATAAGGTGATTGCCTATGCATCACGACAACTGAAGATACATGAGAGAAACTACACGACACACGACCTAGAGCTTGGAGCAGTCGTGTTAGCACTCAAGATATGGAGACACTACTTGTACGGTACCAAGTGCACCATTTACACCGATCACAAGAGTCTCCAGCACATCTTCAAACAGATGGAGCTAAATATGAGACAACGTCGTTAGGTCGAGTTGTTAAACGACTATGACTGTACGATCAAGTATCATCCGGGCAAGGCCAATGTAGTAGCAGACGCCCTGAGTCGGAAGGAAACACCCAAGCCAAGACGAGTTCGAGCATTGCAACTCACCATTCACACTGGCTTACCCGACCAGATCCGCAATGCTCAACTTGAGGCGTTAAAAGACAAGAACCTGAAAGCCGAGTCGCTACAAGGCATGGAGAAGCAATTGGAAACCAAGCCTGACGGAATCCGCTACTTCATGGATCGAACATGGATTCCCTCCTATGGAAACCTACGAGAACTGGTAATGGACGAAGCTCACAAATCACGGTACTCAATCCACCAAGGTTCGGACAAAATGTATCACGATCTCAAAGTCCTTTACTGGTGGCCGAATATGAAAGCTGACATTGCCACATACGTAAGCAGATGCCTAACCTGTTCTAAGTTTAAAGTGGAGTATCAACGACCGTCTGGTTTACTCCAACAGCCAGAAATACCAGTATGGAAGTGGGAGCAGATATCTATGGACTTCATCACGAAACTTCCTCGAACTCCCAGCGGATGCGACACCATTTGGGTGATCGTGGATCGCTTGACGAAATCCGCACACTTCCTGGCAATTCGGGAGACTGATCGTATGGAAAAGTTAACTCGTATCTACCTAAGGGAAGTAGTCTCTCAGCACGGTGTGCCGATTTCCGTTATCTCTGATCGTGACGCTCGATTCACTTCACACTTCTGGAAGTCTTTGCAACGAGCATTGGGGATGCGGTTGGATATAAGCACCGTGTATCACCCTCAAACCGATGGCCAAAGCGAGCGAACGATCCAGACCTTAGAAGACATGTTACGTGCCTGCGTCATAGATTTCGGCGGCAGTTGGGAAACTCACTTACCGCTAGTTGAGTTTTCTTACAACAATAGCTATCACACATCGATCAAAGCTGCCCCATTTGAGGCACTGTATGGGCGTAAGTGCCGATCACCTATCTGTTGGGTGGAAGTTGGAGAAAGTCAACTCACCGGCCCTGAACTCGTGCACGAGACGACTGAGAAGATCGTGCAGATCCGTAACCGTATGGCAGCAGCCCGTGACCGACAGAAAAGTTACGCTGATAAGCGTCGCCGACCGTTGGAATTCCAAATAAGTGACAAGGTGCTTTTGAAAGTGTCACCTTGGAAGGGTGTGATTCGTTTCGGGAAACGTGGGAAACTAAGCCCTAGGTACGTGGGACCGTTTGAGGTTGTCAAACGGGTTGGCCCCGTGGCCTATCAGTTGAACCTACCCGAAGAACTCCGTGGAGTACACGATGTGTTCCACGTCTCCAACTTGAGGAAATGCCTTGCAGACGAGACTCTTATCGTTCTGTTAGATGAGATACATGTGGATGAACAACTACATTTCGTCAAGGAACCAGTGGAAGTCATGGATCGACAAGTCAAGACGCTCAAACATAGCCGTATCCCTATCGTCAAGGTTCGTTGGAACTCAAAGCGTGGACCATAGTTTACCTGGGAACGTGAGGATCAGATGAAGAAGAAGTACCCACAACTGTTCCAAGATCAGGCATCTACCTCTTAGAATACTCAGCAACTCTATTCAACAGGCGTCACAAACCGAGAAGCCTTGTACTTCCCCATAGAACCTCGTAACATGATGTGCTAATTTTCGGGACGAAAATTCCTACAACAAGGGGATGATGTGACACCCCGCAATCTCCAGGTTAACACTATTCAAATCACTGTGGTTATCATTGGCACACACTCGTTAATACTCGAAGCGTATACAAACACCCCCACCGACGTCGTTAAGTAAATAATGATAAAAATACTAACATGGGTGTCTGTAGAGGATTCACATAAACGGGATTTCCTAAGGAATCCTCTTAATTAACATAGCTCGCCCATCTACGCCGTCATCAACCGAAACCAATTTGGGAACACGAGACCTAAGTACAGGGACTAAACATGACCAATTGCCAAACTGGGGCTTGGTATAAATACCCATCCACCAGCCCACATTCCACACTCTGCTCTCTTTTCTTCAGTCGCTCTCTCCCTCTCCCTTTCTTCATCAAGAACCAAAATCACCCCGATTGAGCTCGTTTTCGTCGGTTAGACCACGCAACAGCTGAGAAATCACGTTCCCAGCAGGTAGGCGACCTTGTTCATCCGTTTTATTGCTTGTTTCACTGCTGCAAACCTAGAGTTCGGGTGTTCGGGTTCGACCCGAATGCATGTGGTCGTGGGGGTGTGTGTGAAGTCAATCAACATGTGCATTTCACTTAGACATGTTAGGAAAGTGATCCTGGAAGTCCTGATTGTGTGAAAATCGAGCACGGGGCAGCCGAAGGCTGTTCAGCCCGTCCAGCAGTCGCGACCTGCTGCAGTTCGCGACTGGGCCAGTCATGCGACTGAGTCATGCGACTGGGCCCATCGTGCGACTGGGTGGTGCGACTGGGTTGGGACGTGCGAATGAGTGCATGCGATTGGGAGTGTGTGCGATTGAGCCAACCGGATGAAATGCGTGCGACTGAGTACCACCCGACTGAAGGTCCAATCTCACGAATGAAGGTCCAGTCATGCGATTGGTCATTGAGTCGGGTGAATGGGTGATGTGTGGTACGATTGAATGCTAAGTCGTACGAATGAGGGTTCAACCGTACGAATGAGATTGATTCGTACGATTGAAGGCCCATTCGTGCGAATGAAGTGTCCAGTCGTGCGTCTAGCCTTGATATGTGATTGGAGTCATTGTGAGTGAATTCTCCTTATGTGCGGTGTGCCTATCATGTGATGATATGGTAACAATCAATAAAGTGTCATTTCTTGACCACAAAGATTAAAGCTGCTCCATTCGAGGCACTGTATGGGCGCAAGTGCCGATCACTTATTTGTTGGGCGGAAGTTGGGGAAAGTCAACATACCGGCCCCGAACTTGTACACGAGACGACCGAAAAGATCGTTCAGATCCGTAATCGTATGGCGGCAGCACGTGACCGACAGAAGAGTTACGCTGATAAGCGTCGCCGACCGTTGGAATTTAAAATAGGTGACAAAGTGCTTTTGAAAGTGTCACCTTGGAAGGGTATGATTCGTTTCGGAAGACGTGGAAAACTAAACCCTAGATACGTGCGACGGTTTGAGATTGTCAAATGGGTCGGCCCCGTGGCCTATCAGCTGAACCTACCCGAAGAACTCCGTCGAGTACACAATGTGTTCCATGTTTCAAACTTGAGGAAATGCCTTGTAGACGAGACTCTCGTCGTTCCGTTAGACGAGGTACAGGTTGACAAACAACTACGTTTCATCGAGGAACCAATGGAAGTTATGGACCGAGAGCTCAAGCCACTCAAACGTAGTCGTATCCCTATCGTCATGGTCCGTTGGAACTCAAAGCGTGGACCAGAATTTACCTGGGAACGTGAGGACCAGATGAAGAAGAAGTACCCGCAACTGTTCCAGAATCAGGCATCTACCTTTTAAGATACGCAGAAACTCTATTCAACATACGTTACAAACCGTTGAGCCTCGTATCCCCCGTTGAACCTCGTAACATGATATTCTAATTTTCGGGACGAAAATTCCTTCGACAAGGGGATAATGTGACACACCGTAATTTCAGGTTAACACCATTCAGACTGTTGTCGTTATCATTGTTACATTCTCGATATTACGTAAAACATTTACAAGTATCGTCGCCGTCATCGTTAAATATGTTATGATATATAAAACTAACATCAGGAATTACTCCATTTTTAAAAATATAAAATGGTGTTTGTAGAGGATTCAAATAAACGGGATTACTTAAGGAATCCTCTTAATTAACATAGCTCGCCCATTTACGTTGTTATCAACCGAAACAAATTCGGGAACTCGGGGACTAAGTGCGAGGACCAAACGTGACAAATTGCCAAACTAGGACTGGGTATATAAACCCCTTACCTGCCCTAAGTTTCATTTCCACTCCCTTTTCTTCTTCCTTCTTCACTATCTCCTCCTCCACCTCTCTACCACCTCCTAGCACCAACAATCACCTCGTTTGAGCTCGTTTTCGCTGGGGAAATCGTAGCTACAACCGAGTTAACACATTACAGCAGGTAGGCGACCTCGGTCATCCATTTTATTGCTTGTTCACTTCTGCGAATTTGGGGTTTCGAGTGCTCGGGTTCAACCGGAATGCATGAGGTCGTGGGGGTGCGTGTGATGTCAATCAGCATGTTCATTTTACTTAGACATGTTAGAAAAGAGTTTATGGAAGTCCTTGATGTGTGAAAACCGTGCACGGAACAGCCGAAGGCTGTTCAGCCCCACTAGCAGTCGCGATCTGCTGCAGTTCGTGGCTGTGCCAGTCGTGCGACTGAGCCGTACGACTGGGCGTGTCGTGCGACTGAGTGGTGCGACTGGGGTGAGTCGTGCGACTGAGTCCAGGCGTATGTGCGTGTCGTGCGATTGAATGCATACGATTGAGGGTGTGTGCGATTGAGTCAAACGGATGAATGTGTGCGACTGTGCATCGCACGTTTGAAGATCCAATCGCACGAATGAAGGTTCAGTCGTGCGAATGGCCGCTGAGTCGTGCGAATGGGTGATGTGTGGTATGACTGAATGCTGAGTCGCATGAATGAGGGTTCAATCGTACGAGTGAAGTTGATTCGTACGATTGAAGGCCCATTCGTGCGAATGAAGTGTCCAGTCGTGCGTCTAGTCTTGTTATGCGATTGGAGTCATTGTGAGTGAATTCTTCTTGTGTGCGGTGTGCCTATCGTGTGTTGATAAGGTAACATCAATAAAGTGTCATTTCTTGACCACAAAGATTAAAGTCAACGCTATCAACAAGCACATACTTTTTCAATCTAAAATAACCTAACCCCTTACAATTAACGACAACCTATTTGGGATCTACATAAGGTCTGATATGTGTATGCCTGCTTGTGTGTGTGTCACCCACGACCGAACCAATGCGACCCGACCCGACTAAACGTTTCTATTAACACTAGACACAACATTAACGCTTAACATAACTGTCAATAGGTGTTTGACAGTTCATTGTAAAAAACACTTGGGAGGCTTTCATCCTACATACTTACTACATAATATGTGAGTCTTCCCAGCCCCTATTTTACTTTCTTTCCTTTTGGGGGAGAAAACATGCAAATAGATTTTACATGAATGGTTTTAGTATTATTTATATTGCTTGTTACGTTAGTGCAAACACACATAATAGTCCTGACATTCTCGAACCGTTAGTAATGTGTAGTGAGGTAATTCTGAGTAGTACTACTGGGTCTGACGAACCCCGCCCGGGCTAGTCGCGCTAGCTTGATTGGAGGTCAAACGGGTGCATTATTGACCTAACATTTGTCACTGTCTGGTGAGACGTGACGGGGATACAAAAAACATATAGGACACGCAAACAGTCAGCTTCGGTTTGAAACGCTAAGTAACATGATCATAGGCTAGCAACCTAACGAGATGCTTTATATACTAAACCATTGAAATGCTTTCGGACATATTTCTTGTTGATTAAACCTATGAACTCACCAACTTTATGTTGACACATTTTAGCATGTTTTCTCAGGTCACAGGAACGCATAAGCTCATGATGCACGCTTCAGGAACGCACTCAGGACATGCATTCATCGATCTTATTTTCTTGCATTGAACATTTTGTTTAGACTTGGCACTTGTAACTTTCATGTAATGGATTTACATATCATGTATACGCTTCCGCACTGTTGTTAATTTCGTTTATGTTCCTCTGAATGAAGTCAAATGTTTATTTTTAAATTCATATAGTGTTGTTCGATATGACTGTGTCTGAGATCCTGGTATGTCACACGCCTAACGGTAAAACCCCGTTTGTGGAAATTGAGGGTGTGACAACTACCTAGAAATGGCATATCAGAATAAAACTTCTGATAAGTGATAGATTTTTCATAGAAGTCAAAGCACTAGTTGAAAGTGGTGCGGATTTATATTGTATTCAAGAAGGATTAATTCCTACTGAGTTCTTTCACAAAACCTCTCATTCCCTTAGCTCAGCTAGTGGAGAGAAGCTCCAAATAAAGTATAAAATACCCAAGGCATATATATGTCAAGATAAGGTTCGTATTCCTACTAGTTTCCTACTAGTAAAAAACCTTACAAGCCAAGTTATACTTGGAACTCCATTTTTGAATAAAATATTTCCTTTGAAGTATATAGATACTAAAGGAATCCCTGGATCATTCCAAGGAAAAGAGATATATTTTTCTTTTATTATAAATCCAATATCAAAAGAAATCAATCAAGTAAAAGCAAATATTTTAGAAGCAAAGATTAATCAAACTGAATTCTTACAAACAGAAATATTTTCTTTGAGCATTCAGGAGAAAATACAAAACCCTAAATTACAGGGACAAATAAAACTAATTGAACACCAATTTAGTTTAAGAATATGTAATGACCATCCGAATGCGTTTTGGGAAAGGAAGAAATATATTGTTTCACTTCCTTATGAAAATGATTTCAAAGAAAATCAAATTCCAACCAAGGCAAGACCATGTCAAATGAATACACAATATATGGAATTGTGTAAGAAAGAAATTAAATCTTTATTAGACAAAAATCTAATAAGAGATTCAAAATCTTCTTGGTCTTGTACAACCTTTTATGTAAATAAACATTCAGAACAAGAAAGGGGTGTTCCAAGGCTGGTAATCAACTATAAACCCCTAAATAAAGTCTTAAAATGGATAAGATATCCTATACCAAATAAAAAAGATTTGCTAGGAAAATTGCATGATGCATTAATATTTTCAAAATTTGATTTAAAATCGGGATAATGGCAAATTCAGATTGAAGAGAAAGACAGCTATAAAACTGCCTTTACAGTTCCTTTCGGCCATTATGAATGGAATGTAATGCCGTTTGGGTTAAAAAATGCCCAATCCGAATTCCAAAATATCATGAATGATTTTTTTATTCCTTATAGTGATTTTATAATAGTATATATAGATGATATACTCGTATTTTCAAAAGATATTGAAACTCATTTTAAACACTTAGAGTTGTTTAAAAATGTCATTATAAAAAATGGTTTAGTAATATCTAGACCAAAAATGATACTTTTCCAAATCAAAATAAAATTTTTGGGTCACAATATAGAAACTGGAAATATAATTCCAATCAATAGAAGCATTGACTTTAGGACAAAATTCCCGGACATAATAACTGATAAAACTCAGTTATAAAGATTTTTAGGAAGTCTTAATTATATTCTTCCTTATTACAAAGATCTGGCAAAAGACACAGCTATTTTTTATGATAGACTAAAAAAGGATCCAAAAACTTGTTCTATAGAACATACAAAAGCAGTCCAGACCATTAAACAAAAGGTAAAAAACCTTCCTTGTTTAATGATAGCTAACCCACATTGGGAAAAAATTATAGAAACAAATGCTTTTGACATTGGTTATGGGGGAATACTAAAACAAATATCTCCTACTGATAAGCAGGAACATCTGATTAGGTTCCATTCAGGAAAATGAAACAATAGCCAAAAGAACTATGCTACTATTGCAAAAGAAATCCTTGCAATAGTCAAATGTGTTTTAAAATTTCAAGATTATTTATACAATCAAAAGTTTTTAATAAAGACAGACTGCCAAGCAGCCAAATATATGTTTAATAAAAATATTAAATATGATGTCTCTAAACAAATGTTTGCTAGATGGCAATCTCATTTAGCTCCATTTGATTTTGAAATTATCTATAAAAAAGGAACTGAAAATAGTCTTCCTGATTTTCTTACCAGAGAATATCTAAATGGTCTACAATAAAAAATCATTAGGACCATTGAAGATGGTATATGAAGATCTTCAACAAGACAAAGAATATTGCTTAATAGCACTCCAAATAAAGCGTCAAAGATGCTATGAAATAGATCATGATATGACTATCAGTCCATTAACAAAAATCTATGTTAAAGGACAAATTGAAATCAGTATCATTGGTCTGAAAAGAAGACTAAATGATATAAAAACAAAAGAAATTATAATTTCTTTTGGATAATCCATATGATTTAAGATTTGCAGGATGATCCCAAGGGATCGTGGCGGTGGAAGATCTTCCCCTCATAGGGGAAGAGGCAATCCTCACATTATTTCCCAAAGAGGAAATATGAAGTTGGTGGCTGAAAACATTGCATCAACTCAAGGATCCACTTTAGGATCGAACAAAACTCTACATAAAGAGTTTCAAGCCTGTAAGGCTACCAAAGAAGAAATCCTTTATAAGGAATTTCTGGCTGAAAAAGCCGTTGAGAGAAAAATCTCAAAAAACAACTGCATCATATGCAAAAACAGTCTCAGATGATTGTAAGGCCCCGATCCCGGGCACCTCACAGTTGGTCATTTATTGCACATAAAACATACTATTCCATAAATTTTAATTAAACATTGCATGCGGAACATTCAAAATGGCATCTCATTTCATCATAAAAGCTTTTACAAAGTATTACATCGTAAATCAATTACAAGATAGTCATAAACAGTGACTTGTGGTAGTAAGAGGATTCCTTAAGTAATCCCATTTATCTGAATCCTCAACGAACACCACTTTGTGTTCTAAATACAGTTAACTTAATATATTACAAAAATATTAACAAATAAATGCCATCCGAAAAGAGCTGAGTAGCGGTCTCGTGGCATCGTCAGCAACACTACCTGCCAACTGGAAACACATAAAAAGTCAGCGTTGCTGAGTGACTTCTAGTTTTGTAATGAAACATATTTTCCTTCCGTTAAAACTGTTCTTACATACATGCGATCACACAGCGTACGTACATATAGATAACATTATTATTATCTTCGTTATTCGTTCATTAACTTTCGTTCGTGTACTGTTCATCATTAACATTCACATTCTTTCTTTTGTTCATACGTCTCTTACATACATTCATACATTTATTACATTCGTCCGTATGTTTGTTGTGTTCATTCATACGTTCATTTCGTTCATTCGTACGTTCGTTACATTCGGTGACGTGTACAATACCCCGAACATTATGCACTACTGCTGGTGCTGGACCTGTGATGATTAATCACGAACATTGTGCACTACTGCTGATCCAGTCACCTAGGGCAAGTACACGCACACTTATCTTTCCTCTTTCATTCTGGATCAATGCCATACGCTGTACCCCGAACATTGTGCACTACTGCTGGTGCTAGACCCCAGTGTGCATCCTTCAGGGTAGCTAACCCGCACACCGTTGAGCTAACACCTTCTTAGGGTGTGCACCTCCATACATTTGCTTGCAAGCCTTTTCTTACATTCATTCGTTCATTCATAAACGCATGCATTCATTCATCATGTTCCTCTTTCATTATCTTTCACTTTACGTTTCTTATTACTTTCGTTTCATTCATTAATCATAACACGTAAATCACAGAAAAATAAACATGTATCGAAACAAGGAACATCGATATTTACAAATCATCAGTCATTACCATCATATAGGGCTACATCATACTTATCATACATACATCATGCATATACATGCAATACTATCACCATCATGCCCAATGTAACTTCTAAACCCCGACAGTTATCATACATGTACATACGGGAGCTATAACATCACTACTTACCCTTACTCTTTTCCCGAAGGCCAATAACTAGACTACATCTCTCCTAGTACACAACAGCCATATTTGGGCTATTGGGCATACTCCAGTCGCATGGCCTCCACGCGACTGGATCATGCGATTGGACACCTATGCGAATGAACATCCAATTATGCGAATGGACCCTAAATCATGCGAATGAATTATGAGGGATTGGACATCATGCGAATGGGACTAATGCGGATGAGCACCTATGCGACTGGACTCTCAGTTGTGCGATTAAGTACTAGGCGACTGAGCATCTATGCGACTGGACCTCCAGTCGTGTGATTGAACTTTAGTCGCGCGATTGAGTCTCAGTCGTCCCTCAGTCGGCCGATTGGCCCTTCAGTCGCCTAACCCTAACGGGGTAGCGACTGGAGTTTATCCTGAACTACAGCCGCGATATACGGCCTGCAAACTCTTCCAAACTCATTTCAAGCCCAAATTAGTCCTCCTAAACCTTAGGCAATCATACCATGACATCATACAAGCACATACAAGTCCAAAATCACACTTTAAACACACTACACACGATTACACACAAATGGGTCAAACTCACACATTTCAAAAGCGGGTTTATATGTGTTCCATCCCCAAAATCGTTTGAAAACAAGTAAATGAGGGGTCCTAGAACTCACACAAACAAGAAGAAGATGAAGAGCTTTGTTTGGACTAGTCACTCGACAAGTTTCGAGCCCGAATCACCACTTTTTCTCTCTTTTTCTCTTCTTTCTCCCTTCTTTCTCTCTTCTCTTCTTTTTGAATGAGTTTTTGCAAGTGTGGGGAGGGGAGATGGCTGCCCCTCCCTTAAAGCTATAGTCCAGTCGCCCGAACCCATGCGTATGGGCTCTCCAGCCGCCCGAACACCATGCGACTGGACCTTCAGTCGCCTTAGTTCCATGCGATTGGACCTCCAGTCGCATGATACTCAAAAAAACAAATTTCCGGGCATTACAAGTCCACCCCCCTTATTTAGGTTTCATCCCCGAAACCTATTATTTCTCGAACAAACGTGGGTAATGCTGCCTCATTTCTTCTTCGGTTTCCCACGTTAACTCAGATCCCTTCCTGTGCCTCCACTATACACGCACAAGAGGAACCACTTTATTTCTCAGCCGCTTCTCTTTTCGATCGATGATAGCCACTGGTTGCTCCACGTAATTGAGTCGTTCATCTACTTCGATATCCTCCAGTGGAACATCATATCTTCATCTGCCAAGCACTTTCTCAGATGAGATACGTGGAAGGTCAGGTGAATTCCACTTAACTCATCTGGTAACTCCAACCTATTGGCCACCTCTCCTACTTGAGCAATGATTCGGAAAGGGCCTATTGTAACACCTATGAAATATGACCCAATTAAAAACCTATAAATGTTATAAAACTCAATAAAGGTCCAGATTGATTTGGGCTTACCAAAGAAATCTTGCAAAACGAAACTAGCCTTTTGGGCCCAATAAGCCCAATAAGGGCCCGGACATACAAACAAGGCCCATTTAAAGCCCAAATGCACGTTTACGAACTAATTGAAGGAGAAACCATGAAACAAAGAATTCTTATGTGATTTGAAACAACTAGGGAAAGATCCAAACTGCAAACGCATTCAGAACCCATACCGGGTAAAATCCGGCAATTTAACGCGTACTAACGTCTGAATTCCATCGGAATTCCTTATAATGGCATGTCATCCAATTTAAATCCTTGTTAATGCTAACAATATCATAAACAATGCTTGTTGAAAGATTTTTCATCAATCAAGCATAATCAACAGAAATTCGTAAGCGAAACGCGAAAACCGGTTTTCACCGGCATTTAACGGACGTCTGTTATGACGACCGAGTCTCGTAACTCTGTAAATAATTATCCAACCATATTTTACTATCATAACATATTAAATTTGATGACTGGTACGTTGTCCGGAATAACTGCGTTCCGAAACGCGACCGTGACGCGAACCGGGTTACGATGTGGTAAATCCCGAGAATTCGTCAGATAAGGTTTTAACGTGACCAACATGGGGAAATAACGCTCAAAATATCATTCTAACACTTAATTGCATGCATTTAGATATGAAAATAATAATAATAGCGCTCGTTCGAGGAAAACGCGTAAAACCGATAACGTGTCGATGTCGCGGTATCGTTTAACTGTTCTGTACGTTTTAAATACAATAAAATTATTAATCTCTGATTACTTATGACGTTTTCTATAACCGAGTCTAACGATAAATGAAATTTATTACGTCACGCAAAAATTGACTCGAACGCGTTAGGAACCGAACTGTTTACGAACCCATTTCATTTAACCTAGTATTTAAACAACCTAATATTCCATTTTAGGGTTTTAAAACCCAAAATCTAAGAAAGAGAGAGAGGCGGTCGCACATCTCTCTCCCCCTTCCCCCCTGCTTCTCTTCGATCTGGCCAAACCACCGGCCGGAGGTGGCCGATTCCGGCGAGTGCCGACGTGTGACTAGCCTCATCCGACTCCCCTCTCCCCTGCGGTCGCGATAGTGACTTCAATTTCTCCCGAATCTCAATGTGCCGACAGGAATCGAAGGATGAAGTGGCGGTTGATTGGTCAATTTCGCGGTGATGTAGGTTGTCGGGTTCTGATTGTGGTGGCTGCTAGTAGCCGATGGTGGTTATTGTTGGTGTTTAGGCTGTGGTCGCGAGGTCGCGATGGTGGTGTACGGTCGCAATGGTTGGTGGGGTCCCGATGGTGGCTGTCGGGCATGGACGGGTCGCGATGGTGATGGCTGTGGTGATGGCCGCGACACCCGGCTGCGCCGATGGTGGGGTCGCGATACGGAGAGCAGCAGGGATGGCGATGGTGGCTTCGGTCGTGGCTGTGGTTGCTGCATGTGGTTGTTGATTGGGTGATGGTTGCAAAATAACATCGATGGTAAGGTAAGCTGGGTTTGTGGTTGTGCCATTGTCGGTTATGGCTGTTGTTGCTGTGATTGTGTTTGTGTTACGGCTGCATGTCGGTGGTGTCAACAGCAGTTGGGTCGGAGTTACTGTTTGTAGTCGATAGTGGTTAGGATGGTAACTGTGTTTGGTTGTGGTTGGTGATGCCGCCTGTGATGGTGGTGGTGTTAACTATCGGTTGTGTTTGTTGTTGAACAAAGGCTATGGTGGTCATGTGACTGTGGTGAACGATTGTGGCTGTAGTTGTTAAACAGCCGTGGTAATAGCGACGGTGGTGGTCGATTTAGGGCACCCGAAGGCTGCCCAATATGGCTGCGATAAGTAATAAGTTGTTGTGTTGGTTAAAGGCGGTCAAAGTGGTCGATTTGGTGGCGGTTAGTGGCGGCCCATGGTGAAGGATGGCTGCATGTGGTGGACGTTGGTGGTAAAAGCTTTAACCAAGGTGGTTGGTAACGCATAATGATATTATGGTTGTGTTTGGTTATGAGACCACAATATAGAAGGGTCGTACATAATTTTTAGTCTGTTTTGGTTAGGTTAAACCTTGGTCAAAGCTGGTCAAACTGGGGACGGGACAGTCAACGCGATACGGGTCGGCGCAAGCAAGTTCTAGGATGTGAAACGGGAAAGCTAGGTATAACTGTGCATTAAACATTCTTACACATATAAATATGGAAATTACATATTCATTTGCGTGTGAGTTGAGCTATAAATATGTTTAAAATGTTAACTAGTTTATAGAATCATCAAGGATGAATATGTAATTTGGAAATAACGAGAGCACATCGCATAATGAAATTGAATTATAATTTGCATAAGTGTTATTGAGCTTTAATTAAGCGAAGGTGTAAATTATTAAACGTAGGTGAACATCACTTGTATGATTACTTGGTCTAAATGGATGGTTTGGACTCGAGATCTAATTACCGACGATACGTTATTAGAAATCAACCTAGATAAAATATATGAAGCATGACATGTTAGGAAATGGTTATAACATGTTAATTAAACAAATAAGTTGGTATCATGTCACGTTAAATCGTTACAAGACTTAGAGATGTGACATACATTCAATTACGATTGTGCATTTGTATATATATATATATATATATACAATAGATATTTAGGTTAATCGGCATCTACACATTTTATTTAAAGTAAAAGACCTAAATTGCGTTAATGATACATCATCTTGTTGTTATTAATAGTTGGTAACCTTTTTATTAAAAATATCGTCAACTGTTACCAATAATTGGATTATTTAGCGTCAACCAAGTTAACAAACATGATCTGAAAGTGAACATTATGAACCTCACTGGAAACATTATATAATACTTACATCGTCAATGCAAGTTATTTATAAAGATTTGGAACCCATGATATAAATTGGTTTTTCTACATTATTTAAACTATGACTCAATTCTTGACTAAATGCATTAATTAACCTAATGTTCACGAGTTAATCCATGACACTTAACAAATACACAAGAAGCTAAGATACATTAAGGATACTAATCACCAACTTAAGTTTAACTAAAGAGCTCAACTGCAGGCACGTAATAACATCGTGCTAATTCTAAAAGTTAATCTTATATGTTCTAGTTAGGATTGGTTTGTCGGTGATCATCATTTTTCTTTATCAAGCTCTGACATTATATAAGGATACCAGGTGAGTTCTCGTGTCCCCCTTTTTACTTTTGTTTTGGGGATGAAGCATGTTCCTTTAAACTAAAATTCTTATGTGTGATACTGTTTACTGTTTTGCACGATCTCTTGTTCTATGAACTATGTTTGTGCTTACTTGATGCTAGTATGTGGGACTTTTTGAATACCTGCTGAGACTTTTTGTCACGATCATTAATTCTTTTGTGAACCGCTTGTTCTTACGTGAATAGATCTATTTGGGGAATCCCCCACGCACAGTGGCTCCCGCTACAGGGAGGTACCCCACTGAGATCTTGAGGGGTCGTTTGTGGCATGTAACAGGTTTTGAGTAAGATACTATAGTGAGCCATCCTAGCAGGAATGGTTCACTATTCTGAGGCTTGGTCCTTTCCTACGGGAATATCCGGTACAACATAACTTTAGAAGAGGCCAGCCGGGGACCAAGTGCAGGGTTGATTGTGATACCCCACAATGACTGATACTAAAAATGATGTTTTAAACAACAAATGAGATTTTCAGAAACTTTCACACTTGATTCAAAAACCTTCACTTGTGGACTCTAAGAGTCCCTTTTATTTTCGAAACTTTAACCACTTGAACTCACCAACTTTATGTTGAAACAATTCTTTTTGAGCATGTCTTCAGGTACAGCTAGGGAGAATAGTTGAGCTATAGAAGTTACCAAATCCGAAGCAAGATATGAGGGTAGAGGTTAAAGACACAAGTCGAGCCTAGAAGCCTTAGTTATCGAAGCTCCAAGAAATATTTACCGAGCGATGGATCACGACACCTATAGATCATAGATTGAAGCACCTTGTGAATTGGAAATAAAGCCAATATTTTAATGTAAATATCATGTGACACTGTTTAATAAACCATTTAGTTTCCGCTGCATTTTGGTTGTTGTTTACTAATCGTGACGTCCCGCCTCTCTGGGCCAGGGGTGTGACAGATTGGTATCAGAGCCAAAGGTTGTAGCAAAGTAGGTCTGTTCCGCGAGACCTAAACTACAACCATATGAACCTCATAGGACCACCTTAGTATGAAGACTCTTCTGAGCTTTGCTGAACCAATGGTGTAGAAATACGGGTTTGCTTTGCAATACCTAAGGTGTAACCATAAATAGGACCAGCCTAGTAGATTGTTTCCACGATATAGTGATCCAAAGTTTGTAGAAAGAATAGGTTTCCCTAAGAACACCCTTCTTTAACCTGGATACCTTAAGGATTTCATATATCCTATTGAGAATTCTCTACCCTATAAGAAACCTTGATACATTAGGGTATTACCTATGATAGGTGCACCCGAGTAAACCACGAAGGTATGGAACCTCTTGGAGTTGACTCTTAGGACTACTAAATGTCAAGTACTAAGAATGTTAGAAACCAACACTGTGCACATATATCAGGACTTAAATCCTGGAGAGACACTTATCAGATTGCACAGTTGACTTTTGTCACCATATGAAACAACTGCTGTTAGATATACACTTGATACGACTTGTGTCGTTACCTGAGACAACTGTTATACTGATACTTGTTTGAAATGATGATAGTTGCTATTATGCCTCATTTGTAAGATGATACATGTTGGAATTTAATAATAAGATATTAACCGTGATGCCTTTTGTTTGTTCTGCTCCCTAGGATAACATGCACCTGAATGCTCATTTATTGCTTGATTTGCTTAAACTTACTTTGAAACAATTTCAAGGGTAACTTGAATGATTAGCAGAGTTGGAATCTAAGTGTGCTTATTGCATATGATGACTAAATGAGAATTATTAACTCCAGGACCTAAATACACAAAACTTGGAACTTATGATCGGAATGACTAGAATGATAGTGTAAGGTAAATTGACGATTACGGGTGCACACGTAATGGTGAATTTACAGGTACACTTGAATTCTGGTAGGCCCTGTCATGTAAACTAATATCAATGTAAAACACTTAAAGAACCAATGAATACAAGAATAAACACAGATATTTGGAATATATTCAATAATTTCAGGTTCAAAACTTTCATGCTGGGCGAAAACCATTTGACACTTGAAGAGCTACCAAGGACGATGTTGCAGTAACTATTCCTTTTCTTCTTCTCCTCTTTTCTTTTATCCTACTCTCCTATTGGAATTACGATGATAAGACCATCAGACTCTGAAGATCATTAAATGATGTTCTCAAACTTAACTGGTCTCGTGCTGAGTATGGCACTCCACCTCGTTGTGCGTGTAATTTAGCCATACTATTTTTAGCGATGCTTGAAATTTCCTTCCTACCCAACATTGAATTCGTCAAAACATCCTCAACATAGTGGAAGACTCCCTAACAAGGCTTGTGCAACGGAAAACATACCAGAGTAATAAATTTCCGAGAAACGCCTCTTGTGGTCAATGAAATAGAAGACTTGTCATTCCTTTCTTTCTTAGTAGTTCACACTTCATAGGATCTTCTGGATTCTAGAATTCCTCTGATTATTTTCTTAAAGCCTTTGAGGAATACGACTTCTCTCTACCTATTCATTGTAATGGAACCACCTAACTCAAAGGAATATTCTTAATATCAGCTTCGATTGTGATTGATAATCACCTTTCCCAGTACTACACTCGTGAAAACTTTCATCATCTTCAACCGTTAGTCACCTAATGACAATCTTCACTCAAACTTAAGTTGAGTTATCTTAACCATGCTTTTAACCGACCTTGTTGTTGGTAAATTTCTGAGCACCAGATTTCACAGGAAATGAATCCTCATCCTAAAATCCAGATTCTTCAGAGATCAAAATTCAAGTGCCAGGGATAATTGCCGAGAAAAGCTAACCCTCGAGAATCAAGACAAAAATATGAACTTACAACTTCTGTGGATCCCCGATTTTCATTCACCCTCTGTTCTCAATTTATTCCCTTAACGAGTAGTGCTACTTACCTTAATCCCTTTGGCATAACCCTCATCTTTGGAGATGCGTGAAAGCCGATGCGGAAAACCTTAAAGCCTTGTAAGATATCTCCACTTGGAGACTTCTTTACCTGAGTGATAGGTTCGTGATTCAAGCGCGAAGATCTGAAGTAGAATACGATCTCGAACTATACGATAAGTTATTAGAGTGGTAGTTAACCTCCTTGTGCTAGCGAGCACCTTCATAACGTCCTAAGCTTGCTCGAATTGATGCGGTCGATAATAATGAAGAATTCATGGGGAAGACTCATGGTTGAACTTAAAGGAGGGTATTGCTCCAAAAGATGTACCAAGAAGCATAGAAGATCAGCTACAAGAAATAACATGTGTTAAACCACTTGAGATCCAACTACAACGAAGTGATAAACATGCAGCAGATTGTAGACGAAGAAAGTCTGCATAATCACCCTCGATCATAAGCGTTGGTGTCATTCCTCTTTAAATTTTAAACCTCTCCTAAATTGATTCTCTAATACCTTACCCTAGAACGCTCCGTACCATCGGGAATTTGAGCAAAAGTCTTACTCTCATATCTCGTTGGAACAATTGATATGATTATAAAGGATTGGAATCTAAACAAAGCTACTTGCTTCACGAATAGACCCTCTACAGGGCACAGTTACCTTGGAGAATATGGACCGAGGAAGAGGTCATCTAGAAGGTTGACCATAATTAAGAAGCATTATGAAGAAATTAGTGGGAACGTTTGCAGCAATTCTGTAGCTTAAGACAACAGTTGAGGTTGCTCTTAAGGAAATTGAGTCGGAGAATAGAAGTAAAATATATAAATGGAGGTACTGGACTTGAAGCTTATATTAAGGAGCTGGTGGAAGGGAAGCAGATTCGATAGCTGTTAGATAAACAGTTCATAAGACCTAGTATGTCGTCTTGAGGAAACTTAGTGCTCCTGGCGGAAGGAAAATAGAATGCTCCAGTTATGGATGGACTATTAAGAGTTGAATAAAGTCACCAAGGATAAGTGATATCGTCTTCCTAGAGATGATAACCTACTTAATCAATTTCAAGATGCTACCTACACCTTAACTGTTATCAGTCATGTTCATAAGGAAAACGACATTACATAAATAACAGTTGAAACCAGATATGGCAAGTACGAAGGTTGTGGTCAAGCCCATGTGGGAGGACCTACATATCTCATGTAATCGGTAGTCTTATGGATAGGATCGGTAAGACATAATTAGACATGTCTGTCATTTTGCCACTACTACTAAGCACGAAATTCGAGACAAATCACTATAGTTGAAGCTATAAAATTCCGGGAAGAAGTAAAAACCACATTGAGATGCGTCAATGCATAGGGATAGGAGAAAGTTGTAAAAGGATCAACAAAAACTTGGTTGTGTAGCTATATGACTGGCATCGTTATCCTTGGAGAATAGCGGAATTCGTTTGGGCATGAATAAGAAAGTTTCAGATGCATGTTGATGCAACAGTACGAGACGATTTTCTAGTCGCCCGATGAAGCTAAGAAAATGTGTGAAGAGCTACATTAAGCATGAACTGGAACTCCCGCAAAATAAAAGGATGCATCCGGATACATTATTGGTGCGACACTACCAACTACACATCAGAATACTAGATCAAGTAGAATAGGGTGATCGATAATCTGTAATGACAACCGTATTGACAAGTGCGGATAAGTAGCTTCCGTTCGCATTGTTCTAAGAAATCCATATTTCCAAATGAGAGAGAACAAGTCCTGACCGCATTTGTATCTGCTTACACTCATCGATGAATGCAGATAGCCTACAGTTAAACTTTCCTTCTATTACCTACACCGTATTATTTCTTGAATTTCTGATTCTACCAGCGTCAGTTCACGTGATATATATATATATATATATATATATATATATATATATATCACATCCCATTTCGGGGAAACTCTTGTCATACGTTAGATAAGATGAACGGAACTACTCGTAGACTGAGGTTCTGATATACAGAACCGTTCCGGAAAAGGATGCATACTAGAGGAAGCACGTAGTAGAAGAAAGGACTTAACCCTTAATGATGAAATCATGGAAGGAAGAGATCTAAGAAATTTTTCAGAAGGAAGTTGAGAACTAAAGAGTAGACTTTGAAAGCTGAAGACCTTTGTGCATGAGCTAATCTCTCTATCCTTAGAAATCGTGAAAACTTCTTAGTCTTAGCTTCATAGAAATGATCGTGCGATGCCTAGATGTTCATCTGTACTCGTTTGGAAAACCGAAACCCTTCTTGATTGAAACCTTTAATCCATAGTATCACGATTATCCTGTCTAATTAATGGCATTCAAGCTAATATCCTCTTCTTTCCAATCGCTCTTAAGATTCTCAGTGTGGACGGTAACTCCGTTGGGATTTTGGGAACCGTCTCCTTGCTAGATCTATTTTGTAGGTCGGTGTATTGAACTACGGTGGAGAGTCTCTTCTTGTTAATTCTGTACGATTGTTAAATGATCTGATTGTGAAGCCAAAAACCTGCTCATAGTTTGACTCACTGATCCTGTCAAGCATGATTCTAACATTCGGATAGTTACTCCGATTCAAATCAAACCTGATTATTTGACACCTAATCATCAACATTTGTCCTGGGATGCTCAGCTAAATAACTCTAAATCCTCAAGATTCATACCATGAGTGTATCACACTTGGAAACAAATATTAACGATACTAAAATTTCGAGGGCGAAATTTCTAAAAGGAGGGGAGAATGTAACACCTCTGAAATATGACCCAATTGAAAACCTATAAATGTTATAAAACTCAATAAAGGTCCGGATTGATTTGGGCTTACCAAAGAAATCTTGCAAAACGAAACTAGCCTTTTGGGCCCAATAAGGGCCCGAACATACAAACAAGGCCCATTTAAGGCCCAAATGCACGTTTACGAACTAATTGAAGGAGAAACCATGAAACAAAGAATTCTTATGTGATTTAAAACAACTAGGGAAAGATCCAAACTGAAAACGCATTCAGAACCCATACCGGGTAAAATCAGGCAATTTAACGCGTACTAACGTCTGAATTCCATCGGAATTCCTTATAATGGCATGTCATCCAATTTAAATCCTTGTTAATGCTAACAATATCATAAACAATGCTTGTTGAAATACTTTTCATCAATCAAGCATAATCAACAGAAATTCGTAAGCGAAACGCGAAAACCGGTTTTCACCAGCATTTAACGGACGTCTGTTATGATGACCGAGTCTCGTAACTCCGTAAATAATTATCCAACCATTGTTTACTATCATAACATATTAAATTTGATGACTGGTACGTGGTCCGGAATAACTGCGTTCCGAAACGCGACCGTAACGCGAACCGGGTTACGATCTGGTAAAACCCGAGAATTCGTCAGATAAGGTTTTAACGTGACCAACATGGGGAAATAACACTCAAAATATTATTCTAACGCTTAATTGCATGCATTTAGATATCAAAATAATAATAATAGCACTCGTTCGAGGAAAACGCGTAAAACCGATAACGTGTCGATGTCGCGGTATCGTTTAACTGTTCTGTACATTTTAAATACAATAAAATTATTAATCTCTGGTTACTTATGACGTTTTCTATAACCGAGTCTAACGATAAATGAAATTTATTACGTCACGCAATAATTGACTCGAACGCGTTAGGAACCGAACTGTTTACGAACCCATTTCATTTAACCTAGTATTTAAACAACCTAATATTCCATTTTAGGGTTTTAAAACCCAAAATCTGAGAAAGGGAGAGAGGCGGTCGCACATCCCTCTCCCCCTTCCCCCTGCTTCTCTTCGATCCGGCCAAACCACCGGCCGGAGGTGGCCGATTCCGACGAGTGCCGGCGTGTGACTAGCCTCATCCGACTCCCCTCTCCCCTGCGGTCGTGATAGTGACTTCAATTTCTCCCGAAGCTCAACGTAGTGACGGGAATCAAAGGATGAAGTGGCGGTTGATTGGTCAATTTCGCGGTGATGTAGGTTGTCGGGTTCTGATTGTGGTGGCTGCTAGTAGCCGATGATGGTTATTGTTGGTGTTTAGGCTGTGGTCGCGAGGTCGCGATGGTGGTGTGCGGTCGCAATGGTTGGTGGTGTCCCGATGGTGGCTGTCGGGTATGGACGGGTTTGCGATGGTGATGGCTGTGGTGATGGCTGTGGTGATGGCCGCGACACCCGGCTGCGCCGATGGTGGGGTCGCGATACGGAGAGCAGCAGGGATGGCGATGGTGGCTTCGGTCGTGGCTGTGGGGGCTGCATGTGGCTGTTGATTGGGTGATGGTTGCAAAACAACATCGATGGTAAGGTAAGCTGGGTTTGTGGTTGTGCCATTGTCGGTTATGGCTGTTGTTGCTGTGATTGTGTTTATGTTATGGCTGCATGTCGGTGGTGTCAACAGCAGTTGGGTCGGAGTTACTGTTTGTAGTCGATAGTGGTTAGGATGGTAACTGTGTTTGGTTGTGGTTGGTGATGCCGCCTGTGATGGTGGTGGTGTTAACTGTCGGTTGTGTTTGCTGTTGAACAAAGGCTATGGTGGTCATGTGACTTTGGTGAACGATTGTGGCTGTAGTTGTTAAACAGCCGTGGTAATAGCGACGGTGGTGGTCGATTTAGGGCACCCGAAGGCTGCCCAATATGGCTGCGATAAGTAATAAGTTGTTGTGTTGGTTAAAGGCGGTCAAAGTGGTCGATTTGGTGGCGGTTAGTGGCGGCCCATGGTGAAGGATGGCTGCATGTGGTGGACGTTGGTGGTAAAAGCTTTAACCAAGGTGGTTGGTAACGCATAATGAGATTATGGTTATGTTTGGTTATGAGACCACAATATAGAAGGGTTGTACATAATTTTTAGTGTGTTTTGGTTAGGTTAAACCTTGGTCAAAGCTGGTCAAACTGGGGACGGGACAGTCAACGCGATGCGGGTCGGCACAAGCAAGTTCTAGGATGTGAAACGGGAACGCTAGGTATAACCGTGCATTAAACATTCTTACACATATAAATATGGAAATTACATATTAACTTGCGTGTGAGTTGAGCTATAAATATGTTTAAAATGTTAACTAGTTTATAGAATCATCAAGGATGAATATGTAATTTGGAAATAACGAGAGCACATCGCATAATGAAATTGAATTATAATTTGCATAAGTGTTATTGAGCTCTAATTAAGCGAAGGTGTAAATTATTAAACGTAGGTGAACATCACTTGTATGATTACTTGGTCTAAATGGATGGTTTGGACTCGAGATCTAATTACCGACGATACGTTATTAGAAATCAACCTAGATAAAATATATGAAGCATGACATGTTAGGAAATGGTTATAACATGTTAATTAAACAAATAAGTTGGTATCATGTCACGTTAAATCGTTACAAGACTTAGAGATGTAACATACATTCAAATACGATTGTGCATTTGTATATATATATATATACAATAGATATTTAGGTTAATCGGCATCTACACGTTTTATTTAAAGTAAAAGACCTAAATTGCGTTAATGATACATCATCTTGTTGTTATTAATAGTTGGTAACCTCATTACTATTGAAATAAATATATTTGGTATCACCCTTTTTATTAAAAATATCGTCAACAGTTACCAATAATTGGATTATTTAGCGTCAACCAAGTTAACAAACATGATCTGAACGTGAACATTATGAACCTCACTTGAAACATTATATAATACTTACATCGTCAATGCAAGTTATTTATAAAGATTTGGAACCCATGATATAAATTGGTCTTTCTACATTATTTAAACTAAGACTCAATTCTTGACTAAATGCATTAATTAACCTAATGTTCACGAGTTAATCCATGACACTTAACAAATACACAAGAAGCTAAGATACATTAAGGATACTAATCACCAACTTAAGTTTAACTAAAGAGCTCAACTGAACGCATGTAATAACATCGTGCTAATTCTAAACGTGAATCTTATATGTTCTAGTTAGGATTGCTTTGTCGGTGATCATCACTTTTCTTTATCAAGCTCTGAAATTATATAAGGATACCAGGTGAGTTCTCGTGTCCCCCTTTTTACTTTTTTTTTGGGGATGAAGCATGCTCCTTTAAACTAAAAATCTTATGTGTGATACTGTTTACTGTTTTGCACGATCTCTTGTTCTATGAACTATGTTTGTGCTTACTTGATGCTAGTATGTGGGACCTTTTGAATACCTGCTGAGACTTTTTGTCACGATCATTAATTCTTTTGTGAACCGCTTGTTCTTACGTGAATAGATCTATTTGGGGAATCCCCGACGCACAGTGGCTCCCGCTACAGGGAGGTACCCCGACGCACAGTGGCATGTAACAGGTTTTGAGTAAGATACTATGGTGAGCCATCCTAGCAGGAATGGTTCACTATTCTGAGGCTTGGTCCTTTCCTACGGGAATATCCGGTACAACATAACTTTAGAAGAGGCCAGCCGGGGACCAAGTGCAGGGTTGATTGTGATACCCCACAATGACTGATACTAAAAATGATGTTTTAAACATCAAATGAGATTTTCAGAAACTTTCACACTTGATTCTAAAACCTTCACTTGTGGACTCTAAGAGTCCCTTTTATTTTCGAAACTTTAACCACTTGAACTCACCAACTTTATGTTGACACAATTCTTTTTGAGCATGTCTTCAGGTACAGCTAGGGAGAATAGTTGAGCTATAGAAGTTACCAAATCCGAAGCAAGATATGAGGGTAGAGGTTAAAGACACAAGTCGAGCCTAGAAGCCTTAATTATTGAAGCTCCAAGAAACATTTACCGAGCGATGGATCACGACACCTATAGATCATAGTTTGAAGCACCTTGTGAATTGGAAATAAAGCCAATATTTTAATGTAAATATCATGTGACACTGTTTAATAAACCACTTAGTTTCCGCTGCATTTTGGTTGTTGTTTACTAATCGTGACATCCCGCCTCTCTGGGCCCGGGGTGTGACACCTATATACCTCGGGCTCAACTTGCCCTGCTTTCTGAACCGAATAATCCCCTTCCAAGGTGAGACCTTCAACATAACCCGGTCACCCACCTGGAACTCAATCGGTCTGTGTCGTTTATCAGCATACGACTTCTGTCTATCTTTGGCTGCCTTCATGTAGGCCCTGACCTTTTCAAGCTTTTCAGTCATAGCCTCGATCACTTTGACGCTCCCTAATTCCTTCTAACCAATATCACCCCAACAAGCGGGTATCCTGCATCTCCTACCGTATAACATCTCATAGGGTGGCATGCCAATGCTGGCGTGATAGCTGTTATTGTATGAGAATTCGGCTAACGGTAAGTGGTCATCCTAACTTCCCCCAAAATCAATCACACATGCCCGGAGCATGTCCTCTAACGTCTGAATGGTCCATTCTGATTGACCATTACTTTGGGGATGATAAGCCGTGCTAATGTGTAACCACGTCCCCATGGCGTCGTGGAATTTCTTCTAGAATTTGGAGGTAAACCGGGTGTCGCGATCAGACACAATCGACACCGGTACACCATGACGAGTCACAATCTCCTTGATGAAAAGATCGGCCAACCTCTCGGATGAATATGTCTCGCGCATCGGTAGGAAGTGAGCACTCTTCGTCAAGCGGTCAACGATCACACCCATATAGCATCATACCCTTTCGGGGTACGCGGCAGCTTCGTGATAAAATCAATGGTGATGTGCTCCCACTTCCATTCAGGTATGTCCAAAGGTTGAATCTTTCCATACGGCTTTTGGTGTTCGGCCTTCACTTGCAGACAAGTAAGGCACTTACTCATATACTCCACTACATCACGCTTCATACCCGGCCACCAATAATCTTTCTTCATGTCTTGATATATCTTTGTAGCACTGGGATGAATAGAGTATCGAGTTTTGTGAGCCTCATCCATAATCTTAACTCGTAGATCCCCAAGACGAGGAATCCACATACGTCCAAACCAGGCTCTAACACCAAATGTGTTTTCACCCAACTCCGTGACCAGACCACTCATTCTCTCAGAGTTAAGATGATCTTCTTTTAGTGCCTCATCTTGAAACTCCTTGACTTGCTTCATCACGTCTGAGGTCATAATCAGCTGGTACGCCTTCACCCGAATCGGCTCGGGCCTCCCTTTTCGGCTAAGGGTATCCGCCACCACGTTGGCTTTGCCCGGATGGTAATGAATCTCACAGTCATAATCCTTTATAAGCTCCAACCATCGCCTCTACCTCATATTCAAATCCTTCTCCTTGAAGAAGTACTTCAAGCTCTTGTGGTCAGTGAAAATGGTGCACTTCATTCCATACAGGTAGTGCCTCCAAATCTTCAACGCAAAGACCACTGCTGCTAGCTCTAAGTCATGAGTGGGGTAGTTAACCTCATGAACTTTCAACTGTCGAGATGCATTGGCTATAACCTTTCCTCTCTGCATTAACACGCACCCAAATCTCGAGTAGGAAGCATCAGAATAAACCTCCAGATCTTCACTTCCATCGGGTAACGACAGAACAGGAGCATGGGTCTATCTCGTCTTCAACTCTTCGAACGCCATCTCTTGAGCTTGACCCCATACAAACTTTACATCTTTCCGGGTCAACTTGGTTAGTGGAGAAGCAATCTTTGAAAAGTCTTGAATGAATCTTCTATAATAGCCCGCCAAACCCAAGAAACTGCAGATCTCGGATGGCGTCTTTGGAGACTTCCATTGCATCACCGCTTCCACCTTTGCCGGATCCACCATAATCCCCTCCGGATTCACCACGTGACCCAAGAACTGAACTTCACGCAACCAGAATGCGCACTTGGAGAACTTGGCGTACAGTTTCTCCCTTCTCAACGTCTCTAACACTTCCCGAATGTGACCGGCATGCTCTATCTCGTTCCTCGAATAAATCAGGATATCATCGATGAACACAATCACTGATTTATCCAACATCGGCCGACACACCCGGTTCGTCAGGTCCATAAAAGCATCTGGCGCATTGGTCAAACCAAAAGACATGACAAGGAACTCGTAGTGACCGTAGCGTGTGCGAAAAGCTGTTTTAGGAATATCCTGCTCTTTCACCTTCAGCTGATGGTAGCCCGATCGAAGATCTATCCGTGAAAACCAACTGGCGCCTTGAAGCTGATCAAACAAATCATCAATCCTCGGTAACGGGTACCTATTCTTCACTGTCAGCTTGTTCAGCTCACGGTAGTCTATGCACATCCTCATACTACCATCCTTCTTCTTCATAAATAGGACCGGAGCACCCCAAGGTGAGATACTCGGTCTAATGAACCCCTTATTCAGTAGCTCTTGCAACTGCTCCATCAACTCTTTCATTTCTATCGGGGCCAAATGATACGGTGCTTTGCCAACAGGTTGGGCACCTGGTATCAGATCAATCTGGAACTCGATCTCTCGGTCAGGTGGCAATCCCGATAAGTCTTCCGGGAACACATCTAGAAAATGACACACAACCGGGACATCAGACAGTTGTGGTGTTGGCATTTACACATCCTTCACATAACATAAGTAGGCGCTACATCCACGCCTCATACACTTTCCCGCCACCGCCATCGAGATCACCTTCGGGATCGTCGTGACCCGATCCCCATAAACCGTTACTGAACTCCCGTCGGGCGCTATCAAACGAATCAGCTTCTTTCGACACACTATATTCGCCTTGAAGTCCGCCATCCAATCCATCCCAAGCACCAAATCAAAACCACCCAAGGTCATAGCAAATGGTCTAACCGGAAATTTGAGGCCCTCTAATTCCACATCACAACCCTCTATCAACTCGGAGATTTGGTAGACTTGCCTATCGCAGTTTCTACATCAAACGATACGTCCACACATCTACTACTAACAGGCAGTTTGGCACAGAAAGCAGCAGAAATAAAACTTCTACCGGCACCCGAATCAAATAATACAGAGGCTAATGTTTGGTTCACCAGAAACATACCGGACACAACATCAGGGTCCGTCCTAGCCTCCTCCTGCGTCATCGTAAATGCCCTGGCGTTTGCCCTCGGTCCTTCATTCCCAGTCTTCTTCACACCGGAACCCTCAGCCCTCGGCTTCTTGCAGTATTTATTCATATGACCACTCTCCCCACAGTTGAAACACCTCATGCTCCTACACTCTCTAGCCATATGACCAGGCTTTCCACACTTGAAATAGATGTTCAACCCCAGTCTACACTCCCCGATATGCTCCTTCCCATATTTATTACACCTCTTCAGTCCCGTACCCGGCGTGGCTACACGACGGTCATCCACCCGGGCCTTCTTGTTGCTCGTCGAAGCATTACCCTGACCAAACCTCTTCCCATTCCAATTCCGGTCACCACCATTCCTTCTACTACCTTCAGCCACCACCACTACCGCCCTTTCATCATATAGTCCTCCCGCCAAGTCCACCGCCGACCTAAAGGTGCTCGGTCGTGCGGCGATCATATTCCTGCGAATATCCGTCGGCAGACCCTGAGTATACCTTTTGATCTTTTGCGACAGAGGTATCACCAGATCCGGCACCAGACGTTCCATTTCATTGAACTTCGTGGTGTATTGTTAGTGGGTCATCATCCCCGCCTCCAGCTGCAGGAACTCTCTCTTAACTTTATCCATTTCTTTATAAGGACAGAACTCCTCGATCACCAACCTCCTCAGCTCGGACCACTTCATTCTTCCAATGGCCCTGCTACCCTCGGCTTGGACAATGTTGTCCCACCAGCATAGAGCTGAATCCGTGAAAGAGTGGGTAGCGAACTTCACCTTTTAGTCCTCCCGGCACTCTCTGATATCGAGGACAACCTCCATTTCCCTCACCCATCAGTGAGCAGCAGCAGCAGTGCCATTACCGTCAAAAGTAGGGGGCTTGCACCTCATAAACGCCCCGTAATTACAGCCTCGTGATGACTCGTGCACAGGCTCCTCCTCCTCTTCCACTTCATCGTCAGAAAGAACCATTTTCGGCTCGGGCTGCTCCTGCCATCCTGAGGACCTGTTCCTCTCTTTTCTTTCCCCTTCCCGGACAGCCTTAATCACTTCGGTCACCACAGACGGTAAGATCATCTGCATGACCTGATGTACCTCCTCGACCACCGTCTTCTTTACCGAGGCCCTCAAATTGGCGCTCTCGTCTACACCCTCCTAATGAGGGGTCTCGGGTTCTTCATGAACCACTTTCTCCATCCTAGGTCTTCCTCTTATGGCCCGTGGTTCAGCACCATGCCCGCCATCACTTCCACCCCATGAAGCTTTGGATGATGTACCCCCAGCCATCCTCTATCTCACACTGAAAGGTTCAAACACCAACACGGTCATTCAAGGGAATAGCTCAGTTTATGTCAAGTATAGTAAGTCCCTAATTACGGTGGCCAGTTGTGATTAGCCACTTACTTTACTCTTCGTATCCCGAGCATTACCTGTCCTGACTACATTAGTATCTAAATCCAATAGTAACACATAAACACACAACATGCGCACATACTACCAGTTAACATTAAGAAAATACCTGATGGCACGCAGCTACTCAGATTGGCATCCCTTCCCTTTTCCGTCCCATTCTCAGTTTAAGTTAAGGTTTATTTTGAAAATTTACCCATTTCACTTAAACTTTGGCTCTAATACCAACTTGTAAGGCCCCGATCCCGGGCACCTCACAGTTGGTCATTCATTGCACATAAAACATACTATTCCATAAATTTAATTAAACATTGCAGTGGAACATTCAAAAATGGCATCTCATTTCATCATAAAAGCTTTTACAAAGTATTACATCGTAAATCAATTACAAAATAGTCATAAACAGTGACTTATGGTAGTAAGAGGATTCCTTAAGTAATCCCGTTTATCCGAATCCTCAACAAACACCACTTTGTGTTCTAAATACATTTAACATAATATATTACAAAAATATTAACAAAGAAATGCTATCCTAAAAGAGCTGAGTAGCCGTCTCATGCCATCCTCAGCAACACTACCTGCCAACTGGAAACACATAAAAAGTCAGTGTTGCTGAGTGAGTTCTAGTTTTGTAATGAAACATATTTTCCTTCCGTTAAAACGTTCTTACATACATGCGATCACACAGCGTATGTACATATAGATAACATTATTATTATCTTCGTTATTCATTCATTAACTTTTGTTCGTGTACTGTTCATCATTAACATTCATATTCTTTCTTTTTTCATACGTCTCTTACATACATTCATACATTCATTACATTCATCTGTACGTTCGTTGCATTCATTAATACGTTCATTTCGTTCATTCGTATGTTCATTACATTTGGTGACGTGTACAATACCCCGAACATTATGCACTACTGCTGGTGCTGGACCTGTGATGATTAATCATGAACGTTGTGCACTACTGCTGATCCAGTCACCTAGGGCAAGTACACGCACACTTATCTTTCCTCTTTCATTCTGGTTTAATGCCATACGTTTTACCCCGAACATTGTGCACTACTGCTGGTGCTAGACCTGTGATGATCAATCACGAACGTTGTGCACTACTGCTGATCCAGTCACCTAGGGCAAGCAGCAAGGATCCTATACATATGGTCAATCACAAAGACTGACCCCAGTGTGCATCCTTCGGGGTAGCTAACCCACACACCGTTGAGCTAACACCTTCTTAGGGTGTGCACCTCTATACATTTGCTTGCAAGCCTTTTCTTACATTCTTTCGTTCATTCATTAATGCATGCATTCATTCATCATGTTCCTCTTTCATTATCTTTCACTTTACGTTTCTTATTACTTTCATTTCATTCATTAATCATAACATGTAAAGTCACAGAAAGATAAACACGTATCGAAACAAGGAACATCGATATTTACAAATCATCAGTCATTACCATCATATAGGGCTTCATCATACTTATCATACATACATCATGCATATACATGTGATACTATCACCATCATGCATAACCTAACTTGTAAACCCCGATAGTTGTCATACATGTACCTACGGGAGCTATTACATCACTACTTACTCTTACTCTTTTCCCGAAGACCAGTAACTGGACTACATCTCTCCTCGTACACAACAGCCATATTTGGGCGATTGGGCATACTCCAGTCGCATGGCCTCTACGCGACTGGATCATGCGATTGGACACCTATGCGAATGAACATCCAATCGTGCGAATCGACCCTAAACCGTGCGAATGAATTTTGGGCGATTGGACATCATGCGAATGGGACTAATACGGATGAGCACCTATGCGATAGGACTCTCAGTCGCCGATTAAGCACTAGGCGTCTGAGCATCTATGCGACTGGACCTCCAATCGTGAGATTGAACTTCAGTCGTGCGATTGAGTCTCAGTCGTCCCTCAGTCGGCCGATTGGCCCTTCAGTTGCCTAGCCCTAACGGGGTAGTGACTGGAGTTTATCCTGAACTGCGGCCGCGACATACGGCGTTCAAACTCTTCCAAACTCATTTCAAGCCCAAATTAGTCCTCCTAAACCCTAGGGAATCATACCATGACATCATACAAGCACATACAAGTCCAAAATCACACTTTAAACACACTACACACGATTACACTCAAATAGGCCAACTCACACATTTCAAAAGCGGGTATATATGTGTTCCAGCCCCAAAATCGTTTGAAAACAAGTAAATGAGGGGTCCTAGAACTCACACAAACAAGAAGAAGATGAAGAGCTTTGTTTGGACTAGTCACTCGACAAGTTTCGAGCCCGAATCACCACTTTTTCTCTCTTTTTCTCTTCTTTCTCCCTTTTTCTCTCTTCTCTTCTTTTTGACTAAGTTTTTGCAAGTGTGGGGAGGGGAGATGGCTGCCCCCTCCCTTAAAGCTACAGTCCAGTCGCCCGAACCCAGGCGTATGGGCTCTCCAGTCACCCGAAGACCATGCGACTGGACCTTCAGTCGCCTTAGTTCCATGCGATTGGACCTCCAGTCGCATGATACTCAAAAAAATCCAATTTCCGGGCGTTACAACGATTCTAATGACGAAAACTGGGTGAAAATGCCCAATACAGAAGTCAAGTACTTCTGTTAGAAAATAGAGATCTTAAATTGAAAGATCAACCGTGGCTGTTAATAAATAGATACATGGATACAGAATTCTATCCTGCAAACACATATAAGCCAAGAGCTTATTATGAAAACATTTTGAAAAAAGAATGTTGTGAGATAGTAAACTATCAAGGTTCCAAAATAAAGGAATCTATTTTAACAAAATTGTTGTTAAGCAGATAATATCTATTGAAGCTTGGGGAGTATCTCCTCTTAAAGAAAGGGAATTAATACACCCTGAAACTAAAGCCCCAATCAAATATAATTATTGGGACTACAAAAATGCTTTTTATAAAGCATTTTTATACAAAAACCAGGATCATAGACATTCATGGTTTATCAAGATATGTTCAAACATATTTGAATCGGATATTCTGATTTGGTTTTTTTAATGGTGGAAATCATATGGTCCATCAATAAACATTTCACCAGAGTTGTATAAAAATTTGTACACTCAGTGGATTGAAGTATCTCCGCATCTAATAGATGCACAAACCAATAATTGTTTCATTGAAACAATGCCTTCATTATACTACTTTGTGGAATTTAGCATTCCATGGATCTGGAAATGGATCCCAGAGACTGGTTATACCAGTGATAACATATATTGCTTGAAGAGAACTTATTATACTAAGTTCTGGAAAAAGATGCTAATGGTTAAAGACGAAGTTCTTGAAAGCCAGCAGACGTTGGATCTTATCCAAAAGGCGATAAGCTCCAAGAAAGAAAAGATTCATTCGAAGAATAATAAAGAGCCTCCAAGCCCTTTCGAGCATATTGTTCAAAAAATCAAAATGATAAAAGGCACTGAGAAAATCAGTGAAAAATAAATGATGGATTTCTACTTGACAGAAGTAAAGAAAGATTTTGTCAAACATTTTATGGGAAAATCCTAGTCAATAATGTCCATTTCAGATGATGAAACTGAAACCTTCTTAGCAGGGGAAGGTCAAGATCCATATGATCAGGAGGAAGAAGGAGATATTCTATGTCATCCTTATGTCATTAAAATAACAGAAGAAATATAAGAAAATCAAAAATCCGAAAATCAGAAGATGAAAGAATACAAGGTAATAATAAAACCATAGTCATAAGCCACAAGCCTCCAAAACGGAATTGCCGACAAAGAAAAATAATTTTCTCCAAGATGGTTGTCCGTATTATCATATAATTGAGGATACTATTTATTTTTTATATTTTAATGTCTAGTAGGGCCTATGATAGGCACAGAATTGAATTATTGCGAATATTCGCAGCATAATTCGAGTCCCTTTACTCCTATAAAAGGAGGGTTTGTGTTTAGTTAGAGCCAGACTCAAAAACTACTACCACTTTCCTTTGTAAAAATCTCTTTGTAATATTTAGCAGAAATGATATTTGAAGTTTATCAGGAAAGCTCCATCCGCAGAATTTAAGGTATTTGATCAGAATTTTATATTATACTTTTATATGATCACCTCCTATATGGAAGGCTAATTTAACAAGTGTTGGAGTACCATATCATGATTTAGCCAGAATATCATAAAAAAGAGTCTGGAAACAAGGATGGTGAAAAATTTATAGAGAAAATATGTGGACGGGTTGTAGTCTATTTAAGATATCATTGTGGTGATCGACCTCTTGGGACCTATGCCAATTGAAGCCTAAGATGGCGTAAGGCGTTTAAAGTTCTGACCTTCACTGATCTCATATTGATATCCTGAGTTTAGACTATGTAAAAAGATTCATTTGGTTCATGTTCTCTTAATTCTAAACATAAGTGTTTTCCTTACTCTTATATGGTATTATATGTTTATTTTTAAAATAATAGAATGTTTTATATAAAATATTAAAATGTTTTATATAAAATATTAAAATGTTTTATTAAATAAGCATACACCTGGGCGCCTAATAGGCCAACAAGTGCTATCAGAGCCATGGTATTTCTGAATCTAGATTACGTTATGAGTACTTCAACACTTGCCATATTCATAAAAATTATGAATATATTAAAATCAACAGATACTATGAAAAACAGTATGGGAGAGGAATATGATATTCTTCATAATTTAGAAATATTAAATAACTGGACAATTCCAAAAATTGATTATAAATTAATATATAAATTAGGAACCTTTGAAAAAATAGGTCTAAAACAAGTTGTAAAAACAACTGAAGAAACTATTTCTTTAAATAAAGAAGACATGATGATAAAACTTTTATTATCAAAAGATTTAAATAAATAAAAAAAAGAATATAAATTTATACATACTGGCCTTGTCCGAATAGCCTTCAAGCCCTTGACCTTAGAAGGTTTGCCTGAAAGTTTTGTAGCAGCTCTAAGAGATGCTAGAAATTTAGACTGGAAGCAATCTTTGATAGGGATTGTTCAATCAAGCCTGGCCCATGACCCGGTTTATTTTAATGTATACCCAAATTTACAGTTATCGCTATCTGATGTAAATATATTAGATGCCTTAACTTTAAATATTAAAACCCATGGGTATAATTATGCCCAAGGGACAGAGGTTATTTGTGTATGCTACAGAATATACTTTAAACCTCTTTTTTGGTTAAACCCACGATGTAGAATGGTAGATAAACCATTAAATGAAACTATTGTGATGGAAACCAATTTTGGAAAATCAAACATAACTACAAGAAGAAGAATAAAATGGGAAGAAATCAACTTTCCAGAAAATTGGGTATTAGATCAAGCCACCCCCTCACAACAATACATGGATCATAATCCATTAAATATTACTCAATCAAAAGAAGGAACAGTACAAATACAATTTGAAAACTTTAGAATAAAGAATGATCCTTCAATCTCTAGGTCAGTATCATCACACTACCATCACATATCTCCAATAGAGTATACTGTGAAGAGTCCTTCTAGGGCATCTACTTCTCATCTAAGAGAAGAATATCCTGAAAGAAAAATAGAGGGATTAAAAATGGATTCTGATAATATAGTCAGAGGTATACAAATAGACCCAGAATTAACTGAGTCTGAAATAAGTTTTGTATAATTTATGGATAATACAAATTTTAAAGAAAAAATTGATTTTCCCCAGGATCACTGGTGAGAAAGAATAATTCAAAAGAATTTGAACAGCGCAAATGGGATTTGTTTAGAAAATGGTTTTTTAAAAATTTTGGAAAACCAACTCAAATGTTCTTTAAAGAAGAATACTATAAACATTTAACCAAGAAAAATGAAATTATACTTTTGTTCCTTGGTTTATTGAAAAATATACGAAAACTATAGTTTCTGTACTTGAAAGAAATTTTGAAGTAAATGGAAAAACTATTTCAAATATTTTCCCTCCATCAAATACTTTATTTAAGGTTGGAAAAGAGGGAGATACTTTCAAGCTTTTCAAAAATTACTAGAAGATGATACTTTACCAGTAACAATCTCACACATAAATGTTTTAATAAAACAACAAAATTATAACAATTTATATTTGATAATTCTTGGTGAACATCTTCATGACTTATCAAAGAAACTAGATAAAATATTATCTAGTGCCCAGGAAAGGAAAAATATTAATATAGGAAGGGGAAAGGAAGTTGTTGCTACTCTTAGCATACAACTACCACCCAAAATTACAGATTTTAAGACAAAATCTAATGAAAGTTTAATAAAAACTTTAAATGAGTCAGTTATTGCCATTAAAAATTTACACATTAATACTCTAACTGATATTAATAAAGAGAATTATAAACAAAAGATTCAAGATGAAATCTTAAAGATGTCAAAGTTTGCAGATAAACCAACTCAGAGAAAGTATTACTACCCAAGGCCTACACCTCAGGATGTTCTCTTAGAAGAACATGAATATACTATCAACAATTCGTACAGTGGAAAAATGATTTATGAGTGGAATATAGATGGCTATACAGAAGGCCAAATATATAATACTGTTCATAGAATACTTATGTATAGTCAAATCTGCCAAAATAATGGCAATTCCACAAAAACTAAAGCCAATATGGTTATAGCAGGGTTTACAGGACAGCCAAAAAGGCTGGTGGGATAATTATCTATCCCAAGATGATAAGGATAAAATCCTTAATAGCATCAAAGAAGAAGACGGAAGTACGGTTAGTAATGTTGTCTATTCTTTGATTATCAATATTATAGAACATTTCACAGGAAGATGGTCGGAAGATTCTGAAAATATTAGAACTCTTCTTCAAAACCATAAGTGTCCGACTCTCACCTCATTTAGGTGGTATAAGGATACGTTTACACATAGGGTTATGGAACTCCCAGAGTCAAATAGCTCTCATTAGAAGTCTATGTTTATAGATGGTCTTCCCTTTTTATTTGCAGAAAGAGTAAGAAAATCCTTAAGAAAAGGAGAAATTGGTATTGATTATGATAAGTACATATATGGTAAACTTGTAGGAACCTATGTACAAGAAGGTTTAAATTTATGTAATGAGATAAAATTAATCCAACAGATTAAGAAACATTCTCTTAATAAGAAGAAACAATTAGGGCAATTCTGTGACCAGTTTGGCATAGAATCTACCTCTAGACCTAGGAAGCCTAAAAAAGAGTCTTCCCTCAGAAGTATCTTAAGAGGAAAAAGAAAAAAGAAGAAAGAAAACTTGATAGGAAAAGAAAGTATGAAGAAAAATCTTCATATAAATCTCTTATTAAATGCAGGAGGTGTGGCAAAATAGGTCACAAAGCAAGGACTTGCTGGGTAAAGAAAAAGATTAATAAGCTAGAAGATAGAGAATTAAAAGAAAAGATTTCAGAAATTCTTTTAAACACAGACTCTAAATAAGAATCTGAACAATCTTTTTCAGAAAATGAAAATATAAACATTATAGATAATGAAAGTTTTTATACCACAGAAGAGGAGGAAGATATTCCCTGTTCTAGTGTTTGCAAACAAGATTGTTCTAAAAACTCTTTAGCTATTGAAGAAAAAGATTTATATCAACTTGTCTCACAATTCCAAGGATTGGAATTGAATGTTCTAACAAATGAGATTTTAGACATTCTAAAACTAATTGAAGATAATTCTTTAAAAGAAAAAATAATTCAAACGTTTCTAAAAGACACAGTAGGGGAAACCTCTTCTAGTGTGCTGCAAAAGGATTTAAAACCTTTTTCATTAGCAGAACTAAAAAGACAGCTAAATGAAAAAAATAAAATTCAAAAACCTATACATACACAGGATTTGAAAAAAGAAATTGATTATCTAAAATTCGAAGTGAAAATACTTCAACAAGATAATAAAAATCTAGAGAAAAGAGTCATAACTCTTGAAACCTCAAAAAATCCTATATCCTTTAGACAAATTGTTCAACAGGAACAAGAAAGTTTAGGATTTTTAGATAGTTTATTAGAAATCATCACTACCCAGAAATGGCATATCAGAATAAAACTTCTGATAAGTGATAGATTTTTCATAGAAGTCACAACACTAGTTGATAGTGGTGCTGATTTAAATTGTATTCAAGAAGGATTAATTCCTACTAAGTTCTTTCACAAAACCTCTCATTCCCTTAGCTCAGCTAGTGGAGAGAAGCTCCAAATAAAGTATAAAATACCCAAGGCATATATATGTCAAGATAAGGTTTGTATTCCTACTAGTTTCCTACTAGTAAAAAACTTTACAAGCCAAGTTATACTTGGAACTCCATTTTTGAATAAAATATTTCCTGTAACACCCGAAAATTTAACTTTTGGACTGTCATGCGACTGGGGTCCAGTCGCATGGGGTTCAGGCGGCCGAAGGTCCAGTCGCCTGGAGCTCGGGCGATTGAACTGTAGCTTTAAGGGAGGGGAAGCCATCTCCCCTCCCCATACTTGCAAAACTCAGTCAAAAAGAAGAGAAGAGAGAAAGAAGAGAGGAAGAAGAGAAAAAGAGAGAAAAGTGGTGATTCGGGCTCGAAACTTGTCGAGTGACTAGTCCAAACGAAGCTCTTCATCTTCTTCTTGTTTGTGTGAGTTCTAGGACCCATCATTTACTTGTTTTCAAACAATTTTGGGGCTGGAACACATATAAACCGATTTTTGAAATGTGGGAGTTTGACCCATTTGGGTGTAATCGTGTGAAGTGTGTTTAAAGTGTGATTTTGGACTTGTATGTGCTTGTATGATGTCATTGTATGATTCCCTAAGGTTTAGGAGGACTAATTTGGGCTTGAAATGAGTTTGGAAGAGTTTGAAAGCCGTGTGTCACGGCTGCAGTTCGGGATGAACTCCAGTCGCTGCCCAGTTAGGGCTAGGCGACTAAAGGGCCAAACGGCCGACTGAGGGATGACTGAGGCTCAATCGCACAACTGAAGTTCAATCGCACGACTGTAGGTCCAGTCGCATAGATGCTCAGTCGCCTAGTGCCCAATCGCACGACTGAGAGTCCAGTCGCATAGGTGCTCATCCGCATTAGTCCCATTCGCATGATGTCCAATCGCCTGGTATTCATTCGCAAGATTGAGAGTCCATTCGCACGATTGTATATTCATTCGCATAGGTGCCCAATCGCATGATCCAGTGGCGTGGAGGCCATGCGATTGAAGTAGGACCAATCGCCCAAATAGGGCTGTTGTGTAGGAGGGGGAGATGTAGTTCAGCTACTGGCTTTCGGGAGAAGGGTAAGGGTAAGTAGTGATGTAATAGCTCCCGTAGGTACATGTGTGATAACTGTGAAGGCTTAGAAGTTACATCGAGCATGACAGTGATAGTACTGCACGTAAATGCATGATGTATGTATAATAAGTATGATGTAGCCCTATATGATGGTAATGACTGATGATTTGTAAATATCGACGTTCCTTGTTTCGATACGTGTTTATCTTTCCGTGACTTTACGTGTTACGATTAATGAATGAAATGAAAGTAATAAGAACATAAAGTGAAAGATAATGAAAGAGGAACATGATGAATGAATGCATGCATTAATGAATGAACGAATGAATGTAGGAAGAGGCTTGCAAGCAAATATATGGAGGTGCACACCCAATGAAGGTGTTAGCTCAACGGTGTGAGGGTTAGCTACCCCGAAGGATGCACATTGGGGTCAGTGTTTGTGATTGACAGTATGTATGGGATCCTTGCCGCTTGCCCTAGGTGACTGGATCAGCAGTAGTGCACAACGTTCGTGATTGATCATCACAGGTCCAGCAACAGCAGTAGTGCAGAATGTTCAGGGTATAGCATATGGCATTGATCCAGAACGAAAGAGGAAAGATAGGTGTACGTGTACTTGCCCTAGGTGACTGTAACACCCGGTTATAAAAAAATATAATAATAATAAATAAAAGAAAGAAAAGTATAAGGTCTAAGTGGAGGGACCAATAGTGTAAAAAGGACAAAAATCTTTGAAAAGTTGGTGTAAAGGTGGGCATGGGCGCCCACCCTCTTTTCACATCATCATCTTCTTCGGTTTTAGAGAGAGAGAGAGCAGAGAAACTCTCGGTCTTGTAGAAGAAGAAGAAGAAGTGAATGAATTCGAGGTAAGAATTCGTGGTTTTTACATGTTTATGACGAGTTTTATCCCAGTTACATGCTTATGTGCTTATGTTCTTGTGATTGTGCTCGGGTGTGTGTGTTGGTGTTGTTTTTAGGTGTTTGAACTCATTGCAAGCGGGTTGGAAAGGTAGAAACACCCAAGTTACATCAGGTGAGTTTCTAGACCCCATTTTTTACTTGTTTTAAAATATCTTTGGGGCTGAAAATGTATGAAAATGGTTTTTATAATGTTCAAGTATGTTTACCCGTATGCATTGTGCATGTTGTATGTTGATTTTGAAATGCTTATAGGTTATTCATGTTTAGAATAGGCATATTAAGCTTAGAACAAATGGGTTCGATGTTTGGGTTGAAAACAAACTGGAAATATGTTTGAACAGAAGGTCCATAGGCCTAGATAAGGCTCATGCGCCTGAAAATGACTTAGAAAAGTTTTAGGTAAGGTCATGTGCCCAAACAGGGCTCATGCGCCTGAAAAATAGGCTTAAAAGCCTAAGTGTGAGATGATGTGCCCAAACAGTAACCTCATGCGCCCAAAACTTGCCTTAGAAATATTCCAAGTAGGTTCTTGTGCCCACACAGGGCTCGTGTGCCCAAATAGTAACCTCATGAGCCTCAACAGTGCTCATGCGCTTGAATAGCTCATACGCCTGAAGTAAAAAAATGTTAAGTATAGGCTGGTGCACCTACATAGTGATGAAACTCCTGAACAGGGTTCATGCGCCCAAATAGTTCTCATGCGCCCAAATAGTTCTCATGCGCCCAAACACTTAGAAATTTTTATAGAATTTTCTGGGAGTCTGTGCTTTAGGGTTTTGACCGAGGTTAGCTAAGGGCTTATTAATGATGATGTTCCATGCATGATATGATTACTTATGATTGTTCCTAGTTATAGTTATTGCTACTACTAATTACTTATAGTGTGTGACTTTACGTGGTATGTAATTATCGTAACGTAAAGTATATCGTAATAATAAAGTGAAACAGCAATAAAGAAAAGAAGAGGAACATTAATAAAATGTTAAAAAGTCTTGCATGCTTATATGAGGGACACGACCGTGTTGTCGTTAGCTCAACTGTGTTGCGGGTTAGCTACCCTTTATGCACACAGGGTCAATCAATTGAGATTGGCAGGACCTTTGTAGCGTGCCCTGGGTGACTGGGTCGGCCATGTGCATAGTACACAGAGCCCTTTCGAGGGATATAGTTGACCCTTTCAGGGGATATAGTTGACCCTTTCGAGGGATACAGTTGACCCTTTCGGGGGATATAGATGGCCCATCACCCGTTTTCCATCACGCATATAGTTGGGGCATTGCGCATTGGTCCATACAGACAGTGAAACATAAAGTTAAAAGTTTACAGACAAGGCATACAGTACAGAGAACGAACAATATTTGTTCATATAGTTAATGCGTGCTCGCATACACAGTACAAAGTTGTATATTTTTCAAAAAGAGTATTTGCATATACAACACAAAGAAAGTATTTTATTACGTATAAAACTAGAGCTCACTCAGCTACGCTGACTTTTATACATTTTCAGTTGGCAGGTAATTATTGCTGAGGATGGCATGAGGGTGAAGCTACTTGGCAGGGAAAGACTGGCATCCATTCTTAATAGAAATCACTGTTGCTTTGTAATGTAGTTAAACTATTCTTTTGTAAACTGATTAAACCAAGGTGGATTGCTTAGCAATAGTGTTTATAATGAAATGAATGGCTTTTGTGAAATTAATTCCGCTGCTTAAATTTGTAAATCTATAATGTTTATTTTAATTACTGCTGTGAATGACCAACTGTGAGGTGCCCAGGATCGAGGCCTTAGCTCAACGGTGTATGGGTTAGCTACCCCGAAGGATGCACATTGGGGTCAGTCATTGTGATTGACCATATGTATGGGATCCTTGCCGCTTGCCCTGCGTGACTGGATCAGCAGTAGTGCACAACGTTCGTGATTGATCATCACAGGTCCAGCACCAGCAGTAGTGCACAATGTTCGGGGTATAGCGTATGGCATTGATCCAGAACGAAAGAGGAAACATAGGTGTACGTGTACTTGCCCTAGGTGACTGGATCAGCAGTAGTGCACAACGTTCGTGATTGATCATCATAGGTCCAACACCAGCAGTAGTGCATAATGTTTGGGGTATTGTACACGTCACCGAATGTAATGAACGTACGAATGAACGAATTGAACGTATGAATGAACGCAACGAACGTACACACGAGTGTAATGAATGTATGAATGTATTTAAGAGACGTATGAACAAAAGAAAGAATGTGAATGTTAATGATGAGGAGTACACGAACGAAAGTTAATGAACGAGTAACGAAGATAATAATAATGTTATCTATATGTACGTACGCTAAGTGATCGCGTGTATGTAAGAACGGTTTTAACGGAAGGAAAGTATGTTTCATTACAAAACTAGAACTCAATCAGCAACACTGACTTTTTATGTGTTTCCAGTTGGCAGGTAGTGTTGCTGAGGATGACGCGAGATGGCTACTCAGCTCTTTTAGGATGGCATTTCTTTGTTAATATTTTTGTAATATTTTATGTTAAATGTATTTAGAACACAAAGTGGTGTTTGTTGAGGATTCAAATAAACAAGATTACTTAACAAATCCTCTTACGACCACAAGTCACTGTTTATGACTATTTTGTAATTGATTTATGATGTAGTACTTTGTAAAAGCTTTTGTGATGAAATGAGATATCTCTTTTGAATGTTTCCGCTGCAATGTCTATTTAAATTAGCTGTAATATATATGCTTTATGTGCAATGAATGACCAACTGTGAGGTGCCCGGGATCGGGGCCTTACTAGTTGGTATCAGAGCCAAAGTTTAAGTGAAACGGGTAAATTTTCAAAATAAACCTTAACTTAAACTGAGAATGGGATGGAAAGGGAAGGGATGCCAATCTGAGTAGCTGCGTGCCATCAGGTATTTTCTTCATGTTAACCAGTAGTATGTGCGCATGTTATGTGTTTATGTGTTACTGTTAGATTTAGATACTAATGTAGTCAGGACAGTTAATGCTCGGGGTACGAAGAGTAAAGTAAGTGGCTAATCACAACTGGCCACTGTAATTAGGGACTTACTATACTTGACATAAACTGAGCTATTCCCTTGAATGACCGTGTTGGTGTTTGAACCTTTCAGTGTGTGATAGAGAATGGCCGGTGGTAGATCGTCTAAAGCTTCACGGGGTGGAGGTTGTGGCGGACGTGGTGCTGAACCACGGGCCATAAGAGGAAGACCTAGGGTGGAGAAAGTGGTTCATGAAGAACCCGAGACCCCTCATCAGGAGGGTGTAGACGAGAGCGCCAACTTGAGGGCCTCGGTAAAGGAGGCAGTGGTTGAAGAGGTGCATCAGGTCATGCAGACGATCTTACCGCCTGTGGTGACCGAAGTGATTAAGCCTGTTCGGGAAGGGGAAAGAAAAGAGAGGAACAGGTTCTCAGGAAGGCAGGAGCAGCCAGAGCCGGAAACGGTTCTTTCTGATGATGAAGAGGAAGAGGAGGAGGAGCCTGTGCACGAGTCAGCACGAGGCTGTAATTACAGGGCGTTTATGAGGTACAAGCCCCCTACTTTTGACGGTAATGGCACTGCTGCTGCTGCTCACTAATGCGTGAGGGAAATGGAGGCTGTCCTCGATATCAGCGAGTGCCAGGAGGACCAAAAGGTGAAGTTCGCTACGCACTCTTTCATGGATTTGGCTCTATGCTGGTGGGACAACATAGTCCAAGCTGAGGGTAGCAGGGCCATTGGAAGAATGAAGTTGTCCGATCTGAGAAGGTTGGTGATCGAGGAGTTCCGTCCTCATTGAGAAATGGACAAAGTTGAGAGAGAGTTCCTGCAGCTGGAGGCGGGGACGATGACCCACCAACAGTACACCACGAAGTTCAACGAAATGGCATGTTTGGTGCCGGATCTGGTGACATCTCTGTCGCGAGAGGTCAAGAGGTATATTCAGTGTTTGCTGGCGGATATTCGCGGGCATATGATCGTCGCCCGACCGAACACCTTTAGGTTGGCGGTGGACTTAGCGGGAAGACTGTATGATGAAAGGGCGGTAGTGGTGGTTGCTGAAGGTAGTAGAAGGAGTGGTGGTGACCGGAATTGGAATGGGAAGAGGTTTGGTCGGGGTAACGCTTTGACGAGCAACAAGAAGGCCCGGGTGGATGACCGTCGTGTAGCCACGCCGGGTACGGGAATGAAGAGGTGTAGTAAATGTGGGAAGGAGCATAGCGGGGAGTGTAGACAGGGGTTGAACGTCTATTTCAAGTGTGGAAAGCCTGGTCATATGGCTAGAGAGTGTAGGAGCATGAGGTGCTTCAACTGTGGGGAGAGTGACCATATGAATAAAGATTGCAAGAAGCCGAGGGCTGAGGGTTCCGGCGGGAAGACGGGGAATGAAGGACCGAGGGCAAACGCCAGGGCATTTATGATGACGCAGGAGGAGGCTAGGACGGACCCTGATTTTGTGTCCGGTACGTTTCTGGTGAACCAAACTTTAGCCTCTGTATTATTCGATTCGGGCGCCAGTAGGAATTTTATTTCTGCTGCTTTCTGTGCCAAACTGCATGTTATTAGTAGACGTGTGGACGTACCGTTTGATGTAGAAACTACGATAGGTAAGTCTACCAGGATTTCCGAGGTGATAGAGGGTTGTGATCTGGAATTAGAGGGCCACAAATTTCCAGTTAGACCATTTGCGATGACCTTGGGTGGTTTTGATTTGGTGCTTGGGATGGATTGGTTGGCGGACTTCGAGGCGAATATAGTGTGTCGAAAGAAGCTGATTCGTTTGATAGCGCCCGATGGGAGTTAAGTAACGGTTTATGGGGATCGGGTCATGACGATCCCGAAGATGATCTCGATGGTGGCGGCGGGAAAGTCTATGAGGCGTGGATGTAGCGCCTACTTATGTTATGTGAAGGATGTGGAAACGCCAACACCACAACTGTCTGATGTCCCGAGTGTGTGTGATTTTCCCGACGTGTTCCCGGAAGACTTATCGGGACTGCAACCTGACCGAGAGATTGAGTTTCAGATTGATCAGATACCAGGTGTCCAACCTGTTGCCAAAGCACCATATCGATTGGCTCCAATGGAAATGAAAGAGTTAATGGAGCAGTTGCAAGAGCTGCTAGATAAGGAGTTCATTAGACCAAGTATCTCACCTTGGGGTGCTCCGGTCCTATTTGTAAAGAAGAAAGACGGCAGTATGAGGATGTGCATCGACTACCGTGAGCTGAACAAGTTGACGGTGAAGAACCGATACCCCTTGCCAAGAATCGATGATTTGTTTGATCAACTTCAGATGCCAATTGGTGTTCAAGGATAGATCTTCAATCGGGCGACCATCAGCTGAAGGTGAAAGAGCAGGATATTCCTAAAACAGCTTTTCGCATGTGCTACGGTCACTACGAGTTTCTTGTCATGTCTTTTGGTTTGACTAATGCGCCAACTGCTTTCATGGATTAGATGAACCGAGTGTGTCGGCCCATGTTGGATAAATCAGTGATTGTGTTCATCGATGATATCCTGATTTATTCGAGGAGTGAGACTGAGCATGCCGGTCACATTCGAGAGGTTTTGGAGACGTTGAGAAGGGAGAAGTTGTATGCTAAATTCTCCAAATGTGTTATGGTTGGTGAAGTTCGATTCTTAGTTCACGTGGTGAATCCGGAGGGGATTATGGTTGACCCGGCAAAGGTGGAAGCGGTGATACAATGGAAGTCTCCAAAGACGCCATCCGAAATCCGAAGTTTCTTAGGTTTGGCGGGCTATTATAGAAGATTCATCCAAGACTTCTCAAAGATCGCTTCTCCACTAACCAAGTTGACCCGGAAAGATGTAAAGTTTGTATGGGGTCAAGCTCAAGAGAAGGCGTTCGAAGAGTTGAAGACGAGATTGACCCAAGCTCCTGTGCTGTCATTACCCGATGGAAGTGAAGATCTGGTGGTTTATTCTGATGCTTCCTACTCGGGATTGGGGTGCATGTTAATGCAGATAGGAAGGGTTATAGCCTATGCATCCCGACAGTTGAAAGTTCATGAGGTTAACTACCCTACTCATGACTTGGAGCTAGCAGCAGTGGTCTTTGCGTTAAAGATTTGGAGGCACTACCTGTCTGCGACGAAGTGCACCATTTTCACTGACCACAAGAGCTTGAAGTACTTCTTTGAGTAGAAGGATTTGAATATGAGGCAAAGGCGATGGTTGGAGCTTATAAAGGATTATGATTGTGAGATTCATTACCATCCGGGTAAAGCCAACGTGGTGGCGGATGCCCTTAGCCGAAAAGGGAGGCCCGAGCCGATTCGGGTGAAGGCGTACCAGCTGATTGTGACCTCAGACGTGATGAAGCAAGTCAAGGAGTTTCAAGATGAGGCACTGAAAGAAGATCAACTTAACTCTAAAAGAATGAGAGGTCTGGTCGCGAGTTGGGGGAAAACACATTCTGTGTTAGGACCCAGTTTGGACGTATGTGGATTCCTCGTCTTGGGGATCTACGAGTGAAGATTATGGATGAAGCCCACAAGACTCGATACTCTATTCATCCCGGTGCTACAAAGATGTATCAAGGCATGAAGAAAGATTATTGGTGGCCGGGTATGAAGCGTGATGTGGTGGAATATGTGAGTAAGTGCCTTACTTGTCTTCAAGTGAAGGCCGAGCGCCAAAAGCCGTATGGAAAGATTCAACCTTTGGACATACCGGAATAGAAGTGGGAGCACATCACCATGGATTTGATCACAGAGCTGCCGCGTACCCCGAAAGGGTATGATACTATATGGGTGAGCGTTGACCGATTGACGAAGAGCCTCACTTCCTACCGATGCGCGAGGCATATTCATCCGAGAGGTTGGCCGATCTTTTCATCAAGGAGATTGTGACTAGTCATGGTGTACCGGTGTCGATTGTATCTGATCGTGACACCCGGTTTACCTCCAAATTATGGAAGAAATTCCGCGACGCCATGGGGACGAGGTTACACATTAGCACGGTTATCATCCCCAAACTGATGGTCAGTCGGAAAGGACAATTCAGACGTTAGAGGACATGCTCCGGGCATTTGTGATTGATTTTGGGGGAAGTTGGGATGAGCACTTACCGTTAGCTGATTCTCGTATAATAACAGCTATAACGCCAGCATTAGCATGCCACCCTATGAGATGCTATAAGGTAGGAGATGCAGGACACCCGCTTGTTAGGGTGATATTGGTCAGAAGGAATTAGGGAGCATCGAAGTGATCGAGGCTACGGCTGAAAAGCTTGAAAAGATCAAGGCCTACATGAAGGCAGCCAAAGACAGACAGAAGTCGTATGCTGATAAACGACGTAGACCGATTGAGTTCCAGGTGGGTGACCGGGTTATGTTGAAGGTCTCACCTTGGAAGGGGATCATTCGGTTTAGAAAGCAGGGCAAGTTGAGCCCGAGATATATAGGCCCTTTCCGAATCATTGCTCGAGTAGGAGAGGTGGCCTATAGGTTGGAGTTACCAGATGAGTTAAGTGGAATTCACCCGACCTTCCACGTATCTCATCTGGGAAAGTGTTTGGCAGATGAAGATATGATTGTTCCACTGGAGGATATCGAAGTAGATGAACGGCTCAATTACGTGGAGCAACCAGTGGCGATCATCGATAGAAAAGAGAAGAGGCTGAGAAATAAAGTTGTTTCTCTTGTGCGTGTACAGTGGCAGCACAAGAAGGGATCCGAGACAACGTGGGAAACCGAAGAAGAAATGAGGCAGTGTTACCCACATTTGTTTGAGGAATACCAGGTTTCGGGGACGAAACCTAAATAAGGGGGGGTGGACTTGTAACACCCGGAAATTTGACTTTTGGAGTGTCATGCGACTGGGGGTCCAATAGCATGGTGTTCATGTGACTGAAGGTCCAGTCGCATGGGGTTTAGGCGGCCGAAGGTCCAGTCACCTGGAGCTTGGGTGACTGAACTGTAGCTTTAAGGGAGGGGCAACCATCTCCCCTCCCCACACTTGCAAAACTCAGTCAAAAAGATGAGAAGAGAGAAAGAAGAGAGGAAGAAGAGAAAAAGAGAGAAAAGTGGTGATTCGGGCTCGAAACTATTGGGGTTTTAACATGTCTATCAAAGTTGTTTAACCATTTTAAACATAAAACGCAGCGGATAATTATTATAACATCTTGTTAAAAATTTTACATAAACCATTTATGTTGATAAAACCCTTTAATGATGGATCTTATTGCATGAACAACTAACTTACAAATCAACCATAGAAAAGTGAAGAAAACTACGATTCAAGAATTTTCTTGAGATGAGAAGGATGATGATGATCTTGAAGGCAAGATTCCAACTAGCAATCCTCAAGTAGATGATACCCCAAGCTTGTAGAAACACCCTTCTTGCTAGGACTTGCAACACCACTTGAAAACCCACTTGAATCTCGAAATTTCCAGCCAAGAAAGAACTAGTTTTCACAGCTGAAAATGGATAATTTCAGCCCTAGAACCGAGTTCTAGAGAGAGTTCAAAGGGTTTTTTTTGTTTGCTTTGATTGTGTGTGAAAATGTGTCTAGATGCAAGAGTGTTTTATCTTCTCAATGTTGCATGCAAACAACCACTAATCAATGGGATTAACACCACATGGGACGGCCACAATGGGTCCCACATGTGGGTTTTCCCTCCCATTTGATATTTGTAAAATTTAACTCTCTTGCATTGCCATTTTATAAAATATAACCCTTACATTTTATAAAATTATAACACACATGTTGTTTGTTATTAATTAACTAACTTAAATAATAAAACAACTAATTTCCACAAACAAATTATCCATATAATGTTGTTTATTTTCAAAAGCAATGATTTAGAAAACCCATTTTCTAAATTGGTGTCATAATTTATTTGTTTGATCTTATCAACGAATAAATTATCCAATGGTGTTTGTTGAGCTTGTTATTGGGTATGACCCGACTTGGATCATATTACACTAGCCACATCAATTTAATATGTATCTTGGGCAGATCAATTCCTTCAATATCCCACTTGCACAAGATTCATAGAAGATTGATGCAAGCAGCAAATAACGCCTAGCAACGGTTTGCTACCCCTAATGTATATGACTAAGTGCCATTCAATAACATCATTCCTTTCAAGTACCTTACTTGTATATGATTTAGGTGAATCAATCATCTATCCTTTTGTTCAGATGTCATGTTAAATCCAAGGACACAGAATGATCATTCCTTGTTGATTTAACTTAATCAGGCCTTAGACATCTAACTCTCAACGAATAAGAGGAACAAATCCCATCTTGACTACATACGTTTCTCACAAACACCTCGTGTTATACCTGAACATATCCTTATGTACTGTCCACTATTTCAGGACAGTGAAGAATATGCTCAAGGTATAATACTTGGTGAATATCAAAACCCAATATGTATCTCAGGTCGGAGGATACCAAATGATATTCGCCTTTACTCAAATTTACTTATGATCAATCAATAAGATTCCATGTAGTAAACTTTGAGATGCGGGTTAGTCCAATATTTGTATCCCACAAATATCTATGAACCTTGGTAGCAACCCATTGCTCTATATTCATCCTTATGAATATCAACCAATCCAAGTTCATAATAGTCTTACCTTCAAACTTGTTCCCACAAGTATGAACGACTACGGACATTTAGAGTAAACATTTTACTCATGGATTAAACATGCTAAATTGGAATATTATTTGAAACATCATAACCAAATAATTTTATTCAAATAATAGAGAGTTCCATATATCCAAATACAAAATTTACAGATCAAATCCAATCACTAGAATATCGAAGTCCCATGGCACAAGTATGACCTTCATGCTTTGCCTTTTCAAGGAGCTTCGTGAGAGGATCCGCAATGTTTTGATCCGTGTGAACTTTGCGAATACATATCTTTCCTTTTTCAACTTCATCTCGTATGTAGTTGAATCTCCGCTCAATGTGCCTAGTCTTTTGATGAGCACGGGGTTCCTTGATTTGTGCAATCGCACCCTCGTTATCACAAAAGATCTCTAGGGGGTCCTGAATGGAAGGGACAACCCCTAGATCGGCAATGAATTTCTTCAACCATGCAGCTTCTTGAGCTGCCAATGAGGCGGCAACGTATTCTGATTCAGTAGTTGATAGAGCCACCACATCCTGCTTGGAGCTCTTCCAAGAAACCGCTCCTCTATTCAGAATGAAAATGTATCCCGATTGTGACCGAGAATCATCACGATCGGTTTGGAAACTTGCATCCGTGTAACCTTTTACAACGAGTTCCTCGTCACCAGATCCATAGATTCGGAACATATCTCTTGTCCTCCTTAGGTACTTAAGTATGTTCTTAACAGCCATCCAATGACTGTTTCCAAGATTCTGCTGGTAACGGCTTGTCATGCTTAAAGCGCATGACACGTCCGGTCGAGTGCATATCATTGCATACATGATGGATCCTATAGCAGATGCGTATGGGATTGCGTTCATGCTGTCTTGCTCATCCTTTGAGCTTGGACATTGAGTTGTACTCAATATCTTTCCTCTTTGAATAGGTACTGTACCTTTCTTAGAGTTTTCCATCTTGAACCTTTTCAAGATCTTATCAATGTATGCACTTTGATTCAAACCAATCAACCGCCTTGATCTATCCCTATAGATCTTTATTCCCAGAATATATGCGGCTTCACCAAGATCCTTGATGGAAAAACAGCTTCCAAGCCAGGCTTTTACACCTTCCAAGGTTGGAATGTCATTTCCAAATAGTAGTATGTCATCAACATACAACACTAGGAAGGTTATTGTGCTCCCACTAGCCTTCTTATACACACAAGTCTCATCAGCGTTTTTGATGAAGCCAAATTTCTTTACTTCCTCATCAAAACGGTGATTCCAGCTTCTCGATGCTTGTTTCAATCCATAGATTGATTTCTTCAACTTGCATACTTTATTAGGATGTTTTGGATCGACAAAACCTTCAGGCTGAACCATATAGACATCTTCCTCAAGATATCCATTTAGGAAAGCGGTTTTGACATCCATTTGCCAAATCTCATAATCATAATGAGCAGCTATGGCAAACAATATCCTTATAGACTTTAGCATCGCAACAGGTGAGAAGGTTTCATCATAATCAACCCCTTGAGTTTAAGTGAAACACTTTGCTACAAGTCTAGCTTTATAAGTATCCAAGTTTCCATGCATATCGGTTTTCTTCTTGAGAACCCACTTACTTCCAACTACCTTGGAATTAAGAGGTGGTACAACAAGTTCCCAAACTTGGTTGTCATACATGGATTGCATCTCAACGTTCATGGCTTCTAGCCATTTGTCACAATCCGCATTGGACATTGCATTATGGTATGTGGTTGGTTCATCAGAATCTACCACATAGCATCCATCCATGAAAAATCCATATCTTTCAGGTGGATTACTAGTTCTACCACTTCTGCGAACGTCTTGTGTGTATTGATCAACCCCTTGATCTTCCTCAACATCCTCATGTTGAGTGCTAGTTTCAACCAAACGTGTATCGGGTTGTGTTTCTTGATCCTCTTCAAGATCCACTGTTCTACTGCCAGCTCCTTCCATAAGGAACTTTGCTTCTAAGAACTCACCCTTTCTGGCAACAAACACCTTTTGTTCCAGTGGATCGTAGAAATAATAACCCATAGAATCTCTAGGATATCCAACAAAGATACACTTGGTGGATCGGACTTCCAACTTGTTTAGGGTGGGAGTCTTAACATAAGCCTCACATCCCCAAACCCTTAAGTATGATAGGGATGGAACTCTTCCATGCCATATCTCAAAAGGTGTCCTTTCCACCTTTTTGGTTGGGGCCATATTTAGAATACGGGCCGCGGAGAGCAAAGCGAAACCCCAAAATGATAGAGGTAATGTGCTTTTAGCCATCATAGATCGGACCATATCCAATAAGGTTCGATTCCTCCTCTCACACACACCATTATGTTGTGGTGTTCGAGGTGGAGTGAGTTGTGAGACAATCCCACAATTCCTAAGATGATCTTGAAAAACATCACTTAGGTATTTACCTCCTATATCGGTACGGAGAATTTTAATTGACTTATTGAGTTGATTTTCTACTTCATTCTTGAAGATTTTGAACATTTCAAAAGCTTCATCTTTGTGCCTTAATAAGTACACATACCCATAGCGACTATAGTCGTCGGTAAAGGTAATGAAGTATCTTTCACCATTCCTAGTCATTGGCTTAAAATGAACCACATACATCCGAATGTATGATTCCTAATAAATCTTTTGCCCTTTCAGTAGTTCCACTAAAGGGCGCCTTAGTCATCTTGCCTTGTAAACAAGATTCACAAACATCAAATGAATCACATTCATTTGTTTTTAAAAGACCATTCTTTTGAAGTGTTTGTAAACGTTTCTTGTTTATATGACCAAGACGACAATGCCAAAGATAGGTATCACTCAAGTCCAACTTGAGCTTCTTGGTGTTAGTTTGGTACAATGAACTATTTAAAGTATTTTCATGAACCAATTCATAAATACCATTAATTGGTGTAGCTTTAAAATAGAACATACCATTTAAAGAAACATGAATATCATTTTCAATAAAAGATAATACATAATCATAATGTCTTAATTGAGATACAGAAATAATGTTCCTAGTCAAACTAGGAGCATACAAAACATTCTTCAAAATAACTTCCAAACCACTTGGAAGTCTTAGGATGTAGTCCCCACGAGCTTCAACTAAGACTTTAGTTCCATTGCCCATGAAGAGGCTAACATCCCCTTTCTTGAAGTCCCTACTTCTTGTGAACCCCTGCAACAAATTACAAATATGAGTTCCACATCCGGTATCCAATACCCATGTGTTCGAAGATGTAACATTAAGATCAATATGAATCATGTATATTGTACCTGAGGTCTGCCCGGCATTCCTCTTGGCTTTCAACTCTTGGAGATGGACAGGACAATTCCTTGCCTAATGTCCTATCTCCCCACACTTGAAGCATGGGTCATTAGTAGCAACCTTTTGCTTCTTCTCTTGTGGTTTGGGTGGTACCCTTACCACCCCTTTCCCTTTTCCCCAAACGGGTCCCTTACCCTTGGCAACCTTTGCCTTGGGTGTGCGATGAGGCCTCTTGTTGTTCCCACCTTCATTGATGGTGAGAACGGGTAAAACCTTTTTACCCATGGCCGCCTCGGCCGTTTTGAGCATTGAGTGAAGCTCACCAATGCTTTTGTCCCATGCATTCATGTTGTAGTTCAACACGAATGTCTCGAACTTCTTGGTTAGGCCATTTAGGATCAAATCCGTGGCCAACTCCTTCGAGACGGGACAATTTAGCCTCTCGAGGCGGTCAATATGACTTTTCATCTTAAGTACATAAGATGAAACAGATTGGTTGTCGTCCATACGACATGCATGGAGCGCTTGAACCGTTTCGAACCGCTCAACCCTTGCTTGCTGTTGGAACGTTTCCTTCTGCTGGGTTATCATGTCGTAAGCTCCATGATGTTCATACTCCTTTTGGAGATCCGGAGTCATGCTCGCTAGCATAAGACAAGACACTTGGACGGAGTCCTCAGTGTATTTCAGCCAATCGTTAAAGGCCTCCTCATCATCCTCGTTAGGTTGATCGGGGATAGGGTCGTCTAAAACATATGATCTTCTCTCTTGCTTGAGAACAATTCTCAAGTTTCGATACCAATCAATAAAGTTGTTATGATGTAGACGTTCCTTTTGGAGGATCGCTCGTAGTGATTGGTTTGACGCGGACGAATTATCGTGATTTTCATTATTGGTGGCCATCTACAAAATTTAACAAAGATCAATTTTAGTATTTTCGATATTGCTTATTTTAATATTTAATGCCTTTTAAGGTCAATTTTGTATTAAAATCTAGAACCCAACATTACATTTAAATTGTGGTTAGGTGACCTTTATCCCACTATTTAAATTAATAAGGTGATCAACGATTGACGATTGCAACCATTTGCAACTTCTAGAGGCATGGGATCGACTTTTAAGCATCATATGCAAAGTCGGCATGTTAATCCCATCAACACCTATTTGGAAACCATATTTTAGGTGATCCATTCAACATGGTTTGCAAATCAAGTTACCCTACTTGCACACACATGTGAGTTTACCAACATAGGTGGTTAGGTGACCTTTATCCCACCAATGTGGTTTTCCCACCTTAAGTCACAAGTTCCCTCAAAATGGTTAGGTGACCTTTATCCCATTAAGAGTTTCCAAATGACTTAAGTGTTGTGCAAAAGGATGGTGTTAAACTTGTTTGATAAATGTTTAGAGGTTTCATAATTCTAGTTTAGAAAACTCTATGTACTATATGATTGTATGCATTCAATCCATATGGTACCCTATTGGTTCTTTTAAATAAAACCCATTTTATTTTGCAAATCATTAACTCCTTTTATAGAACCATTCTATTTATTCTTAATGATTTGAGAACCAATTACTTGTTTTATGTTTGTTTTAGTTGACAGTTTGTTAATCATATCCAAATATTCAAACAAACATCATCACATGCATTCAACCAAACATAAACAAAACATTCATATATGCATAACAAAGCATACTAAGTTGATCACACTTGTTTAGCCAAAACAAGTGTGTCAAATGGTCATGTCCTAAGGGTTATGAATCATGAAACATGGTTGACCAAAGGGGACTCCCACTTGAAACCATATCTTCAAGAATCCTCTTTGTCCATCTTTTCTTCAAACCTTGATCTTGAGCATCCTTTACAAATATATATCCTAATACATCTTTCTTGTAAAGAAAAACTCCTAATCTATTTATTACATGCCATATGAATAAATAAATTACAAGACTAGACTTGAAACAAAAATTAGATTATTACAAGCCCAAATGAATGAATCAAGACAACCAATAAATCAATCCACAAGGTCTAGGCTTTGTTATGCATAACCAAACAACATATCCAAATATGTAAATCATCCAACTCAAGCATGGTTTCATTTAATTAAAAAATCCAACCAAAAAAAACTTTTTTTTATTAACTGCTGCGACAGCAGCATATTATTAAAAAAAATTGGATTTTTCAACTTTTTAACAAATTTAAAACAACATGATTCAAGCCATCTCAATGCATATAAGATTAACCAACTTGAATCAAGAGAAACCAAGCTAAATCTTGAGTTCTAGGGTTTCTAATAACCCAAGAAAAGGCTCAAAATTTCGATCTAAAGAAGTTAGTGTCCATGCAACCGGCTCTAGATGCCATTATTGGGGTTTTAACATGTCTATCAAAGTTGTTTAACCATTTTAAACATAAAACGCAGCGGATAATTATTATAACATCTTGTTAAAAGTTTTACATAAACCATTTATGTTGATAAAACCCTTTAATGATGGATCTTATTGCATGAACAACTAACTTACAAATCAACCATAGAAAAGTGAAGAAAACTACGATTCAAGACTTTTCTTGAGATGAGAAGGATGATGATGATCTTGAAGGCAAGATTCCAACTAGCAATCCTCAAGTAGATGATACCCCAAGCTTGTAGAAACACCCTTCTTGCTAGGACTTGCAACACCACTTGAAAACCCACTTGAATCTCGAAATTTCCAGCCAAGAAAGAACTAGTTTTCACAGCTGAAAATGGATAATTTCAGCCCTAGAACCGAGTTCTAGAGAGAGTTCAAAGGGTTTTTTTTGTTTGCTTTGATTGTGTGTGAAAATGTGTCGAGATGCAAGAGTGTTTTATCTTCTCAATGTTGCATGCAAAACAACCACTAATCAATGGGATTAACACCACATGGGACGGCCACAATGGGTCCCACATGTGGGTTTTCCCTCCCATTTGATATTTGTAAAATTTAACTCTCTTGCATTGCCATTTTATAAAATATAACCCTTACATTTTATAAAATTATAACACACATGTTGTTTGTTATTAATTAACTAACTTAAATAATAAAACAACTAATTTCCACAAACAAATTATCCATATAATGTTGTTTATTTTCAAAAGCAATGATTTAGAAAACCCATTTTCTAAATTGGTGTCATAATTTATTTGTTTGATCTTATCAACGAATAAATTATCCAATGGTGTTTGTTTAGCTTGTTATTGGGTATGACCCGACTTGGATCATATTACACTAGCCACATCAATTTAATATGTATCTTGGGCAGATCAATTCCTTCAGAAACTTGTCGAGTGACTACTCCAAATGAAGCTCTTCATCTTCTTCTTGTTTGTGTGAGTTCTAGGACCCCTCATATACATGTTTTCAAACGGTTTTGGGGCTGGAACACATATAAACCCGTTTTTGAAATGTGGGAGTTTGACCCATTTGGGTGTAATCGTGTGTAGTGTGTTTAAAGTGTGATTTTGGACTTGTATGTGCTTGTATGATGTCATGGTATGATTCCTTAAGGTTTAGAAGGACTAATTTGGGCTTGAAATGAGTTTGGAAGAGTTTGAAGGCCGTGTGTCGCGGCTGCAGTTCGGGATGAACTCAAGTCGCTGCCCAGTTAGGGCTAGGCGATTGAAGGGCCAATCGGCCGACAGAGGGACGACTGAGACTCAATCGCACGACTGAAGTTCAATCGCACGACTGGAGGCCCAGTCGCATAGATGCTCAGTCGCCTAGTGCCCAATCGCACGACTGAGAGTCCAGTCGCATAGGTGCTCATCCGCATTAGTCCCATTCACATGATGTCCAATCTCCTGGTATTCATTCGTACGATTGAGAGTCCATTCGCACGATTGTATGTTCATTCGCATAGGTGCCCAATCGCATGATCCAGTCGTGTGGAGGCCATGCGACTGAAGTAGGCCCAATCGCCCAAATAGGGCTATTGTGTACGAGGGGGAGATGTAGTCCAGCTACTGGCCTTTGGGAGAAGGGTAAGGGTAAGTAGTGATGTAATAGCTCCCGTAGGTACATGTGTGATAACTGTCGAGGCTTAGAAGTTACGTCGGGCATGACAGTGATAGTATTGCACGTAAATGCATGATGTATGTATAATAAGTATGATGTAGCCCTATATGATGGTAATGACTGATGATTTGTAAATATCGATGTTCCTCGTTTCGATACGTGTTTATCTTTCCGTGACTTTACATGTTACGATTAATGAATGAAACGAAAGTAATAGGAACGTAAAGTGAAAGATAATTAAAGAGGAATATGATGAATGAATGCATGCATTAATGAATGAACGAATGAATGTAAGAAAACGCTTGCAAGCAAATGTATGGAGGTGCACACCCAATGAAGGTGTTAGCTCAACGGTGTGCGGGTTAGCTACCCCGAAGGATGCACATTGGGGTCAGTCTTTGTGATTGACCATATGTATGGGATCCCTGCCGCTTGCCCTAGGTGACTTGATCAGCAGTAGTGCACAACGTTCGTGATTGATCATCACAGGTCCAGCACCAGCAGTAGTGCATAATGTTTGGGATATTGTACACGTCACCGAATGTAATGAACGTACGAATGAACGAATTGAACATATGAATGAACGCAACGAATGTACAGACGAATGCAATGAATGTATGAATGTATGTAAGAGACGTATGAACAACAGAAAGAATTTGAATGTTAATGATGAACAGTACACGAACGAAAGTTAATGAACGACTAACAAAGATAATAATAATGTTATCTATATGTACGTACGCTGTGTGATCGCATGTATGTAAGAACGGTTTTAACGGAAGAAAAGTATGTTTCATTACAAAACTAGAACTCACTCTGCAACGCTAACTTTTTATGTGTTTCCAGTTGGCAGGTAGTGTTGCTGAGGATGGCACGAGACGACTACTCAGCTCTTTTGGGATGGCATTTCCTTGTTAATATTTTTGTAATATATTATGTTAAATGTATTTAGAACACAAAGTGGTGTTTGTTGAGGATTCGGATAAACGGGATTACTTAAGGAATCCTCTTACTACCACAAGTTACTGTTTATGACTATTTTGTAATTGATTTACGATGTAGTACTTTGTAAAAGCTTTTATGATGAAATGAGATATCTCTTTTGAATGTTTCCGTTGCAATGTCTATTTAAATTAGCTGTAAAATATATGATTTATGTGCAATAAATGACCAACTGTGAGGTGCTCGGGATCGGGGCCTTACATTTCCTTTGAAGTATATAGATACTAAAGGAATCCTTTGATCACTCCAAGGAAAAGAGACATATTTTCTTTTTATTGTAAATCCAATATCAAAAGAAATCAATCAAGTAAAACATTTATAGAATAAGAAACATTCTCTTAATGAGAAGAAACATTCTCTTAATTAGAAGAAACAATTAGGGCAATTCTGTGACCAGTTTGGCATAGAATCAACCTCTAGACCTAGGAAGCCTAAAAAAGAGTCTTCCCCTCGGAAGTATCATAAGAGGAAAAAGAAAAAAGAAGAAAGAAAACTTGATAGGAAAAGAAAGTATGAAGAAAAATCTTCATATAAACCTCTTATTAAATGTAGGAGATGTGGCAAAATAGGTCACAAAGCAAGGACTTGCTGGGTAAAGAAAAAGATTAATAAGCTAGAAGATAGAGAATTAAAAGAAAAGATTTCAGAAATTCTTTTAAACACAGACTCTGAATCAGAATCTGAACAATCTTTTTCCAGAAAATGAAAATATAAACATTATAGATAATGATAGTTTTTATACCACAGAAGAGAAGGAAGATATTCCCTGTTCTAGTGTTTGCAAACAAGATTGTTGTAAAAACTCTTCAGATATTGAAGAAAAAGATTTATATCAACTTGTCTCACAATTCCAAGGATTGGAATTGAATGTTCTAACAAATGAGATTTTAGATATTCTAAAACTAATTGAAGATAATTCTTTAAAAGAAAAAAAAATTCAAACGTTTCTAAAAGACACAGAAGGGGAAACCTCTTCTAGTGTGCTGCAAAAGGATTTAAAACCTTTTCATTAGCAGAACTAAAAAGACAGCTAAATGAAAAAATAAAATTCAAAAACCTCTAGATATACAGGATTTGAAAAAAGAAATTGATTATCTAAAATTCGAAGTGAAAATACTTCAACAAGATAATAAAAATCTATAGAAAAGAGTCATAACTATTGAAACCTCAAAAATCCTATATCGTTTAGACAAATTATTCAACAAGAACAAGAAAGTTTAGGATTTTTAGATAGTTTATTAGAAATCATCACTACCCAGAAATGGCATATCAGAATAAAACTTCTGATAAGTGATAGATTTTTCATAGAAGTCACAGCACTAGTTGATAGTGGTGCTGATTTAAATTGTATTCAAGAAGGATTAATTTCTACTGAGTACTTTCACAAAACCTCTCATTCCCTTAGCTCAGCTAGTGCAGAGAAGCTCCAAATAAAGTATAAATACCCAAGGCATATATATGTCAAGATAAGGTTTGCATTCCTACTAGTTCCCTACTAGTAAAAAACCTTACAAGCCAAGTTATACTTGGAACTCCATTTTAGAATAAAATATTTCCTTTGAAGTATATAGATACTAAAGGAATCCTTGGATCATTCCAAGGAAAAGAGATATATTTTCCTTTTATTGTAAATCCAATATCAAAAGAAATCAATCAAGTAAAAGAAAATATTTTACAAGAAAAGATTAATCAATTGAATTCTTACAAAAAGAAATATTTTCTTTGAGCATCAGGAGAAAATACAAAACCCTAAATTACAGGGAAAAATAAAACTAATTGAAAACCAATTTAGTTGAAAAATATGTAATGACCATCCGAATGCGTTTTGGGAAAGGAAGAAATATATTATTTCTCTTCCTTATGAAAATGATTTCAAAGAAAATCAAATTCCAACCAAGGCAAGACCATGTCAAATGAATACATAATATATGGAATTCTGTAAGAAAGAAATTAAATCTTTATTAGACAAAAATCTAATAAGAGATTAAAAATCCACTTGGTCTTGTACAGCCTTTTATGTAAATAAACATTCAGAACAAGAAAGGGGTGTTCCAAGGCTGGTAATCAACTATAAACCCCTAAATAAAGTCTTAAAATGGATAAGATATCCTATACCAAATAAAAAAGTTTTCTATTACTCAGCCTCTAGTTTGACAGGATCTCAGCCTCTAGTTTGATCAATCAGATTGTTTTTGCAGCGGATTTAGCACGAAATTAGCACTTAAAGAAAGAACACAAGATATTTTGCATTTAAAAGTACAAAAATAGAGAGAGAGAAAAGTTCTGCGAAAAAGAAGATTTTCTATTACTCAACACGTTTCGGCACTTAATACAGCATGGTTCACCATCCTTTTATAGGCGGCAAAAGTATGGGCGATGATGTCACTTGACAGTGACATCTACCGATTATTAAACTTACAACTGATAGAACATAAAACTACTGAAGATGTCAACAGCTGACATCTTCTTACAAAAGTGTTCTACCTATTACAAGTACTGAAAAGGAAACTACCGAAAAGCCTATGACTGAAGAACAAACTCTTCAGTCGTTTATAACTACTGAACTATAACAGCTGAAGAACATGCTCTTCAGCTGTTGTACAAACTACTAAAACTAAATATAAAATTACTGAAATGAAAAACCATCACAACAACTGAGGAATACTCTTTCAGCTGTTGTGACAAACTCTGAATCTTAGCACTTGGTTCTTCAGACTTGGGCTTCAGATGATGTATCAGCTGATGACTTCAGTAGATGTCATCAGCTGTTGTCTTCAGTCTTTGTCTTCAGACTTTGTGCATCAGTAGATGATCTTCAGTTCTTTAGTTCTTCAACTTTGATCTTCAGCACTTGTCTTCAGTACTTGAAGTCTTCAGTACTTGTATGTTTCAGTTCTTCAGACTTCAGTACTTGTCTTCAGCACTTTAGATTCTTCAGCTGTTGTACTTCAGATCTTTGATCTTCAGACTTTGATTCTTCAGACTTTGTCAGAACAGCTGATGGGAGTCTTCAGCAGTTGTTGTAATGACATGTGGGACTTAGAGGTTTTCCTGATCTTGGCTCATTGGTTCTTTTGGTCCAACAAACTCCCCCTGAACCAATGCAGCCAAAACCTCTAATTATTTGTTGTCCCACTTGTTGTTGGCATAAAGATTGGTCTATTTCCTTCTGGATCAGATCAGAAGTTGACCCTGATAAGCACTGGCCTGAGAGGTTGTCTCTAAGATTTGATTGGCTGAGTATGGATGGGAGCTTTGTTTTGGGGAATTGGACACAGAGCTGTTGTCCCATCCATGAGATCTACCTCCCACGTACGAGCCGGTAGGATTCTCGGGTGTAGGCTTGAACAAATATCATCTGCTCTTTTTGGTTAAGTCTTCAGCCGCACCTTCGAATAACCCCTCCTGGCCGTACCGCTCTGTGACATACTTGGCCTGTTTTCCATTTTTGAGCTCAACTGTTGTGATTTTCCTATATGCAAATTCATCTGGGTGTCTTCCTTCTAACAACAAGTTGAGCTCATCCTTATGGAAGTTCTCAAGCCTCTTATAGACTAAGCCCTTCCTCACCACCCTATTGTCTAACAATTTTTGGGGTGGCTGCTTAGCTCTATAGGCTTTCTCGAACTCCTCTACTATTTCCCAGGGTGTTACTACAAGAGCCACAGAGATCACTTCATCTACAACTCTCTTAAGTTGGCTCTTGTATCTCACAGGCATATCTTTTTGGACTATCCTGTGAGCCACCCTAGGATCAGGCCAAGTCCTCACTCCTTCCTTATCATATTGAAAGGTTTGCTTAAGAGTGAAGAGTCTCAGAGCCTCCTTCTTCATATTCATAATAGAAGTAGAAGCAGCATATGATTTGTCAATGCTTTTCAGCATTTCCTCATCGTGTAATCTTTGCTGCTCCTCTTCTTCTAATTTTACCCTCACAGTGTCCATCTGTGAGGTGGGAGTGATGGTTTGAGGTTTGGCTTTGGGTAGAGAGATGACTGCTGAAAGGGGCAGTCTATCCTCCTCATCCTCCTTCTTCATCTTCTTGCAGCCTCAACACCCTTCTCTTCTTCTTCAAGGGTGGATCATTGGCTGCGGGTTTTGATGGTGAAGGGGTTGGTTTTGTGGGTTGTGTTTGGTGGTTGGTGTGGGAATGTTGGTAGGCACTGCTAGCAATCTAGAGATAAGAGATGTTTTGGTCTGTTTTGCTAGCAGTGTCCTGTTCCCATCACCGGCTTCTGAGAGGGCCTCAGCAACCAGTCCTTTGTGAAATCACCAGCTGAACAGATCTTGGTGGCTATAGCAAGATTCTGTCCTTGGTCCATGCTTTGACATCAAGGACTGGCCTGCCCAGATACTTCGAAATGAATCTACTCATAGCCTCGAGTCTCTTTTTGTCCTCTTGGCTATAAGTAGACCATCGGTACTCAATCTCTTTTCTCTCCATATTTCTGATCTCCCGATCTAGCATGGCAGTGTCCTTGTCAAAGCCTTGCCTGAACAGCTGATCAATGACAGAGTCCATTGATCTGCTTTGTTCAGCATCAGCCTCCTTGACAAGGGCTGCTAGATCAGAGTCAACCCTCTCTCCTTCCTTCTCTCCCTTTTTCTTTTGATAAGTGACACTGAAATCCTTTTGGATTTCAGCCACTTCAATATGCTCATTCTCCTCCCTCACTTTCCTCTTCCCTTTCTCCTTCACCCTAACACTCTCCTCAGCCTTCTCACTCTCAACTACCTCGTCTCTTTCTACTTCTAACTCCTCCTCTCCCCTCTACCTCTTAGCTTGCACTGATGTCTCCCCCTTTTTGGGTGCATTGGTTGGGGTTTGACTATCAGCAAGCGCCTTAGCAATGGCAACCTCCACCATGGGTTGGATGTGAGTGGGAGCCTCTCATCAATGGTTTTTATGACAATATCTGTTATTATGGGTGTGATGAGAGGCAGGGATTTCTGGAGGATAGCATCTGCTGCTCTGGGGGGTTCTGGCCCTGAGAGCTAGTTCCAGAAGCAGGGGTAGGTGGCCGAGTTTGTGGGAGTGTCTCAGTGTTTATGAGACCTTCGGGTGAAGGTGCCATCTGTGGGTTTGTGGTGGCAGATGGACTTCTATCTTGAGTCATTTGAGCAAGCAGCTCTTTGAGTCTGCTTATCTCATCTTCTAAGATAGTGTTTTGAGCGACTACATCAAAGAAGAAGCTCAGGTCATCATCAGTGTGAACTGAATCACCTGACCTCCTGACTATGTTAGGATGTACATGCTCTGAGTGTGGCTCAGGAGTAGCATGTGCCCCTTGGTATTGGTACTAGGGACTTCCAGCCTCCGGATTGGATCCATCATCGGCAGTTGCCTCTGGTGAGGTCTTATTGATGTTACCAGCTTCACCCTGCTCAGATGTTGATGCAGAGGAAGTGGCAGCCTCACCAGAATGACCTATCTCCCTAGCCACACTGGGAGATTGGACATGTGATTCTCTATGCTGTGGGCTCCCACCGGCACTTGTGTCCACCCTCTCTTCGGTTGGAGTCTCCCCAGTTGTAAGTGGTTTCTGGGGAGAGGGTGGAGTGCTCAGGTAGGTCAGCACTTGGGCGATTGTCAAGGTAGGGCTTTGTGGGGCGGTTTCAGTGGGAGATGGGCTTGAAGCAAAGTGCACATGTGGAGGACTGTGCATTTCAATGGCAGTCTTCTCAAGTGAGATAGACCACAGAATTGTGGTTGCCCCAGAAGTGGTTGCATCAGGCTCCTGTTGAGAGGAAGCCTGTGCGGTTGTGGTGGGTGGAGTCTGGTAGCTGCTGGGAGAATCGAACCAGCAGCCACATCCTGCATTTTGTTGCAGGGGCATCCTCAGGGGACTCATTTCCCTGAGTAGCCTTTTTGGGCTTCTTTTTGGTTTTTGGTTTGGTGGGGACTTTGGATTTGGAGGTGGAGGCTGTGGGTTCCTGCTGCGTGGGTTTTCGCAGCCGGCCAGCCTGTTTTAGTGTGTGGTCGGTGTTATGGCTGGAGTATACCTAGGCTAGAACAGCCATGGCAGGGACCCCAGTGCCAACAAGTCCCTCAGCTTGAAGCTGGTCTGTTATCGTGGCCATAATGAACGTAGGATATAAAATCCATCGGTTTAAAACAGGTTTAGCAGCCATGTCTTTGAGTTCCAAAAATATAATTTCAGTAAAATTTAGTGTTGTTTCTGAAAGATAGAATATAATACCTGTTGCCACCTTGTTGACATCTGGTCCCATGAAGAGGTTTTGGGGGCCAGACACACATTCACCATGTGAAAAATTAGGCGTTGAGAGTCTGGGAAGTGTTTCTTCAACAAGGTGGAGGCGGAGAGGTCACCCTGATAGTCGTTGGATGTGAAGGATAGATCGAGGGTGCCTTTGGGGTAAGAGGTTGGGTAGGTGGCATCCTCCAGCTTTAGGGTTTGGTGCAAAGTAGCTGGAGTGATAACCACGGGGTGGTTGTTGACGGAGGTCCGGAGAGAGACCTCGCCATCTTGCTCTCCGGTTTGGACGGTGATATTTGTCCAGAACTCTGTCAGGGAGTCGGTGTAGATTGTGGGGTTCAAAAGAAATGCCGTTTGGTAAGGTGAGTCGTTCATAAGATCGACGGCATGGTGAAATTTTGGCCATAATGGCGATTTGGTGAGATGAGCGACACAGTTGTGTCGAGGTTTGAGTTACATGGTCGCCATTAATGGTGTATGGGAGGTTCAAGGTTTTGAAAAGTTAGGTCAAGTGAAGAGTAAATGCTCTGAAGGTTGGGTATTTATATGGTAGGGCAAAGGCTGAAAGAAAACTACTGAAGGTGTTGGTGTTAGTTATCAGTTGTTGAAACTACTAATGACGTGGTTTTAACCTTCAGTGGTTATAACATCTGAGGACTTGGTCTTAGTCTTCAGTAGTTGAAACTACTGAAACCTTGGTTTTGTCCTTCAGATGTTGTAAACGGCTGAAGACTTGTTGTCAGTCTTCAGTAGTTATAAACTACTGAAGATCTGGTTTTCATCTTCAGACGTTGTAACAACTGAAGACTTGGTGTTAGTCTTCAGTAGTTGTAAACTACTCATATCAGTAGTTGTGAACTACTGAAGACATGGTATTGCTTCAGTTGTTGTAAACAACTGAGGACTTGGTGTTAGTCATCAGTAGTTGTGAAACTACTGAAGACGGTTTTGTCCTTCAGTTGTTTGGGATATGAAACAGCAGCTGTTGGCATCAGCTGATGAGAAATTACTCATCAGCTGTTTCCGTCAAATCAGTTGTTTCATGCTAGCCTCTACACTTACTCATCAGCTCTTTGGCTGATTTTCAGATGTTTCATTGACCCTTCAGCTCTTGTGAATATTTATGCCTTCAGCTCTTGTGATCAGATGTTACAAGTGCTGATGAAATACTCTTCAGAGCTGGTGAACAAATTTTGTCTTCAGTACTTGTGTAAGATTACACATCAGTACTTGTGAGCAAAATTTGTTCTTCAGTACTTATTTGTTTGAAAATCATACATCAGTAGTTGTAATCCACCTCACTACATCAGTTGTTTTCAAAAATAATGTACATCAGTACTTTGAAGCATTTTAGTCTTCAGTAGTTGTGAAGAGCTGAAGACTAAATTACTCATCAGTACTTATATTTGACCTTTGCTCATCAGTAGTTGTGAAGTAAGAGCATCAGCATTGGTCAAATTATTCTAGCTGCAGCATACCAAGCCTTAGTACCAAATTTTGGAATGTAGCACTATCTAAAGGCTTAGTAAAAATGTCTGCAAGCTCATCAGCACTAGGCACAAACTTAGGATCAATCAGACCTTTTTCATAGCAATCCCTGATAAAATGATGTCTGATCTCTATATGTTTGGTCCTAGAGTGCTGGACTGGATTTTTAACAATACAAAGAGCTGAAGCACTATCCATTAGTAATGGAGTCTTAGTCTCAGTAATGCCATAATCCAGAAGTTGGTTCTGAAGCCAGAGTATCTGAGAGGTACAACTTGCAGCAGCAATGTACTCAGCTTCAGCAGTGGATGTAGCAATTGATGTTTGTTTCTACTCTGCCAAGAAACTAAACAATTGCCTAGGAATTGGCAACCACCAGAAGTGGATTTTCTGGTGACTTTGCATCCTGCATAGTCACTATCAGAGAAAGCAACTAATTTGCAAGAATGCCCAGTTGAATACCAAAGACCTAGTGATTGGGTACCTTGCAGATATCTAAAGATCCTTTTGACTGCAATCAAATGGGATTCTTTAGGTGCAGCCTGAAATCTAGCACAAGCACATGTTGCAAATATGATGTCTGGCCTAGAAGCTGTAAGGTACATCAAGGACCCAATCATACATCTGTAAAGGGTTTCATCAACCGCTTTACCTTTCTGATCTACATCTAGTTGTGTGATGCTGCTCATGGGAGTAGAACAGGGCTTACAGGTTTGTAAATCAAACTTATTCAACAACTCTTTGGTATATTTGGACTGATGGATGAAGATTCCATCATCCTGTTGTTTGATTTGCGAACCTAGAAAGAACTGTAATTCTCCCATAGCACTCATTTCAAACCTTAGCTTCATGAGCTTTGTAAATTCATCACACAACTTTGGATCAGAGGATGCAAAGATGATGTCATCTACATAAATTTGAACAAGGAGCTTATGTTGCCCACAGTCTTGATGAATAAGGTTTTATCAATGGTGCCTCTAGTGAACTTATTCTCTAAAGAAAAGTTGATAGTGTCTCATACCAAGCTCTAGGAGCTTGCTTCAGCCCATAAAGAGCCTTATCAAGCTTGTACACCCAATCAGGATGTTTATTGTCCTCAAAGCCTGGTGGTTGACACACATAAACTTCTTCTTTTATTTTTCCATATAAGAAGGCACTTTTGACATCCATTTGATAAACCTTAAGACTGTGAAAGGCAGCATAAGCTAAGAATAGTCTGATTGCTTCCAGTCTGGCCACAGGAGCAAAGGTCTCATCATAATCGATGCCTTCCTCTTGTGCAAACCCTTGAACAACCAGCCTGGCCTTGTTCTTGACAATTTGGCCCTTCTCATCTGTTTTGTTCCTAAATACCCACTTGGTGCCTATAGCACACTTACCTTTGGGTAATGGAACAAGCTCCCACACTTGCTGTTTCTTGAACTGAAGAAGCTAAGCTGCATAGCTTCCACCCATCCATTGTCTCTTAAAGCAACATGATAGTTCTTGGGCTCTTGCTGACTGATGAAGAGAGCATAGAAGCAGAAGTTGGACAATTGATTCCTGGTTGAAACTCCAGCATTAATATCACCAATGATTTGAGATGTGGGGTGATTCTTGAGCTCTTGATAGACTATAATATCTGTGCAAGTGTTTGTAGACCCATCAGCAGCAACAGATGGTGATGGAGATTCCTGAAACCATGTAGAAGATGGCAGCTCAAAAGAAGTAGAGCAAGCAGAAATCTCATCAGCATTTGTAGTGGATGGAGCTGCTGAGGCTACAGGAGCATCAGGTTCAGTGGACTCAGGCAGGTTGTCACTAAACCTGAAGAGGTGAGTACTGACTACATCATCATCAGTACCACCAGGTGGAGATCTGTTGACAGGCTCAACAGCTGGAGGTTGATATGGAACATATTGCAGTATGTCCAGATCAAACAACTCCACAGGTTTTGTGGAATCTTGTCCTTTGGAGATTCATTAAACTTAACATGCAGAGTTTCTTCAACTATCTTTGTTCTACAGTTGAAGACTCTGTATGCCTTGCAAGTTGATGATAACCAACAAAATACCCTGCATCCACCTTACTAGCAAACTTCTGGAGTGGGTTGCTAGTGTTGAGAATGAAACATGGACACCCAAAGGCTCTAAAGAATGAAATCAGAGAGCCAAATGATGTAGAACTTCATAAGGAGTCTTCATCAACCTCTTATTCACTAAAGCTCTATTTTGTACATAGCAAGCTGTATTGACAGCTTCAGCCCAAAAGGTCAGTGGCAGCCCTGAGTCAGCAACATTGACCTTGCAGCTTCAATGAGAGTCCTGTTCTTTCTCTCCACCACTCCATTCTGCTCAGGAGTTCTAGGAATACTAAACTACCTTTTAATTCCCTTGGACAGGTAGAAGTCATCAAGTGTGTGGTTTCTAAACTCTGTTCCATTGTCACTCCTCACACACTTGACCTGCAGGGAATACTGCTTTTCTACAAATAACACAAAGTTCATGATAGTCTTGGCTGCTTCATCCTTGGAGTGCAAGAAGAAAGTCCATACAAACCTGGAATAATCATCCATAATTACCAGGCAGTATTTCTTCTTTGTCATGCTCATCACTCTGACAGGACCAAAGAGATCCATGTGCAGGAGTTGCAAGCAGGCAGTGGACTTTGGTTCTTCTATTGAAGGGAATGAAACTTTGTGTTGTTTTCCTTTCAAGCAAGCAGTGCAGTCATCTTCACACTTGAACTCCTTCAGAGGCAATCCTCTTACTAAACCATGGCTTATCAGCTGATTCATGTTCTTGAAATTAACATGACCCAGCCTTCTATGCCATAGTGTAGACTCTTGAGGAGAGGCCTTGGAGAATAGGCAAGGATGGCCTTTTAGATATATCTTTTTGGAAAGATCTAAGGCATACACTCTTCCTGTCTGTTGGCCTTCAGGAGAGTGTGTTCATCCAACACCTTGTCAATCAAACTCAGAACTTTGGATGACAGAATCCGACAGTTCTAGCTTGTGAAAATGGCAACATGGCCTTTGTCACACATTTGACTGACACTCAAGAGGTTGTACTTGAGATTCTCCACATGGTTAACATCATCAAACCTTATTTCCCCATTGGAAACAAAGCCTTTTCTGATGATGTAACCCTTTGCATCATTGCCAAAGGAGACAAATCCCTTCTTTCCTTGAGAGTAGTCATTAAGAAGGGAGTTGCTTCCTGTCATGTGCATAGATCCTCCACTGTCTACATACCAGATGCTTCTTTGGCATGTTGAAGAACTCTACAAACATAACCACATGTTAGTTAGTCTTAGAGACCCAAACCTGTTTGGTTTTGGGTTTGTTCCCAGCTGCAGGTGCAGCACTAACAGGTGTGTTATGTGTGACAGCCTGAGATGAAGAAGATGGTGCAGAAGAGGAATCCTTTGGCTTGGACTTCCTTTTCTGTGGTTTCAACACAGGAGCATCTAAATGGTTGACTCTTCCCACTAGTTGCTGAACCATCATCACCAGCTGTGTCTGATTCTGTGATAAAGCTTTCAGCTCTTCAGACACATTGGAGATTGCTGATGATGGATTCCTATGTTGTACCATCTTTTTCTGAGCAACCTCAGCTGTTGCCTGAGTAACCCCTACCTTCTTTTTAGATTTAGCTTTGGGCTTAGGGATTTCAGGCTTGGATGTTGCTAGTACAAACTTGGTTTCAAACTCATTCTTCATTTTATTAATCTCCTCATTGATTTTCTCCTTCTGTTTGAGTTTGGAACCCCTTTTGTACCAGCAATCATCAGTAAGATGATTGAACAAGCCACATATCTCACATGGCTTCTTCTTCATCTTATGCTGATCATCAGCTGAAGAGGATGAAACTGCTGAAGACTTGTTCTTCAGCTGTTTGCTTTCAGTACTAGCAGTTTTCTTCCTAGTGCCTGCTTTCCTGGCATCCTCTTTAGCTGTCTTCAAACCTTCCTACTGTTAGTTTTCTTCTCTTTAGTGCTAACAGTAGTTGAGGTTTGAACTTCAGATGTTGTCACTTGCTCTCCAGTACCTTCAGTACTTCTGGTGACAACACCTGAGTTGATCAGCCTTTTGGTCATGTGACAGTCAGCATTTGAACCATCAGCTGTTATAGCATCAGCTGATTGGTTTTGGCATGAGTTAATGCTAACTTCTATCTCTGATGATGCTGAATCAGAAGATAGTAGGTCACATGATGAAAAGGATTGGTTATTCTCTCCCCATCAGATTCAACTTCTGCTCTTGAAGTGAAATCTGTAGGAGGAGCAGTGTGATTATAACCAATGCCAAACTTCACATTGGAAGCTGATTGCTTACTAAGAAGCATTTCAAAACCCTTGCGTGATTGCACCCATCGATCACACTCAACTTGGGTGGTTGCAAGAGTTTCCTTGAGGTCTCTGTACTTCTCTAGAAGTACATCTTCCCTAGCTTTATCATCTTTGATTTGACATTTAAGCTTGTAAATCTCATCATTTTTCTCTTTTAGAACAACCTCAAAATCAGCTTTTCTTTTGGAAATGGTGTGCTCAAGCTCAAGATTTTTATCTATTAAAGCTACATTTGCTTCTCTAATAGAAGCAAATGCTGCTATGCATGATTCAGAACAAAGCGTGGCTTTAGCCTCAGTGGATACCTGCGATGAGGCATTGGATGATGACCCTTCAGCAGAGTCAAGGGCCATCAGAGCAAGATTTCCAAAAGGATGATCACCACCATGTTGACCAGCATCTTGGAGTAGTTGTTCCTGACCAGATAGATCATTCTGGTAGACTACTCCAGTCAACAACACTTGGGGTGAAGAAGCTGTGTTGTTGAGGTTGTGTGTGATGATGAGATTGGGAAGATTGAGGCTCAGGAAGAGCATGAGGTGGTTGAGCCGAGGGTGCTTGAGTTTGACTAGGCTGAGGCATATAGTAACAGGGGTAAGGATATGGCATATGACCCTGAGGCACAAAATAAGCAGGTGGTGCCTGTGCTTGTGATGGATGGCTAGAACTGGAGGAATGTTGCCCTCTGTGCTGTGAGCTATTGCTGGGAAAAGTCACAAAGGGTGCAGAGAAGTTAGATCCAGATGATCTACACTCTCTAGCAAAGTGTCCAAGCCTTTGGCACTTGTGACACCTCAACTTCCTCTTGTCAAAACCAACTTTGGTTTTGCCAGAGAGTCCAGGGAATTTCCTACCAGTTCTGTTGTAGAACTTTTGAGATCGGATATTTATCATTGCCATTTGGTTCAAAATATCCATCTCTTCCAGATCATCATCTGGAATGCCCTTCAAGTCCTCCATCACAAAACACAAGTTATCACCACTACCTCCTGAACTACTAACACCAACAAAAGCTTGTTCTGAGTTGGTAGGGAAATCAATATGCTCATCATAAGAACATTTTGATGCAGCATATTCTGACTCCTGACTTATCAAGGCAGCATTTCCTTGAACAAAGTCATCAGCGAGCTTGCAAGAGGTGGACAACTTCCTCTTTTGCTCTATCTCTCTCTCAAATGTGAGCAGTTTCCCATGAAGTTGGGTGAGAGATAGAGTTTCTAGATTTGCACTGGAGCGTAGGACAATGGTATAAGTGTCCCATCTCTCAGGCAGTGATCTGAGAAACCTGTTGTTCATCTGTCTGTTGGAGTACTCTTGTTTGACCATCTTCAGCTCAGAAATCAAACAAGAGAACCGCTCAAACTGCTGGGTCAGAGTCTCACCCTTTCTATAAGAGAATGTCTCATATTGTTGGGTGAGGATTTCCCTATTGTTTGCTAAGGCCGAATCAGTTCCTCCAAATTGTTCTTTTAGAGCAACCAATAGGTCATGAGCAGTCTCATGATGCAGGAGCCCTGAATAAATCTCATTAGGAATAGCCATGGCTAAAATTCCATGGGCTCTAGCATCAATTTTGAACAGCTTAAGATCTTCGTCTGAATATTGTTCAGGTTTCTTCGGAACCTGTTCATTAGATTCAGGGACGCTCACCATAGGCTTGTATGGTCCGTGCACCACTGGCTTCCAACAACCAGCACTGTTGATAGACAAGTGGTGAAGCATACGTCTTTGCCATATGTTATACTCGTTCCTCACAAGCATCGGAGGCTTGGTTGAGGAACCAGTATTATGAGGATCATTAGTTAGTGTCGTCATCTCAGGTTTTAGTCAAAAACAAGTTTAAGCAAAAACAAATGTAGCTCGAAACCACCAGAGAACCTCAAGATTTTGGCCAGAAACAGCAGAAACTCACTCTCTATGGCTAATTCTTGCAAATTGCTAATTCGATCAAACGTAGAGATCAAAAGAGCAGTTTCAAATGATCAATAGTAAAATCGATCAATGATTAACCTGCTCTGATACCATTTGACAGGATCTCAGCCTCTAGTTTGATCAATCAGATTGCTTTTGCAGCGGATTTGGCACGAAATTAGCACTTAAAGCAAGAACACAAGATATTTTGCATTTAAAAGTACAAACATAGAGAGAGAGAAAAGTTCTGCGAAAAAGAAGATTTTCTATTACTCAACACGTTTCGGCACTTAATACAGCATGGTTCAGCATCCTTTTATATGCGGCAAAAGTATGGGCGATGTTGTCACTTGACAGTGACATCTACCGATTATTAAACTTACAACTGATAGAACATAAAACTACTGAATATGTCAACAACTGACATCTTCTTACAAAAGTGTTCTACCTATTACAAGTACTGAAAAGGAAACTACTAAAAAGCCTACGACTGAAGAACAAACTCTTCAGTCGTTTATAACTACTGAACTATAACAGCTGAAGAACAAGCTCTTCAGCTGTTGTACAAACTACTGAAACTAAATACAAAATTACTGAAATGAAAAACCATCACAACAACTGAAGAATACTCTTTCAGCTGTTGTGACAAACTCTGAATCTTCAGCACTTGGTTCTTCAGACTTGGGCTTCAGATGATGTATCAGCTGATGACTTCAGTAGATGTCATCAGCTGTTGTCTTCAGTCTTTGTCTTCAGACTTTGTGCATCAGTAGATGATCTTCAGTTCTTTAGTTCTTCAACTTTGATCTTCAGCACTTGTCTTCAGTACTTGAAGTCTTCAGTACTTGTATGTTTCAGTACTTCAGACTTCAGTACTTGTCTTCAGCACTTAGATTCTTTAGCTGTTGTACTTCAGATCTTTGATCTTCAGACTTTGATTCTTCAGACTTTGTCAGAACAGCTGATGGGAGTCTTCAGCAGTTGTTGTAATGACATGTGGGACTTAGAGGTTTTCCTGATCTTGGCTCATTGGTTCTTTTGGTCCAACAATATCCTATACCAAATAAAAAAAGTTTTCCTAGGAAAATTGCATGATGCATTAATATTTTCAAAATTTGTTTTAAAATCTGGATATTGGCAAATTCAGATTGAAGAGAAAGACAGGTTAGACCATTTGCGATGACCTTGGGTGGTTTTGATTTGGTGCTTGGGATGGATTGGTTGGCGGACTTCAAGGCGAATATAGTATGTCGAAAGAAGCTGATTCGTTTGATAGCGCCCGACGGGAGTTAAGTAACGGTTTATGGGGATCGGGTCATGACGATCCCGAAGATGATCTCGATGGCAGTGGCGGGAAAGTCTGTGAGGCGTGGATGTAGCGCCTACTTATGTTATGTGAAGGATGTGGAAATGCCAACACCACAACTGTCTGATGTCCCGATTGTGTGTCATTTTCCCGACGTGTTCCCGGAAGACTTATCGGGACTGCAATCTGACCGAGAGATTGAGTTTCAGATTGATCAGATACCAGGTGCCCAACCTGTTGCCAAAGCACCGTATCAATTGGCTCCAACGGAAATGAAAGAGTTAATGGAGCAGTTGCAAGAGCTACTAGATAAGGGGTTCATTAGACCAATTATCTCACCTTGGGGTGCTCCGGTCCTGTTTGTAAAGAAGAAAGACGGCAGTATGAGGATGTGCATCGACTACCGTGAGCAGAACAAGTTGACGGTGAAGAACCGATACCCCTTGCCGAGAATCGATGATTTGTTTGATCAACTTCAAGGTGCCGATTGGTTTTCAAGGATAGATCTTCGATCGGGCGACCATCAGCTGAAGGTGAAAGAGCAGGATATTCCTAAAACAGCTTTTCGCACGCGCTACGGTCACTACGAGTTTGTTGTCATGTCTTTTGGTTTGACCAATGCGCCAACTGCTTTCATGGATCAAATGAACCGAGTGTGTCGGCCCATGTTGGATAAATCAGTGATTGTGTTAATTGATGATATCCTGATTTATTCGAGGAGTGAGACTGAGCATGCCGGTCACATTCGAGAGGTTCTGGAGACGTTGAGAAGGGAGAAGTTGTATGCTAAATTCTCCAAATGCGCATTCTGGTTGCGTGAAGTTCAATTCTTAGGTCACGTGGTGAATCCGGAGGGGATTATGGTTGACCCGGCAAAGGTGGAAGCGGTGATACAATGGAAGTCTCCAAAGACGCCATCCGAAATCCAAAGTTTCTTGGGTTTGGCGGGCTATTATAGAAGATTCATCCAAGACTTCTCAAAGATTGCTTCTCCACTAACCAAGTTGACCCGGAAAGATGTAAAGTTTGTATGGGGTCAAGCTCAAGAGAAGGCGTTCGAAGAGTTGAAGACGAGATTGACCCAAGCTCCTGTTCTGTCGTTACCCGATGGAAGTGAAGATCTGGTGGTTTATTCTAATGCTTCCTACTCGGGATTGGGGTGCGTGCTAATGCAGAGAGGAAGGGTTATATCCTATACATCTTGACAGTTGAAAGTTCATGTGGTTAACTACCCCACTTATGACTTGGAGCTAGCAGCAGTGGTCTTTGCGTTAAAGATTTGGAGGCACTACCTGTCTGCGACGAAGTGCACAATTTTCACAGACCACAAGAGCTTGAAGTCTTCTTTGAGCAGAAGGATTTGAATATGAGGTAAAGGCGATGGTTGGAGCTTATAAAGGATTATGATTGTGAGATTCATTACCATCCGGGCAAAGCCAACGTGGTGGCGGATGCCCTTAGCCAAAAAGGGAGGCCCGAGCGGATTCGGGTGAAGGCGTACCAGCTGATTATGACCTCAGACGTGCTGAAGCAAGTCAAGGAGTTTCAAGATGAGGCACTGAAAGAAGATCATCTTAACTCTGAAAGAATGAGAGGTCTGGTCGCGGAGTTGGGGGAAAACACATTCAGTGTTAGGACCCAGTTTGGACGTATGTGGATTCCTCGTCTTGGGGATCTACGAGTGAAGATTATGGATGAAGGCCACAAGACTCGATACTCTATTCATCCCGGTGCTACAAAGATGTATCAAGACATGAAGAAAGATTATTGGTGGCCGGGTATGAAGCGTGATGTGGTGGAGTATGTGAGTAAGTGCCTTACTTGTCTTCAAGTGAAGGCCGAGCACCAAAAGCCATATGGAAAGATTCAACCTTTGAACATACCAGAATGGAAGTGGGAGCACATCACCATGGATTTTATCACAAAGCTGCCGCGTACCCCGAAAGGGTATGATACTATATGGGTGACAGTTGACCGCTTGACGAAGAGTGCTCACTTCCTACCGATGCGTGAGGCATATTCATCCGAGAGGTTGGCCGATCTTTTCATCAAGGAGTTTGTGACAAGTCATGGTGTACCGGTGTCGATTGTATCTGATCGTGACACCCGGTTTACCTCCAAATTATGGAAGAAATTCCGTGACGCCATGGGACGAGGTTACACATTAGCACGGCTTATCATCCCCAAACAGATGGTCAGTCGGAAAGGACCATTCAGACGTTAGAGGACATGCTCTGAGCATGTGTGATTGATTTTGGGGGAAGTTGGGATGACCACTTACCGTTAGCTGAATTCTCATACAATAACAGCTATAATGCGAGCATTAGCATGCCACCCTATGAGATGCTATACGGTAGGAGATGCAGGACACCCGCTTGTTGGGGTGATATTGGTCGGAAGGAATTGGGGAGCGTCGAAGTGATCAAGGCTACGACTGAAAAGCTTGAAAAGATCAAGGCCTACATGAAGGCAGCCAAAGACAGACAGAAGTCGTATGCTAATAAACGACGTAGACCGATTGAGTTCCAGGTGGGTGACCGGGTTATGTTGAAGGTCTCACCTTGCAAGAGGATCATTCGGTTTAGAAAGTGGGGCAAGTTGAGCCTGAGATATATAGGCCCTTTCCGAATCATTGCTCGAGTGGGAGAGGTGGCCTATAGGTTGGAGTTACCAGATGAGTTAAGTGGAATTCACCCGACCTTCCACGTATCTCATCTGAGAAAGTGTTTGGCAGATGAAGATATGATTGTTCCACTAGAGGATATCAAAGTAGATGAACGGTTCAATTACGTGGAGCAACCAGTGGCGATCATCGATCGAAAAGAGAAGAGGCTGAGAAATAAAGTTGTTTCTCTTGTGCGTGTACAGTGGTAGTACAGGAAGGGATCCGAGTCAACGTGGGAAACCGAAGAAGAAATGAGGCAGCGTTACCCACGTTTGTTTGAGGAATAACAGGTTTCGGGGACGAAACCTAAATAAGGGGGGTGGACTTGTAACACCTGGAAATTTGACTTTTGGAGTGTCATGGGATTGGGGGTCCAATAGCATGGTGTTCATGCGACTGAAGGTCCAGTCGCATGGGGTTCAGGCGGCCGAACGTCCAGTCACCTGGAGCTTGGGTGAGTAAACTATAGCTTTAAGGGAGGGGCAGCCATCTCCCCTCCCCACACTTGCAAAACTCAGTCAAAAAGATGAGAAGAGAGAAAGAAGAGAGGAAGAAGAGAAAAAGAGAGAAAAGTGATGATTCGGGCTCGAAACTTGTCGAGTGACTAGTCCAAACGAAGCTCTTCATCTTCTTCTTGTTTGTATGAGTTCTAGGACCCCTCATTTACTTGTTTTCAAACGATTTTGGGGCTGGAACACATATAAACCCGTTTTTGAAATGTGGGAGTTTGACCTATTTGGGTGTAATGGTGTGTAGTGTGTTTAAAGTGTGATTTTGGACTTGTATGTGCTTGTATGATGTCATGGTATGATTCCCTAAGGTTTAGGAGGACTAATATGGGCTTGAAATGAGTTTGGAAGAGTTTGAAGGCCGTGTGTCGCGGCTGCAGTTCGGGATGAACTCAAGTCGCTGCCCAGTTAGGGCTAGGCGATTGAAGGGCCAATCGGCCGACTGAGGGACGACTGAGACTCAATCGCACGACTGAAGTTCAATCGCACGACTGGAGGTCCAGTCGCATAGATGCTCAGTCGCCTAGTGCCCAATCGCACGACTGAGAGTCCAGTCGCATAGGTGCTCATCCGCATTAGACCCATTCGCATGATGTCCAATCTCCCGGTATTCATTCGCACGATTGGGAGTCCATTCGCATGATTGTATGTTCATTCGCATAGGTGCCCAATCGCATGATCCAGTCGCGTGGAGGCCATGCGACTGAAGTAGGCCCAATCGCCCAAATAGGGCTGTTGTGTACGAAGGGGAGATGTAGTCCAGCTAATGGCCTTTGGGAGAAGGGTAAGGGTAAGTAGTGATGTAATAGCTCCCGTAGGTATATTGACCGCACTGACTAAGAAGAACAAAACCATTGTGTGGGAACAAGAGCAAGATGAAGCCTTTGAGACACTCAAGGAAAAGTTATGCAGTGCACCTGTTCTAGCCCTTCCAGAAGGAGTCGAAGACTTCGTAGTCTACAGTGACGCCTCGCGTCAAGGGTTAGGATGCGTGCTAATGCAACGCAACAAGGTCATTGCCTATGCATCTAGATTGCTAAACGATCACGAGAAGAACTATACTACGCACGATCTGGAATTAGGTGCCGTGGTGTTTGCTCTAAAAATGTGGAGGCACTACCTCTATGGCACGAAGTGCATCATTTACACTGACCATCGAAGTTTGCAACACATCCTCGACCAGAAGATGCTAAACATGCGTCAAAGAAGATGGGTTGAGCTGTTAAACGACTATGAGTGTGAAATCCGTTATCATCCCGGTAAAGCCAACGTGGTGGCAGATGCTTTGAGCAGAAAGGAGGGAGAAAAACCTCTTCATGTACGAGCTTTAAGGATAAGTGTGTACACTGACCTAATTGCAAGATTGAAAGAAGCTCAAAGTGAAGCGTTAAAGGAGGAAAATTTGGCAGGAGAAGGATTAACTGGAATGGAAAAGCGATTTGAAACAGGAAATGATGGTACATATAAGTGCGAAGGGAGAACTTGGGTGCCAAAGCATGGGGGAATTCGAGAGGTAATTCTCGATGAAGCTCACAAATCTAGGTATTCAGTTCACCCCGGGAGTGATAAAATGTACCAGGATTTGAAGGCACTTTTCTGGTGGCCTGGAATCAAGAAATCAATCGCTGTTTATGTCGGAAAATGTCTAACTTGTGCCATGGTAAAAGCTGAGAATCAAAAACCATCAGGGATGTTACAGCAGCCCGAAATCCCAAAATGGAAATGGGATAACGTCACGATGAATTTTGTTACCAAGTTACCCAGAACGTCTAGGGGTCATGATGCTATTTGGGTAATAGTGGATAGATTAACCAAATCAGCTCACTTCTTACCAATTCGGGAAGACTATGACATGTCAAGACTGGCTCAACTGTATATCAACGAAATAGTGGCTAGGCATGGTGTGCCACTATCCATAATCTCCGACCGTGATAGTCGTTTTACTTCGTGTTTCTGGAAATCACTTCAACGAGCTTTAGGAACCCGGCTGGACCTAAGCACGACGTACCACCCGCAAACTGACGGTCAAAGCGAAAGGACTATTCATACCTTAGAAGATATGCTGAGAGCTTGCGTAATTGATTTTGGTGGGAACTGGGATAACCATTTTCCATTGGTGGAGTTCTCCTATAACAACAGTTACCATGCAAGTATCAATGCTGCTCCGTATGAGGCCCTCTATGGTAGGAAATGTCGGTCACCCTTGAGCTGGAATGAAATTAGTGATAGTCAAGTGTTGGGACCCGACATCGTGTTGGGACCCGACATCTTATTAGAGACCACTGAGAAGATTTTCAAGATCAAGGAACGTGTACGGGCAGCAAGGGACCGTCAAAAGAAGTACGCTGACAGAAGACGAAAACCATTAGAGTTTCAGATTGGTGACAGGGTAATGCTGAAGGTAGCAACATGGAAGGGAACTGTGAGATTTGGGAAAAGAGGAAAGTTAAGCCTAAGATACATTGGACCATTTGAAATACTTGCAAGAATTGGTCCTGTGGCTTACAAGTTAAAGCTACCTCAGAAACTGAGTTATATACACGACACCTTCCATGTGTGAAACTTGAAGAAATGCCTGGTAGACAAAACCTTGGAACTACCGCTGAAGGAGACAAGAATCAATGATAAGCTGAACTTCATGGAAGAGCCTATAGAGATCACGGACCGCTTGGTTAAGCAACTCAGACGAAGCCGCATACCCAAGGTTAAGGTTAGATGGAACTCGAGACGAGGGCCGAAATTCACTTCGGAACGTGAGGACGAGATGAGGAAGAACTACCCGCAACTCTTTAAACCCACCCGTACCAATTCTAAGCGAAGTTAAAATTTCGGGACGAAATTTCCTAAACGGTGGGAAAATGTGACAACCGGTCCCAAGGTCACTATTCTAAACCCTAATTTATCTGCATCATATCCCATCTTATGAGTACTAATAATAGAAACAATTTAATTATATCAATAATATTAGAATCACCATCTGTTATTTGAACCATTTTTATGATTCTATGTGATTTTTGTGAATTTAGTTATTTTAAGTCTTGTCTTTTAGAAAATATGTGCCCGGGAATATTAATTAATCACACTAAGTAGAAATCACTTAGTCTTAATTGAAACATATAAAATGTGTGCACACACACACACACATACTTGAAATTTTCGGTCCTTGCATGCATTATCATGCACAAGACACTTAATCAACTAACAAAAATTAATCACCTAAAATACTACATTACACCACACTTTACACTACATACTACCAATTCCTAACTAAAAATTTAAATGAGAAATCCCCACAAGATGACAAAAATCGGCCGCCCCCCTGTCCTCAATAGAATTGCTTGCTTTCTTCCACACACTACCCAAACATATCTCCCCATTCACAACTCATGCAATTCATTTGCATACTTTCAATCTCTCTCCCTCTATTCGAAAATCCCATCTGATAACTATCCTCTCTCTCAAAATTCTCTCAATTCCAAGTCCATTTCAGCAGCAAAAATCGTGGATAACAAGCTTGCACCCATCGGCCAACAACAAACCGCAAGAAGGGTGACTATTTGGTGATGTTTTGAGGCTTGAAACTTGCAAGATTTGTGGTTTCCAGCTCGTATTCGACTTCTACAGTCAAGTCCAAGAATATTCCAGCCATTCACGACCATCCACACCTTCCAAATCGCGAGTTACATCAAGTGTAAGCTCTATGTGTCAGTTTTGGGTCATTACTTAAGCTTGTCTTCATTTTTCACCTAAAAACCTATCTTTTTCTTTTGCAGCAGAAACATCTCACCCTCACTTTGTTCTTGAGGAGTTACCATGTTCTTGAAGGTATATCACATGATATAATGCTCATTCTAAGGGATAGAACCCGATTTACCCCTTGGAAACCCTCTTTTTGGTGTTTTTGGCACCATTTACTTGTGTATCTTGCAACCCATCAAAATAAAACTTCTAACTTGCATATTAATGGGTTTTAAGACTACTAACAACCTGCATTTAAAGTCTCAAGTACTAAATACCACCTACATGTGGTAAAAACATGCATTACACCTTGAACAATCCCTCTTTCTACTAGTAACAACCTCTTTTAGACATTTCTTAAAATCCCTCTTAGACAAGGGTTATAACCTGCTCAAAAATGAGTTTTAGACACCCCAACAACCTGATTTTTATGTTAGATGAAGTTCGGTAATGAATAAACTTGAGTTACAATGATTTACACAAGTGTAATGGTCGGTTATGGCATTTTCTATGAATTTGAAGGCTATGGATGTGTAGAACAACTAGGCAACGTATTGGGACTGTTATTTCAGTAATTTTTGGTGCATATTAAGAGTAATAACATGGTTTGACCTTTGGAACAAAAGACATAATGTGTTTAGGCCCATTTTGGTCACTTTCGGGACCCGAAAACGTGTTAAAATGACTTAAAAAAAGGAAAATATGGACTATGAACGTTTTAAAGAGAATTCCAGGTTAATTAAGGATTTATAAAGTGTTCTGGAGCTAATGGGAATTTTTAGTGGTCAAAAGATAATTTAAATGGATTTTAAGTGAAACCGGGTGTAAACCGAGAGGCGTTTTTAAGGAAAATCTATGATAAATGGGTTAAATGTTACAACTTATAAAAATCATGACTTTCCATTAGGTTAAAAGATAAAATAACCTCAAAAGTAAAATGGTTGGTCAAACAAGCTTTTAAAATGGTCAAACCCAACTAAAAACGCGTTTTAACGGTTTAAACGTAAAAACGAACCTTTCCACTTTTAGAGATAAATTTTTGTAATCTAAAAGGTTCGAAACTCATAAAAGTGATTTTTAAAATGTAGCAACTGGTCTTAGACTCAAAAAGGTGAAAACTCATAGATAACCATTTTAAACCGTTCGGTTTTACTGTAACCGGCAACGGTAAACGCGTAAATTACAAACCGAACCTATAAACTGAAAATTTGAGTATATATTCTTAAAATGAAGTTATATTAAGTTCTTGAAACTGATTTTTTGTTATAAAGGCCATCTAATACAAGAAACCAAACTTAAGGGTAGAAACTGTCAATTCTGAAACTTTAGGGGCTAAACTGTAAAATTTGGTTAAACTTCCTAATCGACTCCAATGAGCACTTTAGTCACTTTATTAGCATAATTATCATATATTCTGGACTTAGTAATGTAAAAACCGTTAATTGTATGAGAAACCTTAACTTTCCATAAAAGGAAACTTTTAAACAAACCCTAATCGAATCAAAACCGAAACCGTCCATTTAAGTCTTAGACACTCTTGATGCACCTTAAATAGGTTTAGAGCAGTAGCTAATCACTTAATATATATTCATGTTAGGGTGCTAGACTTGAGATATTCCCGGCACGTGAAGAATTTCTTTTTGCTTGATATCTAAGGTGAGTTGTCGTGTTCCCCTTTTTACTTTGGTTTTGGGAATGATGCATGCTCTTTTAAACTGAAACTTTCATATTGTGCTTTATTTGATGCTTGTATGTGGGACTTTTTGGATACCTGCTGATACTTTTTTCATGATCATTAATTCTTTTGTGAACCGCTTGCTTTATGTGAATAGATCTATTTGGGGAATCCCCCACACACAGTGGCTCCCGCTACAGGGAGATAACCCACTGAGATCCTAAGGGGTCGTTTGTGGCATGTAACAGGTTTTGAATAAGATACTATGGTGAACCATCCTAGCAGGAATGCTTCACTATTCTGAGGCTTGGTTCTTTCCTACGGGAATATCCGGTTAAACACAAGTTTAGAAGAGGCCAACCGGGGACCAAGTGCAGGGTTGATTGTGATACCCCACGATGACTGATACTAATAATGATGTTTTTAAAGTCATATGAGATTTTCATAAACTTGCAAACTTGATTCTAAATCCTTTATTGTGGACTTTAAGAGTTCCTTTTATTGTTTTGAAACTTTAAGCACTTGAATTCACCAACTTTTTAGTTGACACTCTTTTCTTTTGAGCATGTTTCAGGTAACCCGTGAAGACTCTTAGCTTATGGACGACTTAGACTCAATCCCGAGACCATGGCATTGTTTGTGTGTGACCAATTTTTGACTGTAACAAATTTGAAACAATGACTATTTAATTTATGTTGAACATGTAACGTTTGGGGCTGGATCTGTTTCCAGCCCGGTGTCTTTTGAAAACTTGAAATGCCATGTGATGTTCTCTTCCTTTGAGCTCTTATATTGGTTTGTTTCCGCTGCCATGTAAGATGTTGCTAATCTGTGACGTCCCACCCTACCTGGGCCCTGGGGAGTGACACTATCGTTCCATGATAAGTTCACTAATGTATCTAACAGCCAGTAGGCCTGACATTATGTTTGGTGTTTGTGTGCGTGCCAGATATCAAGCAGATCCCAAGGAATCCCATGTCAATGCAGTCAAGAGGATATTCAGATATCTTAACGGCAAGCCTGCTCTTGGACTATGGTATCCAAAGGAAGGAGATTTCAATCTCTACGCATACACTGATAGTGATTATGGGGGATGTAACTTCAACAGAAAATCCATTTCTGGCGGTTGCCAATTTCTTGGTCCCAGACTAGTATCCTGGCAGTGCAAAAAGCAAACCAATGTTTCTGTCTCAACAGTAGAAGCTGAGTATATAGCAGCATCTGCATGCTGTTCTCAAGTTCTCCCAGATGCTTGATTATGGTTTTAACTTACTGCATACTCCAATTTACATTGACAACACAGCAGCTATGTTCATAACAAATAATCCAGTTCAACACTTAAAAACAAAACATATTGAAATTAGATATCACTTTTTGAGAGATTGTGCTGAAAAAGTATTAATCAAATTAATGCTAGTTCACACTGATAATCAATTAGCTGATTTATTCACTAGGCATTTGATCCAACCAGATTTGAATTCTTAGTTCAATCAATTGGCATGATTAATCTTGAGTAAAAACATTCAAATAGTTCAAAAGTTACAAAAAAGAAGTCAAAAGAAGAAGTATACAGTTTATCCTATGGAAATGATATAACTACAGTCATTATATCATTCACTGTGCTTATTTATAAAACTCAAATGACTGACATGACTTATCTAATATGTTGGTAGGCTCAACTTTGAAAAGAAACCACATGCAGTGATAAATTAAAGCTTATATTCAACTGTGATCTTGTCATCTCATAGTATGTGTAAGTTTTGGCTTATCCAAATGTGTGTGTGTAGTAACCTAAACACCCCAAGTAATGATGACTTATGAATCTCTTTTACTCACATCAGTTCCACCTTTGTTTTGCTAAGCAAAGACCTGGAGAAACACGCATATACTGTTGATGTTATGATCCTTCAAGATTCCCAATGTGGAACACATCCAATCTGGATGAATCAAAAGATCAAAAACATTTCAAATAAATGAAACAAAAGAATCCTTAGAGATCACCTTCCAAAGTGAAGTTAAAAGAATCCCAATGTGGATCAAACTCATAAAAGGATCAAAACAAAAGAATCCAAATGAGGTTCAAGCAAATGAGATTTGATACCTTAAGTAACCTGGTCAAGTAAGATGTTGAAAGTTCTACCATACATTGCATGCAGATGGTTTACCTTGCCATGCTTTTGAGTGTGAGGTACATGTTGAATACCCAATCAACTCAAAAACATGATAAGATCATTTGCATCAAAATATTAACCAAGTATGAGTTTAAGTGGACAAACATACCGGCAATCAATATGTTCATGACCATGTCTGTTTTACTAACAATTGCTTGCACTTGTGAAAGGTAAGATTGATATGATCCCAAAGAAAGCTATAACTCAACTTCTTGTACAGTGAAGAAAGCAAAAATCACAAAAGATTTTCTCTTCAAAATTTTTCAAATCCTTAAAAGTTTCTATCAATTATGGATATAAACTTTGGGGGGAGTAATTTAAAATTTTGGTCATCTTGTACAGGTGTTTTCTTTCTTAAAATTAGAAAAACCAAAAGCAATTTGCTAAATTAGAAAATCAGTCTATGTTGTTGCAGAAGTTATACCATAGTATCTCAGTTCTTACAGACATCTTGATGCATAAAAGTCCAAGATCAGTCAACAATGGGAAACTTGGTTCACCACTGATGAACAAGTCAATCCAAGTAAGAATTGATATCCCAAAATCAATCAAAACTTCATAAGAATCAAGCAAGAGACACATCTTTATAAAGGCAAATACATTGCTTCATAAAGCATCAGAGAAAATTCATCCAAAACCAACCAAAGCAAAAACATTAAGCTCAAAACTTAATGCGGGTAAGAGTAGTGGTTAATGCGGGTGAAGGTAACCCAAGAATTGAACCAATGCGGGTAATGGTTTTGTGAACTGAAAACACAAGTGAAAAACTAATGCGGACAAAAGCACTCAACCGCATTAGTCTCACCACCAAGTTTTATGTATTCAAAACTAATGCGGACAAAATTTATGTTCTTCCGCATTTGTTTTCCTCAAACGCATTACTTTTGAAAAGATGAAATCAACACTTAAACTTGGGTGTAAACTTGTGTCATCATAAAATATGATATGTGCTCACACTCTTCTGTCATTTAGCACAAGTTGAAGAAATGCGGACAAATTTTTACTCTACCGCATTTGATGAAAGTAAAAAGTTGAAGAATTTGTTCTTCCGCATTTGCTACATTGATGAAATGCGGACAAGTATTTGTTCTTCCGCATTTGCTACAATGAACAAATGCTGACAAGTATTTGTTCTTCCGCATTTGCTACAGTACACAATTGCTGATGAACATTTTCTCAAACAGCATTTGCTACAGTAACTTAAAGCGCATTTGTTTTAAAACTTATCAAATTTTGAGAACCATATTAAATTGACTATATAAACCAAAATCAAAGGTTCATTTAATACTTTTCAAAATTGAGAGACTTAAAGTGCGACGAGCTCCACCAGTTACTGTTCATCGTCTTCACATTCATCATCATCTTCATCACCGAACCTAAATTCTAAGTTTGATTCACCAAAATCTATCCTCCTTTGATTCACAACACCAGTATTATCAAAGAAAGGTGAAAATTTTGAACTGTTTGCAACCCTAACTGTCGAACGAGTGCACAAAATTGAACTGAGTAGTCTTGGTCAAGAAACAAACATGTAAAATCAACCAAATGCTTATAAACCATTGCAAACTTCGACTGAGATACACTGATTATTCATGAGAAAACCAACAAATTCAGGATTTCTTCACATGAACAGGTATGTCGAACCGAAAATGCCAAAATTAAAAAGAAAAATTCAATGGGTTATGATGAGTTATAATTGAGAATTGATTATAAACACAAACATGATAAACTCATCAAAATGAACATGCATCAAAATCAGATTGGTCAAAATCAAACTGAAGCTGTTCATATGAACCTTCAATTTTGACCAATAAAAGTCAAACCATGATGAACAACTTCATATATGTTATGCATCAGTCTAATTCATATGCCTTGAATACAGGGTACAATGGCAAACCTCGCATGGAGCAAGCTCCATAATGTCAGTGGTTTTCTTGACCCTGGTGTTATTGAGGCTGAAGGATTAAGAGACATGATCAGATTCCTTCTAACCATAAGAGTTGCCTATGCTATGACAGTCAGACCCATCATCTATGAGACCTTCATTAGGTCATTTTGGGGAACAGCTGAAGTACTTGGAAGTTAATGGTGTGAGAACCCTGACTGGAAGAATCACTAATGATCATACGCTGGCCATTACTGAACAAACTGTGAGACAGTGTCTGCAGTTTGGAGATGATGCAGACTCCCCTCAAGAACTTGAAGATGATGAGATCATGACCTGCTTTGCCAACATTGGCTATGAGGGTGGATATGAAGGGAAGCAGATTGTTAAAGGGTTGGTAGATCTACAATGGAGATTTCTGATACACATGTATCAACATTGCTTATCTAAGAGGAAGACTGGATGGAATGATATCCCAGTGACAATCTCCTCTGCTATTTGTGCTTTATGTACCAATCATCCATTCAACATGTCTGCCTACATATTCAATGGATTGATCTCTAATGTACAAGAGGGTAGAAGACATATGTTCTTAATGTACCTAAGGTTTATCCAGTGCTTCATCAATGAAGCTTTTCCAGATCTTGCACCAGTAGGACCAGTGATGGACATTCCTCACTATAATGCCAAGTCCTACAGGTACATTACAAAGAGAGATCTGAGGAACTATTACAGTGGTACCTTCTTCCATTTGTTGCCCTGGATACAGCAACAGATTAACCAAGAAGAAGAACAAGATCAAGAGGCTCCTACTGATGAGCCTATTTATGAAGAAGCACAAGCTGGTCCAAGTCAACAACATGTTAAGGAACATGCTGCTATGACTAAGGAGAGACAAAGGTCAGTATCACCATAAGGTGATGTAGGTGGTCATCTTCATACTGATCCCTATGTACAAGAAGCTGATATAGCCTCTCCAGTTATACAATCACCAATGCCATCACCACCCAGATCACAAATTCTATCTTCACAACCACAACCCATCATCTCACCCCACATCTAACCTATACACTCTCCAATCCATCACCCTATCCAATCTCCTATTCACCATACACCTATCCCATCACCATCTTCAGCTGAACCTCAAGAGTTTGGTGACTCTGCCAGCTCTTCTGAGGAATCCAAATCAACATCTGATGATGAGGATCATCCCACCAGGATGCCTGTAAGGCAAGTTGTATCAGAGGCTACTCCTTCAGAAAGTTATGCTGAATCTGGAGTTAACAAGCCTAAAGAGAAGGATGAGATTATTTCTGACTTGCTTCAGAAAATTGCCAAGATGGAAAAGATGCAAAGAATTAGATCAGGTATCTTGCAAGACAGACTATTGGAAATGGATGAGAAGGAGAAAGAACTAAAGGATGTGAAGGAAAAACACGAAAGTGAAAAGAAGGAGAAAGACAAAGAGATTGAGATGTTGAAAGATGCTTTTCAACACTCAAGAGAGGAGATTAGTGGTCATGTGGACACCTTGAACATCCAAACAATAGTCATGGAAGATCAAGAAGAGGTTATTGAAGAACAGTCCAGTATTATCCATGGCCTTGAAAGGCAAGTGGAAGTTCTTTATAAGAGTGTCTCTGAGCTGGAAATGCTTGTCAAACTAAAGCAAGAGGCTGAGAAAGACAAAGAAGGTGAAGGTGATAAGAGAGAAGAAAAGAGAAAGAGAGGGGATGACAAAGATGATAGTGACAAAGAGTCATCTGGAGACAGTGGTGATGACTCCCCTCCAACCAAAAAGATGTGATTCACTGAGGTTGAAAAAGAGGGAGAACCTAGTGGATCAAAGCATGAATCATCTACCATGGAGATGATTGTATACAAAATTCAGCCAGAAGAAGTCCACACTGAAGAGACAGAGTTCAGTGACATGTTCTCTGCTGAACAATATGTCATTGATGATGAACTCTGGGACTTCATAGTGAACCAAAGGACATATATCGAGCTTTTAGTTGTCATGCCTCAATCTCTAGTGCCAATTGAAAAGGAATTGAGTATGCAACTAGTTCCTGCTGTGTCACTTACTGATGAGCAAAAAGAACTGATGAGAAAGCTCTGTGAACAGCAATTACAAGAAGAAGAATCAGCAGCTGCAGCAGTACATATTCCTGAAAAGGAACCATCTGAAGAACCACCAAAAGAAGCTGAAATGGCTGAACCCTCTTCTGGCCCAAGAATGCAAACATATGCTAGAAGAAGAAGATATTTGACTGAAAAGGCTAAGGGGAAAGGCCAATGGTAGAAGAAGAACCAGCATTGAAAAAGCAACAAGATGACCCTAGAAGCCTAGCAGCCATTGCTGGATTGTTGGAAGAACATGAACAAGCCGAAGCCTAACTGAAAAAGAAGGCTGAGGTAATTGATCTGGAAGAAGGAGAAATTCCAGGTGGATACATGGTTGATGAACCAGTGATCAGTAAAATCCCTGTGAAAGAAGAACCTTCTGTCTATGAGATGGTTGAATAGGACAAGTCTGATGATCTCATGATAAAAGCCGTATTCCTGATTGACCATGGATATGATCCAGATGAGGTATTTGGGATGACTTATGAAGGGATGGTAGTAGAAGAAGAAAAGTTAAACAAACTGGTAGATCCAACTATTGAAACTGAGTATGAGAAAACTCTATCTCCCAAAGCTTCTGAGGTCAAGGCAACAAAAGCTAAATCAGCTACTCCTCCTCAACCTATGTATCCTGATCCCTACAGCACGACTGATAAGGACATGAAGGAATATCTGTCTGCTCAAGGATTCACCAAAAGAAAACTTCGGAACATGAAGATCAATTCCCTAAGGGCTGCAATCCTTAGGATGATTATTGAAAAGAAAGAAAGGTTGAAGAAACTGGAGGAAGAGATCACCAGACAAAAACCAAGAACAAGAGTTTCTGCTCAGGATATGAGCCTCACTCAGGGAGATCATGATTCCCTAACACCCGTTCTTTATAGATATCTAAAGTGGTTTGCTGAACCTTCACAACTAGAACTACATGAAGGACTCACCACTGCTGAGATGATCAAGGGACGTCTACTCCCAAAGGCAAGACAGATAAGAAAATCATTGCTTGGAAGTTTGACGGTGATTGGAACATGTTCATGGTGAAGAGAATATATGGATTAGTCCAATTATTCACAAAGTACTCTGCTCTGGTGAATTCTCTGAAGATCCATGATCTGAAGGAACTAGCCAATCTAAGACTGGTTAATAACAAGGCTATGTTTAGGGGATATGAGATTGAGGACATTCTGAGGATGTTCAAGAGAACTGACAACTTCAAATCCTTGAAGGCTATCTGTATGAGAAAAGATAGATCATTTGTCAAACCCCTTGATAAGAAGCAAAGGAAACCAGCAGAAGAAGTGGTATTCCTTGAACTTAGGGTAAAACCCACTGAATCATTAAAGAGAAAGATGGTTGCTGGTACTCACACTTCTGTGCCAATCTCTAATATGTATTATAATGAGAAAACATATGAGTTGGTGATTGAAAGGAAGTGGGGAGGAAAGAAAGGAGCAGAGATCAGATTGGTCAGTGGATATGAGGTAAGACTGTTAGATGAATCCTATATCCACTACATCTACACAAGGCATTTCAGGGAGATCAGCAACAAGTTGGGTGAAGCTGATATGTTCTTCTTCTTGAAGTGCATTAAACTCCTGAAGATGGCCTATGACAGAATAAGGAAGAATAGAGAGCAAAGGAGGAAGAAGAAGACTCCTTTGCAGTTTGGGAATATTGTAAAGCTTGAGGTTGATGTGGATGGGTCTCTACTAATTCACAGAGATGGTTTATCTACTGTATCCATCTGGGAGCCCATTTCACTAAGGAAGATGCCAGTTGAGGCCATTCACAACAAGAGCCAGATGAAGATTCATGTGTTGAGCAGAGAAAGATTGAATGAAGCCAAAAACTTCTCAAACATGATCAAGTCTATTGTGGATCCCTCATACACAGACCCTGCTCCTGTGTCATCTCCTACTGTTGCGCAAGACCCAGCAAAGTCTTCACAACCTCATCCACCCTCAAACCCTTGATGTACTTAGGCTGTATAATCCTTAGGGGGAATATTGTTGGACCCTGAAAGGATCATACATGCCAATTCAAGAGGTGGATGGTTGTTCTGCTTGAAATCTCCCCAAGTCCAAGAAGAAATGCGTATAAAGAAGTTTTGCTCATCCGTATTGACTAATGCTGATGACCAGTAACAAATGCGCCAAGTGTTTGCTCATCCGTATTGACTAATGCTGATGACAAAACACTAATGCGGCTGATAGAAAATCAATGCTGATGAAGATTTACTCATCCGCATTAGTCAATGCGGATGACAAAAGACAAATACGGATGAAGACTTAGACTTGGACTTTTCTTTAATATTGTAAGGGTAGTTTAATTTGTACAAGCTGTAAGTCAGCCTATAAATAGAATAGAAACCTCGTATGTGTAGGGGGACTTTTGAGACTTTTGAGAATACTTTGTTTTCTCCGATGTTAGCTATCTTGTTACTGGAGCTTGCTAAACTGTCACACCCCCGCTGATAGCGGAAACACGGGGATGCGAGCTAGACGGGATCGTTATAACACATGGTATACGATAGAGAAGCAACATAATTATGAAGACAAACGTGTCATGACGACGCCCGAACACAAATGGAGACTTGTGTCGCGTTTAGCCAATATTCACGACAACATAGCCGTAAGCGTAACATGTAAGGATCACATAACCATATAGAATAACATTGTTTAGTTTCCCCACAACCCGGGAACAAGTGTTCAAAAGAATGTTAATTGCTTAGTGGACTGCAACAATGTACAACAGAATTGTTCATCATGTATGTTCAGTCTCAAAAATATGCTTCCTAGGGTCTCCACTAAAAGGTAGTACTCCTAGAGCTTCAATTACCTTGATCACCTGAAAAGAAATGCTCAAAACGGTCCACATAATTGTTGGTGAGCTTCATATGTTTTAAGTAATAAAATATGTTGAGATGAAAACAGTATGTAAGTTTAGTAAGAGCTACCGCAACTACACTTATGTGTAGGCGGTTTTACCAGTTATAAATAGCTACGACCAAACCTATTCATCGGATCCACACGGGAATTGATGGTTGTATAGAAAGCATTCCTAAAGCGTAAATAGTTTAAAATGACGTAGCAAGATCCACAAAGCGCATACGTATAGTTTACAACCAAACCAATCCTTAGGTCCCATTACCGGGATTAAGGGTTGTATTGGAAGATTTTCCATTGTATAACAAGTTTACATGACGTAGCAAGATTAACAAAGCGCATACGTATAGGTTACAGCCAAACCAATCCTTAGGTCCCATTACCGGGATTAATGGTTGTAATGGATGCTCGGCAAAGAAGAACCACAAAGTAGACCCACGAAGAAGAACCACACCGCCGAGAGTATCCAAGGTCAATAGCATTCACAAGTAACATCATACCACACATATCATCAAGTAATAGCGCCTAGTAATGTAAAGCCACCAAGTAATATACAAGGTAGCAACATAGCATAGAGTCAAGAGTCATAATAGCATCATACAACATATAAGCAAAATAAGTTAACCATAGACGTAGCAGCCGACTTCCACTAGGGAAGGTGCTTAAAAATGTGTTAAGTAAACGAGCATTCCTTTCCCCCAAGTTTGAAAATGTTTAAAGGTTATATAAGCGTGAAAAGGGGCTACGAAACTCACTGAATAGATGAAAGCACGAATGATGAATATTCCCAACAGTAGAATGCTTTGAACAATCAACACCTATTGACAGTTACTGACAGCATTAATAATGAGCATAAAACATAAGATGATGTTGAAAAGGTTCGTGCAGTTTCGGTTCGGTCGTGGTTAACACTTGCACGCAAACACACGCGATAGATCTTATGTAGATCCATTGTACTAGGAGCGTTGCCATTGTCGATGATATTTATGTAAAAGTGTTATTGTTGTCAGAGAAATATTTAGTAAGCACTTGTGTTATGAATCGGTTGTTATTAATTGTAAAATGTTACGTTAATTGGATTTTGATATAACATTAATAAGTCCAATAGTGTTAATCTTAAAGATCGTCATTAGCAATGGCAACTGTGTCGATGTCACCTTAACATCACATGACAACACACATCACACAAAGGAAAACTTCACACACAATAATTCCATTTGCACGACAGGAGTAGACGCACGACTGGACACTCCATTCGCACGAATCAACTTTCAGTCATGCGAAGCAGCTTCATTCGCACAATTGAACTCCCATTCAGGCGAATGAATCTTCATTCATACGTCTGGATCTTCAGTCGTGCGATACACACATACACATGGACTCAGTCGCACGACTCACTCAGTCGCACGGCTCAGTCGCCTGAAAGGCCCAGTCGCCCTGTACAGCAGGTCGCGACTGCTGAAGTGCAGAGTAGCGTCCAGCTGCTCTGGGCACGAGTTTTACACCCCAAGAACTTCCAGAAACACCCATCTAACATGTCTAGACAAGAAACACACACTGGAACGCAACACTTAAGCCCACACGACCTCATGTGCTCGGATGAACCCGAACACCCGAAACCCTAGAAAACGCAGAACTGAAATCGAGCAAGAAACAGGTCAAACAAGGTTATCTACCTGCTATAAGTGAGTATTCACGATGATAACCACGATTTGATGGTGAAAACGCAACAAATGTGACGGATATTGGTGCTATAATGGTGTCGAAATGAAGAAGAAGAAGAAGAAGAAGAAGTGAAGAAGATGGTGAAGAATGAGGGCTAGGGCTGGAAATGGGGTATTTATACCCAGCCCTAGTTTGGAAAATGTCAAGTTTAGTCCCTGCACTTAGCTCCCGAGTCGCCAAACTCGTTTCGATTGAAAACGATGTAAATACGCGCGTTATACTAATTATAAGGATGTGTTTAATGTTGTTTATATCTTGAATATGTTGTTGTTAACGATGTTTATATTATATAACATAATATAATTAGTGATGTCGGTTGTGATATTCATGAGCGTTTTGGATGATATGATTGCAAATAATGGTATCACGACTGTAAAAGAAAACCAAACAAGTATGATGTCCTCACAAATAGTCTACGAAGATGAGGAATGAATGCTCTAAGAATAGTTAGCGTAATTTCACGTTAAATGACGGACCTTGAGGTGACGGATGTCACAGTATCCCCCAGTTGAGAGAATTTCATCCTGAAATTCAACTGGTGTTAGGTCCAAGAGTGTTGTCCTCAAATAGATGTGGATATTTGAGCTTCATCTGATCTTCTCGTTCCCACGTGAATTCTGGTCCTCGTTTAGAGTTCCATCTCATGCAAACGATCGGTATCTTGCTGCGTCTCAGGCGTTTGACCTTTCGGTCCATGATCTCGATAGGTTCCTCATTAAAATGAAGCTTCTCGTCGATCTTGATTTCCTCAATTGGTACGTGTAAGGACTCGTCGGCCAAACACTTCTTGAGGTTCGACACGTGAAAAGTATCATGTACACCGCTGAGTTCTTGTGGCAACCTCAATCGGTAAGCCACCAGAACGATTCTTTCTTTAATCTCGAATGGTCTACGTAACGAGGGGCTAACTTCCCTTTCTTTCCAAATCGTACAATCCCTTTCCAGGGAGAGACTTTGAGTAAGACATGATCTCCAACATTGAATTCTAGAGGCTTCCGACGATTGTCGGCATAGCTCTTTTGGCGATCTTTAGCAGCTTTAAGTCTGTCTTTGATTAGGAAGATCTTGTCAGTTGTCTCTTGTATGATCTCCGGGCCCGTAAGCTGGCTCTCACCAACTTTGGCCTAACAAACTGGGGATCTACATTTCCTCCCATACAATGCTTCAAATGGAGCGCATCCAATGCTTGTATGATAGCTGTTGTTGTAGGAGAACTCAATCAATTGTAAATGAGTGTCCCAGCTACCACCAAAATCAATTACGCAAGCTCTGAGCATTTCTTCCAATGTTTGTATTGTTCGTTCACTTTTGCCATCTGTTTGTGGGTGATAGGCGGTACTCATATCTAATCGAGTGCCTATCGCTTTCTGTAATGTTTGCCAAAATCGTGAAGTAAATTGACTGTCGCGGTCAGATATGATTGACACCGGCACCCCGTGCCATGTCACGACCTCTTGATGTACAACCTTGCCAGCTTATCCATTTTATAGTCTTCTCGGATAGGCAAAAAGTGAGCGGATTTTGTCATTCTATCCACTACAACCCATATCGAGTCGTGTCCGCTAGGCGTCCTTGGGAGTTTGGTAATAAAATCCATGGCTATGTTCTCCCATTTCCACTCGGGAATTTCAGGTTGTTGTAATAATCCTGATGGTTTTTGATGTTCAGCCTTAACTTTCGAGCACGTCAAGCATCAGCTTACATACATAGCAATGTCTCTCTTCATGCCAGACCACCAGTATAGATCCTTAAGATGGTGATACATCTTGTCTACACCAGGATGAACAGAATATCGTGTCTTGTGTGCTTCCTCCATGATCAGGGTACGAACGTCCCCCCATTTGGGTACCCATATGCCATCCATGAAGTACTGTATGCCACCATCCTTGCAAATCATCTGTTTGTCTAACCCTCGGAATTCTTCTCCCGTAAGGTTTTCTTCTTTCAATGCTTCCCTTTGTGCAAGTTGGATCTGAGCTTTCAGGTTCATTTGAATAGTCAATCCCAAAGCTCAAGCACGTAGTGGTTTCACGCGCTCTTTACGACTTAGGGCGTCAGCCACCACATTTGCTTTCCCCGGATGATACCGGATTTCACAATCGTAGTCACTAAGTAGCTCTACCCAATGTCGTTGTCACATGTTGAGTTCTTTGTGATTCAGGATGTGTAGAAGGCTCTTATGATCTGTGTAGATGATCCATTTAGTTCCATACAGATAGTGCCTCCATATCTTAAGTGCAAATACTACAGCGCCCAACTCCAGATCATGAGTTGTATAGTTCTTTTCGTGCACCTTAAGTCGTCGTGAGGCATAGGCAATGACCTTATCTTTCTGCATTAACACACAACCCAATCCTTGATGTGAAGCATCGCAGTACAGCACAAAATCATCAGTCCCGTCTGGGAGGGACAATATCGGTGCGTTGCAGAACTTCTCCTTCAATGTTTGGAATGCTTGTTCTTGTGCTTTCCCCCAATCAAACTTCTTGTCTTTCTGAGTCAACAATGTTAACGGTTGGGCAATCTTTGAGAAATTCGCAATGAAGCGACGATAGTATCCAGCCAATCCAAAGAATTGCCGTATCTCTGAGGGTGTCTGGGGTGTATCACATTTCTTCACTGCTTCAATTTTGCCGGGATCTATATGAATCCCATTCTCGTTAACCACATGACCCAAAAATTTCACCTCTTCAAGCCAAAACTCGCACTTCGAAAGTTTAGCGAAAAGTTTCTCTTCTTGCAAACAGACTCAGTATAGCCCGAAGATGTTTCTCGTGGTCTTCTTTCGAACGAGAGTAGATAAGTATATCGTCTATGAATATGATCACGAACTTATCCAAGTAAGGTTTGCATACTCGATTCATCAGATCCATGAACACAGCTGGTGCATTAGTCAATCCGAACGGCATGACTAAGAACTCATAGTGCCCATAACAAGTCCTGAATGCTGTTTTCGGTATGTCATCCTCAAAAACCCTTAGTTGATGATATCCAGAATGAAGATCAATCTTGGAGAAATATGAAGCTCCTTGCAGCTGATCAAATAAGTCATCAATTCTGGGAAGAGGATATCGATTTTTCACAGTCAACTTGTTCAACTCGCGATAATCAATACACATGTGGAACGACCCGTCTTTCTTTTTGACAAACAAGACCGGTGCTCCCCAAGGTGAATGGCTCGGTCGAATAAAACCCTTCTCTAATAGCTCCTGTAATTGGCTAGATAACTCTTGCATTTCGGATGGGGCCAACCGATACGGTGCTTTTGCTATCGGCGTAGCTCCAAGAACCAATTCTACACGAAATTCCACCTGTCGTGGAGGAGGTAAACCCGACAAGTCATCAGGGAATACTCCCGGAAAATCTCGTACTACCGGAATATCTACCAAGTTGTTGCCTTCTTCTTTCTTTTCCACTACATGGGCCAGAAATGTGTAACACTGCTTTCGTAAACATCGTCGCGTCTTCATGCAAGTGATAAGCTTTAGAGTTCTTCCGGTCGTTCTCCTTGAATCTTGAGTATCTCCCCTGATAGGATCAATTAGAGCAATCTGTATCAATTAGATGAACATTCAAAGCAAATACAATCGTGTAATCAAATCAAGACAATCAACAAAATTCACATTCCATTGATTGCAAAGACGATTACAGTGATAGAAAGCAGTTCTCATAAAACATGCTATCTACTACGTCTAAGCTATTTATACTAGGACCTAAGGAACATTTACACCACTAGTCCCTATCTATGCACTCAATAAAAGACTAAATGTTAATCTTTTAAGGGACCTAACATCCCCGTTTGGCATGGGGATTCGTACTACTTACTCCCGATAACGAACACACGTCCTCTGGCAGCATTTCCTTGATTCCCTTGGCCTGGATTACCAGCAATGGCCATCACTTGCTGCTGGTTATTCCCTTGTTGACCCGGTGCCCTGTTCAGTCTGGGGCACATGTTCCGGTAGTGACCAAGACCTCCGCACTCATAACAAGCCCTGGCATTCCCGGCGGGGTTAACCGCATTGACGGGTGCTACTAGATTCGGCGCAGTTCTACAATCCTTTGCTTGGGGCCCCGGGCGCCTACAATTTGCACACATCCGACACGGCGTTGCTGGGGGATGATGAAGAGTGCACCTATTACATTTCGGGCGCGGCCCAGCATATTCTTTCCTTTCTTGAGTCACAGCCGCAAAATTTTGGGTTTTCTTGGCCTTCTTATCAAATCTTCTGGCGTTAGACCGGCTCGTTTCCCCAACATCCTTTCTCTTCTCTGCTCCCCTACCCAATACCCCTGTTCTTACCATCTCATCAGTTAGAGCACCGGCCTTCCGAATTGCGCTCGGAATCGTGGAAGGAGCAGCTGCTGTTATCAATGCTCGGATTTGAGGCGCAAGTCCCCAAATGTACCTCTCGATTCTCTTTGATTCTGGGGTCATAAGATGTGGAACTAGCCTCGCCAGTTCATGGAATCGATCAGTGTAAGCCGCTTGCCCAGCTCCTACCATCGCATGATTCCAGAATTCCTGTTCAAGTTTCTGCATCTCGTTGAGAGGACAGTACTCCTCAATAATTAGGGCTTTGAATTCATCCCAAGTCATTTGCATTGCCGACTCTCTTCCTCTAGCTTGAACGTGGGTGTTCCACTAGGTTAATGCCTTGCCCTGCAGTGAACACGTGCATAGTTGATTCTTTGACTGTCGAGGCACTCACTGATGTCAATCACTGCCTCCATCTTTTCAAGCCATCTAGTCAGGGCTATCGCCCCACCTTTCCTATCGAATTCTCGGGATTTGCAGGCTACAAATTCCTTGTAAGAACATCCCCGTCTTGTATTATCGACCCCAGTTTCGTTCCCAGTTGTTCCACCAATTCCAGTGTCTTCCCCTGTTCCTTGGTTATGTTGATTATTAGTATCATGATCTCCATGGAGATGAAGATTCAGAAGAGTGTCGCTCACTTGAGTCACAATAGTTAGAATCAGTGCGGCTAGCTACTGAGCAATCATAGCAGCTATGTCAGGGTTGTCAGTTCCTGATTGTTGCCAGCTGAAGCACCACCTGTTCTGGGTGGTCTACCCCTACCTCTGCCTTGTGGGGTCTCACCTTGATTGGTACTACGTGTGGCTCTTCGAGGCGGCATCTTCTAATCATAGAAGGGTGTAAACATGTAAACTTTAGTAAACATGTAAACCTTAGTCACTTTAAGATACACGTATGATTCCACTTATCAAGTTCCAATAACCCATGTTTCGGTCCATCAAGGTCATCACATAGCCCAGTTTAAGTATATTTTTAGTATACCGGTGATGCTTATATATAGGGTTCCCCGCAGCGTTCCCACCACATCCACGATATACCTTGAATGACGCTTAAACCGGTTACATGACATCCTAATTTTCCATTGCATAATTCCAATGAATAACATAATGTATGTGTAGAGAGGATCATCACTCCTCTACATTTCCTGTAGTCCACTTTCATTCTAAGCATTCAATCAGTTCCTTAGTTACTGAAATGCTAAGTGGAGGAATGTCTCGTAAAGGATAAGATCAATGTCATGATTGGAAATACCATGAAGGCTCTAAGTAGGACAGGACTTAAGTAATAGCAAGTGTTACTAATATTTTGTTACCCTTAACGAGGTCTTACTAGAATTATGATCCTAGCACACCCTAGGGTATAGAATAGAGAACCTGTGATACTCCTCATTGTTACCTCATGGTAAGGTTTGCCAGACTTCTCATGCACGGCGAATTGCAATTACGTGTGCACCCGTAATGGTAATTTACCTTGCATGGTCACCCTAGCTCCACTTACGCCAAGTTAACATCATAGTATTGTCAACACTCATCAAGCATGGTTCGTGTAATGTCCTCATGTCCATGAGCCATTAGTATTCCAATAGTAGTATGTGGTAACAAGTAAACTCCAAGCACATAAGCACAATATGTTTAATGGTAGTTGCCTATCCTTCATACTTTCAGGATTTCAGGCATAACTATGTTAGGGTCCGATTTAGTATCCGAGATCGACGCTACGCGTGATCACCGAGGTTCCCTTCTGTTTAGGTATCTTGACCCAATGATATGATGTTGTGCGCATACGAACGTAAGGTTCTAGTATAACGGTATCCCGTGGAGAAAGACTAAGAGTAATAGTGTCTTCCTCAGGATGTTCAGATAACAAGCACATATGTATAGAATCACGTATAGAGACAAGAAACAAGTATAGAGGAACATACATGTAATATTAAATGCAAGCCAGTCCTAGCATTCATTCTACATGAAGGTTCCTAGGTTATAGTCTAGGTCAAGTGCATTGCCTAATTTTCTATAACCAATGGCTCTGATACCAGTCTGTCACACCTCCGCTGATAGCGGAAACACGGGATGCGAGCTAGACGGGATCGTCATACCACATGGTATACGATAGAGAAGCAATATAATTATGAAGACAAGCGTGTCATGATGACGCCCGAACACGAATGGAGACTTGGGTCGCGTTTAGCCAATATTCACGACAACATAGCCATAAGCGTAACAAGTAAGGATCACATAACCATATGGAATAACATTGTTTAGTTTCCCCATAACCGGGAACAAGTGTTCAAAAGAATGTTAATTGCTTAGTGGACTGCAACAATGTACAACAGAATTGTTCATCATGTATGTTCATTCTCAAAAATATGCTTCCTAGGGTCTCCACTAAAAGGCAGTACTCCTAGAGCTTC